>OY978501.1:0-373550 GCA_963854855.1 Nasturtium officinale
CCCTAAACCCTAAACCCTAAACCCTAAACCCTAAACCCTAAACCCTAAACCCTAAACCCTAAACCCTAAACCCTAAACCCTACCCTAAACCCTAAACCCTAAACCCTAAACCCTAAACCCTAAACCCTAAACCCTAAACCCTAAACCCTAAACCCTAAACCCTAAACCCTAAACCCTAAACCCTAAACCCTAAACCCTAAACCCTAAACCCTAAACCCTAAACCCTAAACCCTAAACCCTAAACCCTAAACCCTAAACCCTAAACCCTAAACCCTAAACCCTAAACCCTAAACCCTAAACCCTAAACCCTAAACCCTAAACCCTAAACCCTAAACCCTAAACCCTAAACCCTAAACCCTAAACCCTAAACCCTAAACCCTAAACCCTAAACCCTAAACCCTAAACCCTAAACCCTAAACCCTAAACCCTAAACCCTAAACCCTAAACCCTAAACCCTAAACCCTAAACCCTAAACCCTAAACCCTAAACCCTAAACCCTAAACCCTAAACCCTAAACCCTAAACCCTAAACCCTAAACCCTAAACCCTAAACCCTAAACCCTAAACCCTAAACCCTAAACCCTAAACCCTAAACCCTAAACCCTAAACCCTAAACCCTAAACCCTAAACCCTAAACCCTAAACCCTAAACCCTAAACCCTAAACCCTAAACCCTAAACCCTAAACCCTAAACCCTAAACCCTAAACCCTAAACCCTAAACCCTAAACCCTAAACCCTAAACCCTAAACCCTAAACCCTAAACCCTAAACCCTAAACCCTAAACCCTAAACCCTAAACCCTAAACCCTAAACCCTAAACCCTAAACCCTAAACCCTAAACCCTAAACCCTAAACCCTAAACCCTAAACCCTAAACCCTAAACCCTAAACCCTAAACCCTAAACCCTAAACCCTAAACCCTAAACCCTAAACCCTAAACCCTAAACCCTAAACCCTAAACCCTAAACCCTAAACCCTAAACCCTAAACCCTAAACCCTAAACCCTAAACCCTAAACCCTAAACCCTAAACCCTAAACCCTAAACCCTAAACCCTAAACCCTAAACCCTAAACCCTAAACCCTAAACCCTAAACCCTAAACCCTAAACCCTAAACCCTAAACCCTAAACCCTAAACCCTAAACCCTAAACCCTAAACCCTAAACCCTAAACCCTAAACCCTAAACCCTAAACCCTAAACCCTAAACCCTAAACCCTAAACCCTAAACCCTAAACCCTAAACCCTAAACCCTAAACCCTAAACCCTAAACCCTAAACCCTAAACCCTAAACCCTAAACCCTAAACCCTAAACCCTAAACCCTAAACCCTAAACCCTAAACCCTAAACCCTAAACCCTAAACCCTAAACCCTAAACCCTAAACCCTAAACCCTAAACCCTAAACCCTAAACCCTAAACCCTAAACCCTAAACCCTAAACCCTAAACCCTAAACCCTAAACCCTAAACCCTAAACCCTAAACCCTAAACCCTAAACCCTAAACCCTAAACCCTAAACCCTAAACCCTAAACCCTAAACCCTAAACCCTAAACCCTAAACCCTAAACCCTAAACCCTAAACCCTAAACCCTAAACCCTAAACCCTAAACCCTAAACCCTAAACCCTAAACCCTAAACCCTAAACCCTAAACCCTAAACCCTAAACCCTAAACCCTAAACCCTAAACCCTAAACCCTAAACCCTAAACCCTAAACCCTAAACCCTAAACCCTAAACCCTAAACCCTAAACCCTAAACCCTAAACCCTAAACCCTAAACCCTAAACCCTAAACCCTAAACCCTAAACCCTAAACCCTAAACCCTAAACCCTAAACCCTAAACCCTAAACCCTAAACCCTAAACCCTAAACCCTAAACCCTAAACCCTAAACCCTAAACCCTAAACCCTAAACCCTAAACCCTAAACCCTAAACCCTAAACCCTAAACCCTAAACCCTAAACCCTAAACCCTAAACCCTAAACCCTAAACCCTAAACCCTAAACCCTAAACCCTAAACCCTAAACCCTAAACCCTAAACCCTAAACCCTAAACCCTAAACCCTAAACCCTAAACCCTAAACCCTAAACCCTAAACCCTAAACCCTAAACCCTAAACCCTAAACCCTAAACCCTAAACCCTAAACCCTAAACCCTAAACCCTAAACCCTAAACCCTAAACCCTAAACCCTAAACCCTAAACCCTAAACCCTAAACCCTAAACCCTAAACCCTAAACCCTAAACCCTAAACCCTAAACCCTAAACCCTAAACCCTAAACCCTAAACCCTAAACCCTAAACCCTAAACCCTAAACCCTAAACCCTAAACCCTAAACCCTAAACCCTAAACCCTAAACCCTAAACCCTAAACCCTAAACCCTAAACCCTAAACCCTAAACCCTAAACCCTAAACCCTAAACCCTAAACCCTAAACCCTAAACCCTAAACCCTAAACCCTAAACCCTAAACCCTAAACCCTAAACCCTAAACCCTAAACCCTAAACCCTAAACCCTAAACCCTAAACCCTAAACCCTAAACCCTAAACCCTAAACCCTAAACCCTAAACCCTAAACCCTAAACCCTAAACCCTAAACCCTAAACCCTAAACCCTAAACCCTAAACCCTAAACCCTAAACCCTAAACCCTAAACCCTAAACCCTAAACCCTAAACCCTAAACCCTAAACCCTAAACCCTAAACCCTAAACCCTAAACCCTAAACCCTAAACCCTAAACCCTAAACCCTAAACCCTAAACCCTAAACCCTAAACCCTAAACCCTAAACCCTAAACCCTAAACCCTAAACCCTAAACCCTAAACCCTAAACCCTAAACCCTAAACCCTAAACCCTAAACCCTAAACCCTAAACCCTAAACCCTAAACCCTAAACCCTAAACCCTAAACCCTAAACCCTAAACCCTAAACCCTAAACCCTAAACCCTAAACCCTAAACCCTAAACCCTAAACCCTAAACCCTAAACCCTAAACCCTAAACCCTAAACCCTAAACCCTAAACCCTAAACCCTAAACCCTAAACCCTAAACCCTAAACCCTAAACCCTAAACCCTAAACCCTAAACCCTAAACCCTAAACCCTAAACCCTAAACCCTAAACCCTAAACCCTAAACCCTAAACCCTAAACCCTAAACCCTAAACCCTAAACCCTAAACCCTAAACCCTAAACCCTAAACCCTAAACCCTAAACCCTAAACCCTAAACCCTAAACCCTAAACCCTAAACCCTAAACCCTAAACCCTAAACCCTAAACCCTAAACCCTAAACCCTAAACCCTAAACCCTAAACCCTAAACCCTAAACCCTAAACCCTAAACCCTAAACCCTAAACCCTAAACCCTAAACCCTAAACCCTAAACCCTAAACCCTAAACTCTAAACTCTAAACCCTAAACTCTAAACTCTAAAACCTAAACCCTAAACCCTAAAACCTAAACCCTAAACCCTAAACCCTAAACCCTAAACCCTAAACCCTAAACCCTAAACCCTAAACCCTAAACCCTAAACCCTAAACCCTAACCTATAAATGAACCGTAACCCTACGCTATAAAACTTATACCCTAACCCCCAAATGAATAGTAATCCGATGTCCTAAACCCTATACCAAAACCCCTAAATGAATAGTAACCTAATACACTAACCCCTAAATGAATAGTAACTCTATACCCTAACCCCTAAATGAATAGTAACCCTTAAACCCTAAACCCTAACTCCTAAATGAATAGTAACCCTATGCCCTACACCTTAACCCCTAAATAAATAGTAACCATATGCCTATATCCTAACCCCTAAATGAATAGTAACATAATGCCCTAAACTCTAAACCCTAAATAATACCTTAAGCCCTAAACGCTAACCCATAAATGAATAGTAACATAATGCCCTAAACTTTAACCCCTAAATGAATAGTAACTTTATGCCCTAAACACTAACCCCTAAATGAATATTAACCTTACGCCCTAAACCCTATACCCTAAGCCCTAAATGAATAGTAACTATATGTCCTAAACTATAACATCTAAATGAATAGTAACTCTATGCTCTAAACCATATACCCTAAGCCCTAAATAAATAGTAACATAATGCCCTAACCGCTAAATGAATAGTAACCCTACGCCCTAAATCCTAACCTCTAAATGAACAGTAACCCTATGCCATAAAACTTATACTCTAACCCCCAAATGAATAGTAATCCGATGTCCTAAACCCTAACCCCTAAATGAATAGTAACCATATACCCTTACCCCTAAATGAATAGTAACCCTAAAACCCTAAACCCTAACTCCTAAATGAATAGTACTCTACGCCCTAAACCCTAACTATTAAATGAATAGTAACCTAATGCCCTAAACCCTAACCCCTAAAAAAATAGTAATCTAGTGCTCTAAACCCTAACCCCTAAATGGATAGTAATCCTAAACGCTAAACCCTAACTCCTAAATGAATAGTAACCCTACACCCTACACACTAACACCTAAAAGAATAGTCACTTAATGCCCTAACCACAAAATGAATAGTAACCCAATGCCTAAAACCCTAACCCCTAAATGAATAGTAATCATATGCCTTAAACCCTATACCCTAACCTCTAAATGAATAGTAACCCTACGCCCTAAACCATATACCCTAACCCTTAATGTTGAAATATGTGATCTCAAGAAGAAGAATTCAAACACAAGAGAATGAGGGAAAAGGAGAAAACTGGTTGAAAAGGAACTAGAAAGAGAACAAGTTAAGAAGGAACTAGAAGAAAAGGAAGTTGTTGGATCTCAACTAGATGAACTAACTAAACTAAGTAAGGAAGCAAGGAGAGGCATGGGCACAAGCATGGGGCGCCAGAGAGAGGCATGGAGTGCAATACTGTTGGAGTAGGTGAGCTGCTCCCTCCTCTCTTCTTCACGCAAAACCTCTCTTCTCCTCTTCCTTCTTCACGCCATTCCTCTCTTCTTCTGCACCTCCTCTCATTCAAATGTCTATAAATATATGTGTAACCTCTTGTAAAGATTTGCAAGACTAAGAGAATAAAATACATACAAACTTTCATAATCTCTTGCTATTCTCACTCTTAGTCTCTAAACATTCTTCAATCTCTTTAAACTTATAATTTCAACATGGTATCAGAGCAGGTTATCTACTAAACCGCTTATTCTCTTCTTGATTCCTCTAATACTCTACAAGGCTTCTAATCTATAACAATACACCTTCCTTAGTTCTATTCACTCTGAGATTAATATCCTTGAGATCATAGGATCTTCAAGTTGTGAAAGGACTAAGATTGTGTATTATTACTAGAAAATGGAGACTAATAGGGTAACAATCTCGGTTATGCTCAAGGGAAACAACTATCTCCTTTGGGCAAAAACCACCAAAACTACTCTTAGAGGCCGAGGACTTTGGCAATATGTTGAGCCAAAAGAAGGAACAGAAGCGGCGGTGAGAAATGAGAAGGAGGAAGCTAAGGAAGAGCAAGAAGAACAATACACTCTTTCTCTTCTCCTAAGCTCACTAGAACCAACTATCTTGGCGGCTTACTCATATGCGGATACCGCCAAGGAACTTTGGGATATACTCAAAGGAGTTTATGGAAACATCTCAAACATATCAAGGATATTTGAGGTGAAAAGGGCATTGAATGAGCTCCAACAAGAGGAAAAGTCATTCAAGGAAATGTTTGGGGAGTATAGAAGCTTATGGGCCGAGTTGGAGATCTTGAGGCCACACACTATAGACCCCAAGGAGTTAGGAGAAAGGCGTGACCAAGATCAAGTGTTTGGGCTTCTCTTGGCACTCAATGCATCATACAAGGATCTTATCAAGCATATACTTCGATTTGAGAATCTGCCAAGTCTAGCGGAAGTATGCGGTATGATACAAAGGGAAGAAGGGTCTAGAGACCTGTTTCGTGCACCAAGTGAAGCTGCACATCTTGCAAGAAAGAATCTCACATTTGGAGACAAGAGGACGTTGGAGTGTGAGCATTGCAAGATGAAAGGACACACTAAGGAGAAGTGTTGGACTCTCCATCCACACTTGAAGCCTAAGCGGCTAAGGGAGAATGGGAATGGACCTAGAGCCTTCACGGGAATTGCACAACCTGTTGAAGAACTGGTTAGAAGGTCTGAGTTTGAAGCTCTCATCAAGAGCCTAGCCAAACTCACAGATTCGGGTAAGAGTTTTTTCAGCTCTAAAACACCCATAAAGAAGACTAGAATCATTGTGGATTCAGGGGCTTCTCATCACATGATCAAGGATCAAGATATGTTAAAGAATCTTGAACCATGCCATGGAAGTGTACAAGTAGCCAATGGAAGCTCAGTTCCAATTAAAGGGATAGGAGAGTTAGAGCTTTTTAAAAGGGAAACAAAAGCATTATACATGCCTAACTTCTCATCTAATCTTTTATCCGTTAATAAAGCTACAAAGGATTTGGAGTGTGTGGCTGTGTTTGGGACTGACTTTGTTAAGTTTCAGGACCCTAAAACAAACCATGTGCTGGGAGAAGGGAAGGTAGAAGATGGTGTGTATATCTTGGAATCAAATAAACAAGAGGAACCAATGACTCTTGGAATGAAGGCAGATGCAAAGTTTTTTGGGAGGAAAGAGATTGAAGATAGCCCATTATGGCATGGAAGGCTAGGACATCCAAGTTCAGCAGTCCTCAAGATGGTCTTACCCAATCTCATCCAAGAAGAAGTAGTGTGTGAAGCGTGTGTACTAGGGAAGCATTGTAGACAAGCTTTTCCTACTTCATCTACAACTTGTGATGAAGCGTTTGGCATTGTACACTCGGATGTATGGACCTCACCATGTAATTCAAGAGATCAATATAAATATTTTGTTTCATTCATTGATGACTACTCAAGATATACATGGATCACTCTTCTACATACCAAAGATCAAGTGTATGAAGCCTTCACCAACTTCATTAACTATATCTCTACCCAATTCAAAACAAATATCAAAGTATTGCGTAGTGATAATGGAGGTGAATATGTGAGTAAACGATTCAAAGAGTTGCTCAACAACTTTGGCATCATTCATCAAACATCGTGTGCATACACTCCTCAGCAGAACGGGATAGCTGAAAGGAAGAATAGACACCTAATGGAAGTAGCAAGGACTCTCATGATTGCCAAAAGAGTACCAAAGTTCCATTGGGGAGATGCCGTAATGACATCAAGCTACTTAATCAACCGACTTCCAACCAAAAATCTGGATGATAAGTCCCCATTTGAAGTGTTGTACAAGAAGAAACCAAGCTTAAATCATATCAAAACGTTTGGATGCACATGCTTCATGTTTTTACCAGAAGGACACAGAAGCAAACTTGAACCTCGAAGCATGAGGTGTGTGTTCATTGGATATTCACCAACACAAAAGGGCTACAAGGTCTACAATCCGGAAACAAGAAGAGTGTATGTGTCTAGAGAAGTAAGGTTTAATGAACAAGAGAGTTTCTATGGGGCTAAGGATCATGATGCTTCTAAAGGAATGATCTATTCATCCATGGACTGGATGGTGTTTGATGAAACGCCAAGCCTATGTGAAGAAGTACAAGAAAAAACATCTGAGAACTTCATAGAGCAAGATAGTGCGGATAATGCACATGAGGAAGTGGATCAGAATTTGGATGAAGAGGGAGCGGATGCTGAAGAAGGACAGGAGCCAACCATACCTCTAAGAAGAAGTACAAGACAGAGGCGACAACGTGTCTTTTATGGCTATAACAATTCTGCTATGCTCCAAGGAGAGTCTAGTACGAGTATTTTTCCTTGTGTGATAAGAGAGTGTCCTGAGCGTACGGCGAGCTTAGATCTCGATCCTATTGGCGACAGCACTCTCATATCACAAGGAGGAGATCACACTCAAACTAGTATTATCACATATCCCATTGAGCATTTCTGTTCCTTGGCGACATTACCCATGGAGCATGAAGTGTTTCTCACAAAAATCAGCAAGGAATACATTCCTAGCTCATATGAAGAAGCATGTGAGAGTGAAGTATGGGTGAAAGCCATGGAAGAGGAAATGAAGTCCATGGAAAGGAATAATACTTGGTACTTAACCGACTTACCAAAGGATAAGAAGTCGGTTGGGAGTAGATGGGTGTATACAATTAAATACACAAGTGATGGGGAAATAGAAAGGTACAAAGCAAGGCTGGTAGCAAAAGGATATACTCAAGTCTATGGGGAGGACTATACTGAAACATTTGCTCCAGTGGCTAAGCTTCATTCCATAAGAATTCTAATCTCGGTAGCTGTAAACTTGGAATGGGACTTATGGCAAATGGACGTCAAGAATGCCTTCTTGCAGGGGGATTTGGAAGAAGAAGTATATATGGATCCACCCCTAGGGTATCATAATGGAGGCAACAAAGTGTGTGGATTGAAGAAAGCAATCTATGGGCTGAAGCAATCTCCAAGAGCATGGTACCAAAGGCTAAGTGCTTGTCTCTTGAAGAAGGAGTTCATAAAATCTGAAGCGGATCATACTCTATTCACAAGACAAAGTGAAGGAGGAGTAGTGGTAGTCTTGATTTATGTTGATGATCTAATCATCACAGGAAGTGACAAAGATGGAGTAGATCAAATCAAGGGACTCTTGAAGGCCGACTTTGATATAAAGGATCTAGGGGAGCTCAAGTACTTCCTAGGGATTGAGATGACACGATTTGGAGATGGAATGTTCATATCTCAAAGGAAATATGTGCTGGATCTCTTGGAAGAAACCGGGAAGTTAGGATCCAAGCCGGCCAAAACTCCAATAGAAGAAGGATACCAAGATAGTCCTGAGGGGGAGCCTTTTGAGAACATTAAAAGATACCAAAGGATGGTGGGCAAACTTATCTATCTTACCATTACAAGACCTGACATCTGCTTTGCAGTAAACCGTGTGAGCCAGCATATGCAAAAGCCAACCTCACAACATTGGAACATGATTGAGAGGTTGCTAAGGTACCTAAAGAATAGCCCTGGAAAAGGTGTATGGATGCATGTTAATGGGAACACAAAGGTCCAAGGTTATTGTGATGCGGATTGGGCTGGAGATAAAAAGGATAGAAAGTCCACATCTGGTTTTTGCACATTTGTGGGAGGAAATCTAGTAACCTGGAGGAGCAAAAAACAGAAGGTCATAGCCTTATCAAGTGCTGAAGCAGAGTACAGAGCCATGAAAGAATTGACAAAGGAGTTGATATGGATAAAAGCGCTTCTAAAAGACCTTGGAATCCAGGGAGATGAAGAAATGCTGTTGTATTGTGATAATCAAGCTGCAATGCATATAGCATCAAATCCGGTATTTCATGAAAGAACCAAGCACATAGAAGTTGATTGCCATTTTGTGAGAGGGAAGATACAAGAAGGAATTATCAAAACCGCCTTTGTAGCAAGCAAGGATCAATTAGCTGATATCTTCACTAAGGCAACTTCAACTATTACTTGTGATCACATTCATGGCAAGATCGGTCTTAAGGATCTCCACCGACCAATCTTGAGGGGGAGTGTTGAAATATGTGATCTCAAGAAGAAGAATTCAAACACAAGAGAAGGAGGGAAAAGGAGAAAACTGGTTGAAAAGGAACTAGAAAGAGAACAAGTTAAGAAGGAACTAGAAGAAAAGGAAGTTGTTGGATCTCAACTAGATGAACTAACTAAACTAAGTAAGGAAGCAAGGAGAGGCATGGGCACAAGCATGGGGAGCCAGAGAGAGGCATGGAGTGCAATACTGTTGGAGTAGGTGAGCTGCTCCCTCCTCTCTTCTTCACGCAAAACCTCTCTTCTCCTCTTCCTTCTTCACGCCATTCCTCTCTTCTTCTGCACCTCCTCTCATTCAAATGTCTATAAATATATGTGTAACCTCTTGTAAAGATTTGCAAGACTAAGAGAATAAAATACATACAAACTTTCATAATCTCTTGCTATTCTCACTCTTAGTCTCTAAACATTCTTCAATCTCTTTAAACTTATAATTTCAACACTTAAATGAATAGTAACCTAATGCTATAAACCCTAACCCCTAAATGAATAGTAACCATATGCCCTAAACCTTAACCTCTAAATGAATAGTAACCTTACGCCCTAAACTCTATACCCTAACCCATAAATGAATAGTAATCTAATGCCCTAAATCCTAACCCCTAAATGAATAGTAATCCTACGCCGTATTAGCTTGTGAATTCCTTTGCATTCCGTTTTTGTTAAATTGCATATATAACTGCTTGGACCATGATGAGCCGTAGAGAGGCCAAAGATTGGTTTTGTACAGGAAATTTCAGCCAAGTGAGGAACTATGTCCATGTGTTGAAATAAAACTCACTAGGTGCTAGGATGGACCTAGCGTCTAGAGGATTAATCGGGGAGTAAACGGAAATTAATCGGGGATTAGTTTTAGGTTATTTTAATAGTTTAAAAATATATTTATCCATTATATTAAACTTTTAAATAATATTGTTTTTAAAATTATAATAAATACATGAAAATGTAGTATTAATAATTTATTTTTTGATTTTTATTTATAATTTTAACATAATTTATTATAAAACATCACAAACTCTCAATATAAATGTCTGAATACCAAAAAAAAAAATATATTTGAAAATTTTAAAATAATTGGATTATAGATGATTATGCGAAAAATAATCGGATTAGACGGAGATTAATCGGATTAGGCGGAGAGTAATCGGTTGACTGACTTTTTTGAGGGATTACTCATTAATCGAGGTGCCGATGGTGGGTCTATCGACTACGCGGAATGTAATCGGAGTTAGACAGGTATTTTTAGAACATGGGTTGAAACCCATAAAAGCAAAATTTGTCTTAGATAAACACCATCACCAAATATCATAGTTGTACGGACATCTCAGAAAAAGGTATCCCTGGATTCACAATAAATTTCACAGAGACAGCATGTATCGAATACCACTCCCCATTATCTCAGTCTTGAGAGAGTCGGCATTCTTTCCCAGCAAACAACCACAAGATAAATGAATGTTTGGGGATAGAACCAGAAAACCAAACCTGGGGATGCCAAGCCACTTCGGGAGATGCTAGCTTGATTAGCTCCCATTAGCTCTCATGTATTTGAGAAACTAAATCTTTCCCGAGCTCTAGATGTTGAAGAGGACTGGCTTGGCATATTTTAAATGGTTTTATCGTACGTTCTAGATAGACCTAATATATATAATGATTAGATTTATATATATATATGCTGCATGTATTTTATTTCAAATACATAGTTAAAAGAAATATCATTAGGAGTACACCAAACTCACATGCTTTCTCTTGATATTGATGAGAAAAATGAATATTTATAGTAGTTGGAAGCTGTTGAACTCCAATGTATCCATTTTATCATATAAAGAAAAATATGACGATGAGCCATCTTCCACCGTAAATTAACCAGGCCAAAAAAAATATATGGAAGCCTTGACATTGATCATTGTATTGATGATGTCAAGTTTTATGCTGGGAGGGAAAGGCCAGCAGATAAGCACGCCATGCAACTTTTTGTCTAATTATCCAATGTGTGACGTTGGTTTACACTCCAACAGCACCTCCTCCATGATTTCTATCTTCACTCCGTGTCTCAACTTCATCACCGGCAGCAGCGGCGGCTCCGTCACTCCCACACCCGGCTGCTGCGACTCTTTCAAGTCATTGACTAACACTGGTATGGACTGTGCTTGCCTAATCCTCACAGCTAACGTCCCGCTGCCTACTGGCTTCATCAATCGAACTCTCTCAGTTGCTCTTCCTCGTGCCTGCAAAATGACCGGTGTGTCTGTTCAGTGTCAAGGTTTTAATTCGTTTGATGCTACTTGTTTATTCATTAATATGTCGTAGTTAAACCCATGATTCACTCGTTTGCTTAATTTACAGCTGCAGGGACTCCTCTGCCCGCGCCAGGTAATACATAGAAACTGTTAACCGTTGTGCATAAAAGATTCTGTTATTTCCTTTAGTTAATATTATATTGGGCAGGCCCAGTTCCTTTTCTGCTGGCTGCTTTAAGCCCCAGAGGTAAGTAATTAGTCGACACAATTTAATGATTTTTTTCTTCTTTTTGATCAAACAACAATACCACAATAATGTTTTTTGTGTTTTATATTGTGGACTCATTTGATCAGCGTCCAAGGCGGCGGCGGCGACACCAGCACCGGCATCGGCAATGGATTTTCCCGTAGATGGACCGATGGAGCCCACCATCAAACCAGGAATTCGACCGGTGGTTCAGCCATCGCAACCCACCAGCCTCGCTCAATATCCTACATCTCCATTTCTTCCGTTGCTTTTCATTCTTCTCCTTCTGTTGACTTTGTAAGCCAATTCGGTGTTTCTATATTCACAAATCTTACCCTTACGCATGCGTTGTCAGGCTTTTTCATTACGAGTTCATCGTTACACATGATTTCTATAGATTCAATTTTAAAGACTTTTGATAAATTATCTTTGAGAAGTTCACTTTCATGATGTGTAATTGATTTTGATAATTTCTGTCTGTCAAATATCAATCATTGATTAATGGGTTTTGTGAAATTTCTAAAATGAGAACACGAAGATTCGGACAATGATCTAAAATTCAGTTCAAGGTTGTCCAGAGATGTCATCAATCGGTTAGTAAAATAAGTATATAATGTGTTAGTCCCAATATAGACTCTCTAAGTCTCAATTCCAATAGATATAGAAGCATGACGGTAGTTTGAGCGGGCACATATGAATTACTATAAAGAAGGAGAGATTCATCTATTGGGCTTGAAAAAAAGGTCGATAGAGCTTATCTCTATTCTCTCCTACACGCAGACGCAGAGTTGGATTCCCTCCTCTGGGTTATGAAGTGTTTAATGTTATCCTTACTAACTCCATGATTCGAAAATTCTTAGGCCGTTTGTTATATATAATTTTAGTATTTGTTTATATAACGAGCGTGCAGATCACTTTTTAATAGTGCAAGAATACGAGACCGTTTATTTAATATATGGAGCTTCTGATGAAAAAAAAACTTCCTAACTTTCCAATCAGTGTGAAAATTAAGAATATTTTTGGGAAAAGTTTGGAAACAACAACCAACTTTTTCAAAAGGAGGAATTTTTTTGGAGTTTCTGCTAAAAAAACCATCAAATTTATTAAAATTTGCAAATTTGACACTAACATGTAGAGATCAATCCCATAAACGTGAAAGTCACCCACAATATAACTCTTGCCTATATAATCGAGGTGTCTCTGTTTGTCTCAGTTAGACAACTAACGGAATCACCAATGACATCGTTTTAGAGTTAATACTACATGATATTTTTTACTTGACCAAACAACATGTTTTCTTTGTTTTCATCAAAACAACATGTTTTTTACTTTCAATTCTACCACCGAGACTCAGTGAACTCGAACGTCATCACGTTGATTGTTGGCCACATAACAAAGTCGTTCAGATGGATGATGTTGATTTAAGCTGGTGATGTTGTTCTCACGAGTTTTACTATTTTCTATTGAAATATTCTGGATTGGAATCTTAATAATAAATTAAAATTTCTGGGTTTTATTTTTATTAATTCCCGGTTCTTCTCCAACGAAATTGCTTCTTAATATGTTGTAAGCTGGTGTTGGTTGAACTCTGATCTTTCAATTTGTGTTAGGTGGAAATAATAAAAATTGAATCAAATATGGAAAGTAAAAGACATTAATTGAAAAGACAATAAAACAGATGCTTGTTCTTCAACCAGCCGCAGGCCCGCAGCGACTCCGTCAGCGCCACAAATTAAAAAACAATAAATCATTAAATTGAAAGTAAAAGATGTTGTTCATATTATATTTGCAAACTTAGCCACTATCGTTGTCACTTGAAAGAGCTTGAGTGATGTAGCTGATATTTACAGCGTTTCTAATTTGACTTGCAGCAACCAAAATTTACAGAAATAAAGAAAGATAAAAGAAAGGTGATGGCTTTTTTAGTCATTGATGGTCGCTAACGCTGCGACATTTCGCCAAACATGCTTGATGAAAAACCAAAATTATAATTCATCTCTGGCATATATAAGCTCATAGAGAGGAACAAAACTAAAGCTAAAGAACACATGAACTACTCTGGATCGAATACCTGGTAATTATGTCCTTCTGTAGTTGGATCTGATAATTGATTCGTTAAATTCAACTGAATTCTTTGTAACATTATTTGTTTGTTTTAATTTCGGATTCTAGATCTGCTATGATATTTTTGATTATTATTTTGCTAGGTAGCTCTGACTTGTGGTCTGTTTTTAGATCCAGAAAATCTATTTACCAGTTGTCAATGTTGGATTAGGTACGCATAAACGGCCAAAACGCTGCACCACTCTACAAGTTCCTTAAGGCAAGTAAACCCACTTTTCTAGGTTCCAGAATTAAGTGGAACTTCACCAAGTTCTTGGTCGGCAAAGATGGCTTAGTGATAGATCGTTACGGCACGATGATTACACCGCTATCAATCGAAGTATGCATTCTTCTTCTATTCTTTTGTGTCCTTGTGTATATTGTCATTATCCTGATCAGTTCCATCTTTTGTGTGCAGAAAGACAACAACAACAAAAAAAAGAGAGAGAGAGACCAACCATCTGGAAGCGACATTGACGAAGAGGAGGACTTTCCCTTGGTAAATATTCAAATTCACGTCCTTGCCGGAGCTATCCTGAAATCATTTCCAGGAAACAAATCATAAAAATCAGAGCGACGATTCCAAGTTGGGATAAGATTATTACCTTTACGGTGAATTGATGGACGGATCTCTCGGGAACCGAAGCAGAAGCACCCATGTCTCTCCCACTGCCTCTGAACAAATGAAACTTGGGAACTACCTTGCGTCCTTGCTTTTTTATTTTAACCCTTCTTTTGACTTTTTCCAGTGCGTTCGTGTGGACTCTATTCTTTATAGTTTCTATTTTTTTGTCAATTTTAACCAAACAATTTTCTAAGTGTTAATTTCGAAAAATTAACCTGAACAATTTTCGAGTTTTTGATATTAACCTGAACAATTTTCCATTGGTGCTATTTTATAGCTACACCGTTATTAAATTTAAGATGTGAATAAGTCTCTTTTCTATATTTATTCATGACAAATTCTCCCCAATCATTCCACTTGAAATATAGCATCACAAACACAGCATCAAAGTAACAATTATTCAATTCGAATATTAGAGCACTTCTAAGAACCGGTTAAGATTTTAGAAATGTTAAAAACTCCATGTGTCATCATCTGGTTGGATGGAGATATTTTGACAAAAAAAATAACAAAATCTTCTCGTGTTCTTTTCTCTTGCATCTCTTCTCAGTTTGGTGTCAAATAATTTGATCGCAAGTTAAGAGTTAACATCAAATTGAAATTTGAATTTGTCACCAGAGAAAATAAAAGCCGTGTGTGGCGATGGAAGCTCAAGATTTCAGTCTCCGACGAAGTCTGTTTTAGGCGTTCTGTGTTGCCTGGGCTGCTTCTTCATGAAACTCAAATCCTAATTTTGTCAATCCTCTTCATTATTATCTCCTTCAGATTCTTGATCGATCATCTAATTTTATAACTCGTCATGATAAGTTTGATGAGAGTAAGAACACGAAGGTGTGTAAAAAGAATTATATTAGACTCTCATAAGAATAATGTTCATACATACAATAGTTTATATAGATATTGATATAAACATAATTTCCTAATTTAATAGAAAGATAAATGTAAACAATATATTTAATGATAATGTTAAACTTACTAAATTAGATATTGACATTTATCCACGATCTTCTAGATCTTTCTTGATCTCGGTTTGTAATATCGGTTGATCTCAATTCGGGTTGGATCGATCTACCCGATCTCCCAATACCCCCCCCCCATCAAGCTCATACGTGGTAACACGTGTGAGATTGGACACGTCTTTAAAATATCAGCGTTATTCCCGGCTGTTGGATCCTCATCGACGTTTATACCCGGTCGTAGGGTTAAAGCGGCTACATCATCCAGCCGTTAGATCATCAACGACATTTATATCCGGTCGTAGGGTAAAAGCGGCTACAACATCCAGCCGTTGGATCATCAGCGACGTTTATATCCGGTCGGAGGGTCAAGCGGCTACAACACCGGCCGTCGGATCATCATCTTCAACGGATGAGACTTCACGAACACAATCAGGAGACTCACTATCTCCGGTGAAAACATTCTTTTGACAACATGGCTCTGATACCATGATAAACATGGCTCTGATACCATGATAAACATGGCTCTGGTACCATGATAAGTTTGATGAGAGTAAGAACACGAAGGTGTGTAGGAAGAATTATATTAGACTCTCATAAGAATAATGTTCATACATACAATAATTTATGTAGATATTGATATAAACCTAATTTCCTAATTTAATAGAAAGATAAATGTAAACAATATGTTTAATGATAATGTTAAACTTCTCAAACTAGATATTGACATTTATCCACGATCTTCTAGATCTTTCTTGATCTCGTTTTGTAATATCGGTTGATCTCAATTCGGGTTGGATCGATCTACCCGATCTCCCAATACGTCGATTAAATTCGTTGTCTTTGCTCAATTCTATTGTTGATGATATGTTTGCCATTGAAATTGATGATTAGAATTTTTAGCAATGTAGCTACAAGAACTCAAATGGGTAATTGGAATCATTAATCAGAGTCTAACCGTTGGAGGAGACAAAAATTAAGAACTCCTATTCAAGTTCTTAAGTATGATAAAAGCAAAATTTAAACTTTAAAATTGTTAAGAGCCCCTCTTGGGGTTCTACCGTTGCTGATGGTCTTACTCTAAGAAATGAATATACAGCATACACTCCAAGGTCAAAACCCATATAGCTATAATGTTGTAAAAAAATAACAGAAGCTAAGGAGAGCAGGATATCTCTTCTCAATCTCTACAAATGGCTTTTGTACCATCTCCTCAGTCTCTGCTTAGCATGAGGTTCTGTTTCCAAAAGAAACATCATATCATATGTACACTCTCACTTCATCATCATATCACTATTTCACCCCATGCCAACCTCTACTTCCATAACTAGCCTTTCTCTTTTTATATTTGAGCCACATCACCAGTGTTTTTGCTTTTTGCTTCACACCACTCTCCTCTTTACCAGCTTCCGTCTTTCTCAATTTTCTCAATCTCCAATTATCTCGATTCTCGTATGGTGCATGCCTCATTTTCTCATAGTTATCATGAAAATTCCTTTCATCAAAACTCGGCGCATAGTGAGATCTGTGGGTGTATGATGAACTATCCCTACGCAACTTCAAATGATGGCCCGGCTCTGTAAATGAGTATTGATGTTGTGGTGGAGGAGGAGGAGGGGGATGTGTATGAGATGATGGATAAGGCGTAAGCTGGAAATTATAACCGTCTGCCTGTGTAATGTTATACGTCAGTTTGTACACTGGATCTATAAGATGACTCCGGACCTTGATAATGTATTGAGTTTCCAGACACTGGTGGGTTCATCCTTGGAGGACCAGCCTGATGATCTGCCTATATATTAACCAGTAACAAAAGAATAAATGACAATCTCAAAAATATCATCATGTTTATTGTTAAGGATTCTAAAGCTAGAAACAAACGTACATGCATATTGGGATATCCACCACTGTCAAAGCCATTTAAGTAGGAATCAGATATGGCACATTGAGCTTGCTGTGTAGGGGGAGCTGGTGGCAGTGGTGGAGATAAAGATGACAGTGGTGGAGATGACAATGGTACATGCTTATGTGAAGTGCCAGAGACAGGCCAATACTGTTGTCCAAGCTGACAATTGGTAGCCTTAGTATTATCAGCTTGACCCGTGTGTGTGCAGTTTCCAGTGTCCCAAGGCGGAGCCACATCTTCCATTTCAAGCTCGCCATCAACATCTTCCAATATAAGCGTATGCCTTTCAGCAGTGTAGGAGGAGACATTTTCATCAAGAATTCTGGACTCGTGTTCAGGGGTGACAGACTCGAAAGCTCCTCCATCCGAGTCACTCCCTCCCTCTGAGTCACTTTCTCCCTCTGAGTCCTTAAGCATTGCAGGCATGCAAAATCCAGGGAGCTGGAGAATTGAATTACTGACACGCAAAGATAAACTAGTTCTATGAATACGGAGACAGGACACTAATGTAGATTAAAAAGATCCAAAATCTAACCTTCCATATTCATCCACCAGCATATCCCCCATATCTCTCACAGGATCATCTAACGACCTTTCTGTTCGAGCTGAGCGCCGGGAATAGAGGCAAGCAGGAACTACACTATGTGAATCAAGTTCTCTTATGTGGTGACGAACAATAGATTCAGGTAGGATCCGTCTTTCAAGCCATAGCCTCAAAACCTATAAATAGCAGAAAGGTTAGAAAACAATAACAAAACAAAAGAGCTAGCAAATTTTATTGCATACCTTTAAACATTGCTGTTGATTTTCTTCTGTGGTAGCTCCAGCAGGGACAGCCGCGGCCAATAGGCGAGGTAAAATTACTTGAATGGCTGAAAGATAAACACAACCTGCATCACCTGAAAATTAAGGCAGTATTCCTGGTCAATTGACTCAATTCCGCAGTTATAATTTTGCTGGTGTGGCTTAACAGAACACATGACATATAGGACTTACCTTTCAGACCTTTGGAGCACTGAGCAATAGAATCCACAGGGAAAAATAAGTCCATTCTCCTCTTTAAATTTGACTCACTTTCCAACGTATGAGCCAAAATCTCCATCGCCTAGTTCAGAAGGTTCATCAAAACTTATTAAAAACAAAATTTGTAGACAAAAATTATCTCACAAACACCCATTAAAACATCCAAAAGAAGTCATCCCTTCTTCATCAACTAGGTAAATCCAAAACACTCAAATAATCTGCTGCCCAACCCTGCCAAGATTATGATACATTGCTGTTGTCTTTAGGTAATCCGTGGATACACCATTCGCGTAAGCCGTTTGCACAACACCAAGACGAGACTGCTTTCCTTCTTCATCATCATCGAGAATGTTTGTTTGCTCTTTGATGAAGAGAGCAAACAAAGATAGAATCTTGTCGCCGTAGAGTAGCTCAACCTTGTCAGTAGTAGAGTTTGAAGGAATGTAAAAGTAAACAAATCGAACGGTATCGCCGTCATAACTTGCACACCCAAGTGGACATTAACCAGAGATTTTGGAACAACCAATGCCGGTGTGGTGTGATAGATACAAACTCTACGAAACTTCTTGAGGGGAAACTGTGAGAATGGTATAAACAATGTCCCTTTTGCGGCTTTTTCTTGCTCTTCTCTTTGACTACTATTATGCTTTTTCAGTTAATTGTGTATTGATAACCTCGATGAATTACCTTGTTTGATGAGAGTTCTTCAGATCTTAAATGGAGCAAATGATCTATGCATTCTCGTGGAACGAATGGTCTTACTTTTTCATACTCGTCTAGGCGCAGAATTGAGACCTGCGGATGACATCACATCAAAATGGTATGAGTGAGCATCGATACAAGTAGTTGGACTTTAGTTTTCTATATAAATAATGTAATCCCTATTACATTTACATTGGGCTTCCAACTCAAAACCAATTGGCAATGAGTGCAGTGTCTCATATCCCTTATATATTAGTCATGATACTGAGATAATGGTTCATTTAGAACAGAGATCTCGTTAATTTTGGGTAAGGATCGGTGGACCAACTATTGGGTCAGACTGATTCTGACCAATTGTGCATCGGACTGGACATGTGTGGATCGGAATCTGATACCATATTAGATTATGAGTTTCCAACTCAAAACTAATTGGCAATGAGTAGAGTATCTCATATACTTTATATATTAGTCATGATACCTTCTATCATGGACATTTATCCCTAATAATCACATGATTAACTGTCTTTTCTATCGGACATTCACAACAGAGGGAGGAAAAAGAAAACAAAGGACCTGAACGCCTCTCTGGCAGAGAGCAGAGGCGATGGTGTAGGCAACCTTTGTGAGATTGCCCGTCATCACAGCGTTTGTAGTTGCCTCGGGTACACTATTGATCACAATGGCTGCTGCTAATGCCATCCACAACTCTGACTTTCACTTCTGGATGCTTTTAGATACACACCTCTCCGTTCCTATTCAGCTCCTCCCCCTGTTTCAACTCACCACAGCTTTAACACTACCCAGTGTAAGAAGAAACAGAGTCAGCGATTGTTTCTTTACTTGGTTCATGAGACCAAGGCTAAGCACTTTCACTCCTTTTATATATATATATATATTTGTGTAATAGTCTCACAAAGAGAAATATTATCAGATAATATCGCAAAAAATGATGCTTAATTAAACATGGATTTTTAAAATTGCAATACCCATATATATAACCTTTTAAAGGTATAATCGTGTAACCCACTGATTTGGCTAACTTTAGCTCTTCGCTTGAGTCTGTCTATGCTACGCGCCTGCCTTTGAGAGCCTTTCCGCTGGTTCCCTTCGTAGGCAGATAGAACATTTTTCTTGTAAAAAGTTTCTGAGTAAAAAACTCTAAACCATAATTAATGTTAATGTATATACGTAGCAAGTTTTGAATTCATTGATCTATAAAATTCAGTGTGTTTCAGTTGAAAGGAAGAAACAAAAATTCAGTGTATACGTAACATGTTTCAAGACTACCCCTACAAACTAAACTTGATTTTACCAATACACCCAAGGAAGAAAAATATGTGTACGTTTTTTAACACCCCCCCCCCCACCCCCACCCAAAAAAAATGTCTGAATCTATTGTGTAAAGGGTCGGACAAAGCCACAGATGTCTAGTGGCAGCGTAAATCTTCCGTGGTTTGTCTGAACTCTTTAAATCGCCAACCATCATTAAATTTATAACTACTGTCGAATAAATGGGGAGTTCAAGAATATGAGGTCATTTATGTCTAATGAAGTTGAGTAGCTGTTCAAAACTAGTCCATGCATCATATCAGAAAGAGCAAGGTTTACCATTTCCAAGAGTGAAAATGCTGAGGCAAGAGACCTATTAAGATTTAATTGTTTCATTGTAGTCGTATTAACTTTTTTTTTTTTTTTTGAAAATTAACTTTTGTTTCTTGCACTACACAACCCACCAAAGCAGAAGATTTTCTTTCTATTTGATTTATCTCCAAGCTGATTTGTATTTTGTTTGTCAATAACATGCAGATGTGGATTTTAATCCATATGGTTATAAGACAAGTAGCACAAACGTTCCGTTTTGTTTATCTGGTGGTTTTTAGCTTGTATAGTATGAAATAGAACCAATGTAGACAGTGTTACGTAATGATGGTAGGCAACTACTAGCCAATAAATATCATGTACGTTGAAGCGCCATCTACCGTCAGTTACTCCAACATTAAATGATTGAAATTGAAAGATCTATACATAAGACTAAGAGGGCACACCCTCTTAAGCGTGCATTGAATACTCATACGTTTCATTCTTAGTCACTCCCCTCACCGCCACAAAATATTTTGATGGTACGTATATCCTACCAATCCTAGACTAAGTAGCGAGTGGACCATGCAAGGGTATGGACCTTTGAAGTAAAACTTTGTAAACTAGTTACCATTAACTAGTGATCTCATGATCGACCCAGGTTGAATTTTTATTCTTTTTTTAAATCAGCGTTTCTAAAGATTTTTTCTAATTTGGATCAGTAGAGGTTTTTCTTGTATGTATGTGTTGTTTTAAGAAAGCATACCAATGGACGTACGTAATTGTTTGCCTTTTATAATATGTGAGTCAAATGACGCACACGTACATCAAACATAGCAAGTACTTATATAGTCCACAGATAATATGATAAACATAAACTGCAAAACAAGCTGGTAGGGAAGTTTCAAGAGGAGGGGAAATCGATCGACATTCAAAATGAAAAGATCAGCGATGAGATGGTGGGAGAAGGAGAGGTTGGAAATCATGGCGGAGAGCAGTTTCCCAGATGGTGTGGAGACGGAAAAAGTTGCAAGTGTTGCCGCAGTCATGTTCTTCCCAACCCTCAAGCGCATGCACTATGCCTCCTATTCTCCATGCACTCATCACCCTCCTCCCAAGCCAATTCTATGACAACCATTCAATCATTAGACTATCCACACATCTATCATCTTATAACACAAAAGTAACAGCTATAATATAAATATATATGCACATAATCAAAGATGTATACCTCACAGGAGTCGATGTTTTGGGCAGACTTGGGAACAAGCATAGCTGGAGTGGAATGGTAGAAACAGTCATTGCGTTGTTTGTTGGGCGGGAAGTGAGAAATGGGAATAAAGAGGGTTCCTTCCCTTGCCTTCATCTGCTCTTCTTTCTCTATTCCATCCCCCACTAACCACACTGTTGGAGAGTAATATCTATTGCTAGTAGACAGTACCAGATTCTTGACATCCACCCCAGTTTTGATAAGTTTTCTGTGTTCCTCCTCGCGTAACACTACCACCTATATACACAAATAATTCTTTATTGGTCCCTTAGAAGCTGAATGGATTTAATTTTTACATATATCCACGTACCTTGACGCCTTTTTGGCATAGAGCAAAGACAACGGCCGAAGCAACCATTGAGAAATTGCCTCTAAAGACAACTTCCATGGTTCCCTTTGGAATGCTGTTGACCACCACCGCAGCTGCCATGCTGTTTCCGTCCACTAGTCTTATATTCAACTTCGGATGCTTTTGCACGTAGATTTCTCCATACCCGTTTAGCTCCTCCCTCTCATTAATTGTGTGTTAATTAGTGTTTTTTTTTTTTTTTTTTTTTTTGATAAAGGTGTGTTAATTACTTACTTATCCAATAGTTATTCATATACATAGTATATGGGGTTGAAGTAAATGTACTTACAGTGTTCATCAGGCCAAGACTCATTACTTTCACACCCTTTTCATCTGCATCAAGGATGGCTGCCTCTATGATATTGTTGATGGACTCATGGTGGCGCTGCGATTTATACTACGGCCGCATGTATATGTGGCAAGATTAGTAGTAAACTTTAGATGCAAATTCCAAAAGCCAAACTCACGACCACGAGAAAAGATTTATTGTTTTTTTGATGGGGGTCTAATTTCTGGTATTTTTTCATTTTAAAACATAACAGGAATTTAAAGACGTAACAGTTTTTTTTTTTTTTTTTTGTTGGTACTATATAGTCAGAAATGTGATATTTTGTGTTGTGTATGAAAGTAAGAACAAATGTGTATTTTGTGTAACAATAATTGTGTATTTTTGTGGTGTGAAGTCCAACTTGCGTCAGTTAAGATATAATAAGTTAATAGTGTGTATGCATAATTCTTACGTGAAAGGTAAACTTAGGAAGGAGGTGAGAGTGAAGGGTGAGGTTACGGAGACGGTTTCGCTCAAAGACAAAGGTGCTCGAGGAGAGAGCGGAGGTGAGGGCAATGGAGCAGAGGAGAGTGAAGGGCCACATGAATAATGCGAGGTACCATGGGGACTGAGACCACATGGGGCGAGAGGAGAGGGATGGGAAGCCAAGGCGCATTTGGTAGATTGAATCGAGTGTGGTGAGGTGAGTGAGGTGGATGACGTCGGGTGATTCCTCCTCTTTCTCCAAAGACCTCTCGTACAGCGACTCGCTCCATTTATCGGTTGTCCCGTAGATGTAGTCGTAGATTGGCATGAACAGGGAGTAGTTGGTCCTGAACTGCGTGTGGTGGAGCGAGTGGAACCTTCAACATAGTTGATGCCATGTTATAGAAGCATGCATACATTCAAATCCAAATAATAGTACAGTGCTGAACAAAAGGACGTACGATGGGGTGTAGCAGAGGAACTTGAGGGGAGGGAAGAGGTGGAAGAGACGCTTAGGGAATAGCTCGAAGTTGCAGTGCCCCATGTTGTTCATGAAGTCGATGTAAGTAATGTATGCAACGACGGAAACAATGGATAGGATCCTACACAGGGACGCCGTAACCATGGGTATGGCGAAGAGTAGTGTGTAGGCGATGTGCTCGGCGAAGGGGTGTACCACAGCTACCAAGTTTAATTAAAGATATGAAGGGATGTATATAAAGAGTAGAAGGAAATGAGGGATGAAGGTACGTACACGTGATGGGCTCGGTGACAATGGAGGAGTGGTGGTGAGAATGGTAGCGAGAGTAGAGGAAGTGGTGGTGGAGAGCTCTGTGGAACCAATAGTAGAGGAACTCGACGGGACCAGCATGAAGTAGAGCCATGAGAATAGCTCCGTCTAGTCTCCATAAGGGAAGGCGGGAGGAACCTGGGAGCTTGATGTTGGCGAGGTACATGAGGAGAGTGTTAAAGATGATTTGGTCGTCCCATGTGCGCTCTCTGTCTACTTGCTCGAACTCAATGGGCTTGTCCACGATCTTCTTCCTTCCCTTAGCCGTCCTTTGGCGCGAGAGGCTGATCCATATCTGGCTGTGAACTATTCTCCACAGCATTAAAACGGCTATGAGCAGTCTCCCGAGGTCTTTCTCCTCATCCTCAACCGTCACATATGAGTGCATGCTCGTCATCACCAATGGGGCAACCAAGAGGTACTTGAAGCTACCAAGGGGACTCCATGGCCACTTCGTCAGAGCTCCGGGAGTCGACGCCATCCAAAGGCACTTGAGCTTGTATACTGTCGATACTTAAGTTTATAATGTGATATGATGTATTATATAGAAGTATCACCATGTGGCCTACTGATGTACTGAGAAGAAGCACATGGTGGTAGGCCCACTTGACCAAAGTAGATATGTAACTGCAACATTAATTTTAAGAAACCAGAAAAAGAAAAGGAAACCTCAAACTTGCAAGATGCAAGGAGAGGAGGCGATGGGGCATTGATTATATGCCTGGCCAAAATTCGGTCACCACCGGCTCCCCAACTTGCCCATTTAATGAAGTAAATGAACTCCCCTGCTTTCCTTCTTTCTTCATTTAATTGCCATGAATAAGCCCAACATCAAAGCCCAATAATAAAAAGGCCTTTTCTCTTTCTCGGATTCTTCATTCTTCATTTAAAGTAAATTATGTAACACAATTCTTATCTCCATCTCCACTCATGACTCTCCTTTTCTTTTCTTTTTTCTTTACCTAACATTTACAGGAGATTCAGAGGAGAGCCAAAACAAACAAAAAGCTTTCTTCAAATGAAGAACGAATTTAGCTTTTTGAAGTCGATTTTACTGTTTCTCTCACTCTCAGTGCTAGCTAGTTCCAAGCTCCACGGTAACTTTCTTCACTTCACTTAGCTTTACCCCTTATAGGTTATAACATATGCGAGTCTAGACTTGGATTTCTCTGGTTCAGCATTTGGCCGGGGTTTACATGAATACATTATACACCACTCCCTCTGATTTCTCTCAAGTCCTCTTTCTTTTTCAGAACCAGATTGATAGATTATTATGTTGATCCATACCCTAAAACCGTACAACTCTTAGGCGGGACTAAGTGCTAGAATGGTTGCAGGAAACCCAGCTCAGAAAATAGTAAGCATCTTGAACCAGAACAGAACAAGCCAGAAACTCAGCAAACTAAATGAGAATCCTGGTCTTGGCTGCATGGCTCTCCAGTATGTTGAGCTCTGCGAGGGGAATTGCAGTGTCAACAACACTCTGAGCTGTGAACCCCCTGAAGATGACTTCACTCAAGTTTTAGCCCCAAACTGTGGTGTAGAACTCCCCACTGTTGCTTTTATAACAGGCCATATCCTCGGCTGCAGCTCTAAGTATGCAACACCAGAAGTTGCTTTCTCAGATATTCTCTTCACAGATAACAAAGCGTTATTGGTGCTCAGAAACAGGTCGCATACTGAGGTTGGAGTGGGAATGGCTAGGTTGCATAAAGGTACCTTCTTTTGGTGCCTTCTCTTCAGTGATGGTGGAACAAACTCTTCCTTTGCTCTGGAAGATGACGGCCGGGGCATCAAACAAAGAAAAGGCTGCTACAGCGGAAGTGATTTTTCTTGCAGTAATGCACACATGATTTGTATGAGTCTTCTCAGTAGCTTTCTGGGCATTCTCTTCTCTTCCTTGTGTCTATCCAATAAACACAGTTAAGAGTTGATTCTGATAGCCAAACTATTGGCTTCTTGTTTGTAAAGACAAAAGAATAGATGACACATTTTGTTATTGAATCAATGTTTTCCTTTCTATTATTTCTGGAAGAAAAATTAAAACGAAAGGGTTAAATGGAAAAATTCGCATCACACTCACTCGCGCTATACATAAATAAAAGTGAGTTGTCTTTAATACTAGAGAGTGAGAGGCTTTGCATAGACATCAAATGGTTGGAAAGCAGTCAGTTGAGGCTCCTGTCAAAACAGATGCAAAAGCACATTACCAATCTGTATCAACACAATAGAAAAACAAAGGATTTTACCTGTCTTAATCCCCCAATACCACCACTTCCCCCTGTCAAAAGCATGCTCAGCACAGTTGTAACAACTCCACCACTACCGCCACCGTCATTCCCTGTATTCCTTATTGTGGTGCGCATCGAATTTAGAATGCTTCCATAGGTTGCGCCTTGAGCACTGCGTTCTATGGCTTGAATAAAACAGAAAGTCATAGCACCGGTAGACGTGATCTTTGACAGCGCCTGTGTATACATATGTTTCAATCATCAGTGGAGGAACCAACTGCAATTGCAAGACCTAAGATCAGATTCGTTCTACTTACAGATGTGTCTGCGGAAGTCTGATCATCATCACATCCACTGATTGATATGGCTTCTCCACCAGCTGTTCCTTTCCACAAACCTGACCTTGGGCGATGATCCTCCCACAAATACTGCCCATCTCTGTTTTCAATAACAAATTTGGATGTCTGTCAAGTGTCAAATAAAAGGAGTAACAGAAAGGTAAACAGCTTGGCATTTAGTAACCTCTTCATTCTGCATAGAAATGGTAAATCTAGGACGGTGCCACTATGGCAAGCATCGATAATAGAATGGAGCTTGACACCATGTGGAAGAGGGCGTACAATAGTTGCGTTGATCTCATCATCTACAATCATCCCCTGAGTTTCAAAATCCAGAGGACAGAGAGTTTCATCATAGCCATCAACTTCATCACCGTTATAGTTTCTTTGACGCGAGCCATGACCCGAGTAGTGAAAGACAAGTGAGTCGCCAGCTGTACAGCCTTGTACGAGCCAATACAATGCCATCCTCATGTTTTGCTTGGTAGGGATACGATATGGATCCGTTTCTTCCTCTGCATCAACAATTATTTGTAATTCGACAGTTGCCTGGATTTATCACAATGATTCATGAGAATAGAGTCTGAGGGGGGAGAAATACCGGTAAGCATGAGAATGGAATCTGGGGAGAATTTGAACTTGTTAATGAGAAGGTGTCTCATGCACTTGGCGTCGTTGATGCAGCCTTTGAGTTCATGGCGAGAGAATCGGTACGAGATACCACAGATCACGGCTCTCTTCCTGCCATGGGGGTGAGGCAGCTGACCGGCAGGAGGCGCGTGGATGTGGGGAGGCGGAGCAGAGGCGGAGGAAGGTTGAGGAGGGGCACTGCGGGGGTCGGCGATATGAGTAACAGCCTGGCACAGAACGCAGCGTATAGATCGGGTGCCTGATGGAAGCTGGAGAGGCGTCTGGCAACCGGAGCAATTCACCAGCATCGGAAGAGCGTAGATGCTTGAGGGAGGTGGCGGGTACATTATTACTCTCTTAAAGAATCAGCTCAAGATTCCGATCACCAAATATTATTACTACGCGTGAGGAAGACGACGACGCACTCAGTGAAATCAGAGGAAGAATCGTGCAAGGCGGCTTCTGACAGCTCACCAAACAAACCAAGGCCCTGAGCTTAAACGTAGCCCATATATTTACAATGTAGGCCCATGTACGCAATCCCTGACAGGCTTTCTTTCTTTTGTCAGCTGTATTTTTATGGAGAAACCTAATGTTTTAAAATTTGTTAGGGGTAATCGGATGGCGAGGATGATCCTAGCGCCTAGAGAATTAATCGGAAAGTAAATAGAGATTGATCGGGAATTACTTTTAGGTTATTTTAATATTTTTAAAATATGTTTATCTATTATATTAAACTTTTAAATAATATTATTTTAAAAATTATATTAAATATATGAAAATATAGTATTAATCATTTATTTTATGATTTTTATTTATAATTTAAACATAATTTATTATAAAATATCATAAATTCTCAATATAAATGTCTGAATAACAAAAACAATTTTTTTTTATACTTGAAATTTTAAAAATAATTGGATTATAGATGGTTATGCAGAAAATAATCGGATTAGGCGGAAATTAATCGGATTAGGCGGAGAGTAATCGGTTGACTGACTTTTTCGAGGGATTAGTCATTAATCGAGGTGGCAAAGATGGATCTAACGACTAGACGGGGTGTAATCAGAGATAGGCGGGGATTTTTAGAACATGGAAAAAACCTATATGATGTATGATTGGTGTTTTGGATTTGTTCGTTCTCATAGGTTCATTTGGCGAAAGTTGATTTTAATTTGTTGCTTCTTTGTCTTAGATTATTTTGGTAGTGTGCTTTTCATAGGTTTTAGCCTCCGGAGACGTTTTGTTCTCTTCCGGCTATGTCTCCAAAGCCTTAAAAATGGCTTCGATGTTGTCAACGACTTGATATCATCAAACTTGCTCTCAATGTTTAACATATTGTCATAAATCCATATCACCCCCAACGGAATAGTAAAATAACATTGACAAGCAGACTTATTGTTTATACCGTACAAACAAAATGTGAAACACAAAACACTACTTCTCCGAGGCGTCACTGCAAATAAAACGAGAGGTTACTACGTGATGTTCCTCTTAGACATGGATCCATAGTCTGCATTCACGAGAACAAAGACCGTGTCTTATTGCGTTCCAGTCGAGCTTCCCTCTGCGAAACAAAACATGGTGTAAGCAAAGAAGTTGGTAACACCGAATGCCTAAATGTGAATTCACAACAACCTCTTTCTTCTTGCATTCTTTGTACACATCAAAGTGATCCTGGCATTTACTCTTGTCTGATCCAAATTCTTCCAGACCTGAGAGTTCAATCTTGAAATCGGTCAAACTAAGGCACAAGCAAGAAAATGGAAACACATAAACTATCAAGGATCCCACATTATAAGAAGATATGGGACCTAATCCAAATTGGAATCAACGCACAGACGAATTCTTACCTTAGTGAAATAGATGAGATCTAATCAAAGGGTAAAGGTGACTCCAACCATTGCTAATTCGTTAATGTAAGAAGGATGTCATATATCAAAAGTAAAGAGGGTAACAGAATCTAAAATCCTAGAAACAATCAGATATTATAAGGAAGAGGAAGATCGGGAGCGTGACTCACATTTCAGAGAAGCAGAATACTGTAGATAACATGGAGACTCAGATATCCGAGCCGCGCTAGGGTACGCCGCCGCCGCGCCTTTCGTCGCCATTGCCCCGATCACCGTCTCTCTCTCTCAACGAATTCCGTGAAGAAATCTCATAAAAATGGGTCTTTAAGTCACACAGGCCTTTAATTAGAATATCAATAGCGGGCCTTTACGTCCGGCCCAAATTTAAAGAGGTTCGTCTGTTCATCCTTTTATTTTAGCCTTTCAGACAAACAATCAAACAAATGTACAAGGCTACTCCCAATCCCCTATTTAACAATGGGATAAAACGGGACACAGCTCTCCTCGCGCCTTACATTCATATTTCACTAGTATGGTTGTCTCTGGTGTACATATAATCTCATTCCCTCAGTTGATTATTTCTGGATACAAGATTCCTTTATTAAAGCCAGATCTAGGACTATTAAATTACAAATCATCTTGTAGCTGCTTTAGTAACGCCTCCGTCCCGTCACTCTCATCATCGCAGTTGTGCACTGTTCCATTTCCCTCCACATCAATAAGAGCTGTGTAAGATCTATCTTGAAGATGCCCTGATTGCCTCAACAATTCCAAAACGGTATCTTTACTAGGAACATCCGATTCCTCCTCACAGAGCTTGAAGAAGCCTGACAGCACCAATACCTTTGGCCTCCAATTGCTCGACCCTTCAGCCGAAAAAGCTTCTCTCAGACAGGTCAAAGCCTCTGGAATCCTCCTCTTCCTGGTATGACCATCGGCTAGAATCTCCCAAGTACTTGAACTTGGTTTTCCTCCCATTTCAACCATGTGGTCGAACAACCCCTCAGCTTTCTCTACTTGGTCGTTTTTGACGTACACATTCATGAGAAGATTTGGTATCCTGGGGTCATAAGAAGACTTAACTGGAAGCCATTCCTCGTATACCTTCTCGGCCCCTTCAATATCTCCCATTCTCACCAGCGACGAGATCAAAGCATGGTACCCCAAATTGGGAATGCTCGGGACAACGGATTTGTAGACGTTCCAGACCCTGTACAGCTCTTTCTTGTTACCAACGCTGCCATACAAACTCAAGAGGTAGTGGTACGGAATGCGATTACGACCAGTAATCCTTGCTTCAACCTTCCTCAGTGCATCTTCGGCTTTCTTAGTTTCACCCATCTTGATGTACATGGTGGCCATTGTGCTAAAAGTTGTCCAGTTGGGATTAATGGCAACATCCGATTTCATCTGCTGATATACTTGCTCCATTTTCTCAACCGATCCTTGGGAGCCGCAGGAGGAGAGCCAGATGTTATATGAGTAAATGTCGAGGCGTATATCTTTCTGCTTCATCTCGAAAACCATGGAGTCAACTTTGTCGTACTCCCTAAGGTTCATGTAGAGAGTCATCATGACGTTGAAGGGAAGAGGGTGCAGGGCGTATCCTTTATCCCTCATAGTGTTGAGCAGAGACTCAGCTCTTTCTCTCGACTTGTCCCTCACATAAGCATTGAGGAGGGAGCCATAAACTCTCCGGTCCTTAAAATTCTCAGGGAGCCTGAGAAAGAACTCTTCGGCGTCTGAAATCCCACGCACTTTGCCAATTAAGTCAAGCTGGATTGCGGCATCACTTGCAGACAATCGAAACCTTTCGCCTCTGTTGTTCATCCAGTCATACACCTAGGGAACACGAGGATCAAGAGACGTTACAAAAAAAAAGAAAGGGAAGACAAACGCGACGAGTACGGACCTCAAGAGCTTGGTTGGGACGCTTATACTTGCGAAGCTCCTTGACGACCCGACAGAGCTCCCATTTTGTAAGCTTGCGGCCGCTTTTCTCCCACTGATTCAAGACGGAGGCAGCACCGAGATCCGGCTTCTCCATGAGAGAAATTTTCTTGTAGATGGCATTCCATTGGATAATCGGCCTTCTCTCGTAGTCGACTGTGCCGTAGCCATAGACCTGGGAGATTGAGCACACAATTGCTGCCTTCTTCTTCGATAGAGATAAGGAGACGACAGGAAATATGCAGCGAGGGGGGCGGGAGTAGGAAACGGAGGAAGCCAATGGAACATTGCGGTTATGCACCGCCTGAAGCATCATCTCTTTCTCTTTCCTTAGCTTACGGATAAGTCTACTAAATGATTTATTTGTTCCTAAACGAAAAGACTGATGGGTAAATTGGTAAATACGCATTATAGGAACCATCAATTGCAAAGGTAGGTGCTCAAAGAGCCCAACAGGGTTTCTATCCAAAACTCAGTATATTACATATTCATGTGTACTCCCTCTCTCAGGATAACAAAATAATGTCTCTATTTGTTAGCCAGGACATTTCTTATGCAGAGGATCTTCCTTCTTCATATCCCCGTGCACATATACTTTGGCTTTTCTTACCTGTAATACAACATTATCAACTCAATTTTACATTCCATCCACCTATTCTGATGAAAGATTAGCCCCAACCCAACCAATTTACCAGACCAATGGGAGGGAAACCTCGCCCAAGTTCGAGTCTCTCAAAGCCTTCTTCAGAAAACAGGCACTTGTATCCATCCACAGAGGAGTGCTCGCTGTGCAAAGCATGACAACAGTATTACATGTTGACCACCAATGCTACCTTCTTTGACTAACAAATGCTTTCTACTATATGATCAAATACTCACTTCACAAGATACGTGAAATTTCGGTTTAGGAACTCCTCCATTCCTATCTCTTCTTCTTTTGAGTATCTGCGTTGCACAAGAAAATTTATGTCCTCCTAAAGGACTAAAAAGCTACCCTCTTCTATAAATTCAAAGCCCTTGGCAACTTGTTTTCCACATAACTTGATGTTCCTTTACTTTTATCAACCGTAAAACGGGGCAAGACACCTAAAGTACATAGAAAGAAGAAGAAACCTCACCTCCACGGAAAAGCATCTTCACAAAAGCGAGATATTCCATTCATCGCACTAAAAGTGTCTATGTGAACCCACTTTTCTCCCGCTACATTTACAGGATGGCCTGAGAAGTATGGAAGGCGCCAGATAAAATTAACCATAATGTAGGCAAAATATCAACCAGAGGTAGATAACTAGATATACACCAGAAAACAAAGATTGATTACGTATATTTTATAGCATGTGAGACAAACAAACACTGACTAGCATATTTTTCTTGTTTGGTACCCAAGTCAACACTGCTGCAGTAACAAGAAACCCCATAAATAAAAAGTCACTCACTTATCTGATGCAAGCGCTTCAAAGCATAGCCGCTAGGATAATTGTAGTACGATGCCATGAATGTTACAACCGTGCACCCTGCACTATAGGACCAGGTTACGTAGACTAGCAAATTTCTTTCCTTCTCTTACATAGTAAAGATAATTGCCTACTGCTTCTACCTGATTGCAAATAACGCTAGCATAGTCATGTTCACCAGTTTCCAAACAGTTTTCTTCCGGTTATTGTAGCTGTACAATGAAATCGGGTTATATTACGATCTCGGGCCTTGTTGGTAGTAATTTAAAGTGGCATTCAGAAAATAGAGAATCAACAGCAACAGCAACAGCTCTGAAGAACTGAAAAAAACGTTCTAGCTATGATTGAAAGCTTAGCTGAAAACCATCTAATAGAACTCATACACTCTGCTAGCAGCAACTGCAGCAGACAAGTTGAACATTGGCACTGAACTAATAATAAAGCGGAGTTCCTGAACATATCAAGAAAGATAGGTAAGCCTAAGTCAGAAAATGTTTAAGAAACTTTAATGGCTACTGAAATAAGTAATCCATCTGAATACCTTGTGTGGAAGTTTAGAGTAGAGTATAACGAAGGATAAAACTGGAAGAATAAAGAACGGAACCCTCCTGTCAAGTAAGGTACCAAGCTGCATAATCCGAAGAGAAAACATCTGAGTTAACTGATAGAGATACTGTAAAAGACCCTGACTAGAAAGGAACAAGACAATATGACAAATGATAGGAGGTCTGGTATTTACCAGTGAAAGAGGATAAGCTACAAGTAAAGACCGTGGGAGTGCCGAGGTGAAGTACCAATGTATGGAATGTGTCTGGTTTAGAAACTAATTTTCAAGGAACAACATAGAATTTTATTAAAATGCAAACGCCACAATACTAAACTTTGCATTGGCAAATACACTAATGAACGGAAATTCAAAATGGTAATCATTTTAAAGAAGGAAATCTCGAATCAGGCAGTGGCAAAAATGCTATGTTAAGGTTATTCATCATACGAAAATAAATAAATTGAGGAAACAAATTTTGAAGGATACACCCCAGTCAGAACTCCGGTTCAGAATGGAGTTAAACCAGAAAACTTCAAATTCTGGCCAGACAAACTTCTTCCACATGATAGAGTCAACAAAAACGGTAAGACCTGAAATATTCCATGACCACAAAAGCCTGACTCGGGAACTAGTGTCTGGCAGGAAAAAGCAAATAGGAAGTGGAGGTTTAACCAACCTACAGCTAACACAGCGGTTCCAACACAATACTTGAGTGCTTTCCAGAAAGAGACCGATCTGGTCTGTTATTGATAAATGTAAAGCACCCGCATCAGACGGAAAGAAATATACAGAAGATCAGAACCCAAACTATATATCACCAGCTCACCAATAAAAGTTCAAGACCAATAGGCCCAAGCAGTAACATTGTATCGCATCTGAAGATTACAGTGGCAAAAATCTGATTATTAGAAAAAGACATATTAGAAATCCATAGTTCTGGATCCATGCCTGATATTATAATCGGGAAAACAGGTACTCCAAAAATTATACATACCAGGAAGCTCAAAGCTGAATAAAAGTTTCCATTTAACCAATGACCATATGCAAGATTAACTGCAAAATCCAGATTTCACAACATTAACAGCAAACGCGAAACGGCCCATATGAAAGATTTCTAGGACATGTAAAAGGATCGTTACTAAATAGAAGAAATCACCTAATCCCAGAGCCAAAATATTAGGTAGCGGACGAGTGCAGTAGAAAAGCAAATGAAACTGAAGACTGGAGAGAAGTACGAAGAAAGTTTCCACTTGATGTCCAAACTTTTTCCTTATCTGTCGAAGAAGTAGGTTTCGCTCAACCAGATGGAAAAGTGTAGCGTGGAAACAAGCAGTAGAGCAAGTTACTAAGAAATATACTTCATACCTGAATCCGGAAAAATCTTAGTGTGGATAATGTGATGCATCCCAACACCAAACGAGCTGTAAGTCAATGATGAAGGTGTGATGTTAGTCCGTGCTTAGAGAGATTAAGAAGACAGTGATAAGCGATTCCATTAAAGGAAAAAAAGAAGAGAATAAACCTGAAACAAGACTATAAATCTTGGGGAATCCAAGCCAGCTGATAAGTGATACAAGGGGTGATGCAAAAATAGAGACTATGAAGGCTCCTGCAACAGAGTTGAATTTTTTTTTTTTTTTTTTTTGCAAAGAATCATAAAATCCGAAAACACTAATGATGAGAGGAAATTCAAGAGCCCTTACCAATAAAAGTTCGAGGGACAACACCGGGGAACTCCAAATGATCATACTGATAGAATTAAAAAAAAAAAAAAGGTCAAAATTTACATAATTCTAGTTCTAGAATTCAAAAACGCCGTCAGAAAGAGGTCACTCACAGAGCTCAAATGATGGCGATGGTAAAGAATGTCGTGCATTGACTGGTCACATGAAAATATCAGTAAAACGGAAAAGAGCGAGACTCTAAATGTTTACAATTGAAAAGGGAGTACCTGTACGTTGAAGCTCTCTTCCACCTTAGTATATGGGGCCATGACCACATAAATTGCAGCTATAGATCCCATAATCAAATCATATCCTGCTTCCACAACAAAAGGAAAATTCAAAGGTTGGCAAAAAAAGAGAGAGAGATGATCGGGAGGATGCACAATTACCATAGGATTGAAGAAACTTGGCCATTTTCGAATCCATTGGCATCGTCTGTACTCTCTAGTCTCTAGTGTGGGGAACTTCCCGAATCACGGAATCAGCCAACCGAGTGACGACGGGTTCGATGGTTACAGATGGGCCCTATTATTTTGGGTACAATATGGGCCTGAGCTAGTATCTGGGTTAATACTTAAGCCCATTAAAACGTAAGAGATGCGTCGATCGTTTAAAAGGGCAAAGGAAGAGAAATCGAGAGAGAGATAAAGAAGCCATGGCCGCGGAAGAAGAGAACGACTTCTACCTGAGGTACTATGTCGGGCACAAAGGGAAGTTTGGACACGAGTTCCTGGAGTTTGAGTTTAGACCGGACGGTAAGCTCCGTTACGCCAATAACTCTAACTACAAGAACGATACTATGATCCGGAAGGAGGTATTTCTCACCCCCGCCGTTCTCAAGGAGTGCAAGCGTATCATCTCCGAGAGCGAGGTCCTTTTTTCCTCCTTCGATTCTCCTTTTCCTTCATAATTTCTTTTACTGTCCGCGTATTGGTCATTATCAATTTAGGGTTTTTGTGAATTTGATATTTTCTCAATTTAGGGTTTTTTTTCCTTTGGTGTTTGATTGACGTACGCACAATTGGAAATATGTTTGATAAGAACTGTTAGAGAATCCTAGTGTTGTAGATTTATAATTCTTTTCTTTGTTCCGCTTTCTAGGAAGCTTGTAGTAATGGTTGATTTTTACATATTTTCATTGATAATATTCTTTTTGAGCTTTGTGCACTTGCTTTATATTGTTTGACAGTGTGATGTTTGTCTGGGTAGATTATGAAAGAAGATGATAACAATTGGCCGGAACCTGACCGTGTTGGAAGGCAAGAGATTGAAATCGTCATGGGAAATGAGCACATCTCCTTCACTACATCTAAGATTGGATCCCTTGTTGATGTCCAGGACAGTAACGATCCTGAAGGACTTCGAATCTTCTACTATCTTGTTCAGGTCTCCTCTCTTTCTCTTGCAACCCTTGTCTTACCATTCTCATTTTTCAGAGGGCAAATGCTTAGGGTTCGCCTAATCCCTCAACTTTATAATCACTTTAGGAAGGTTCTACACGCTTAGAGACTCTGCCTCTTTCACTGATTCACATTGTCAAACTTAAACATATAGGGTTGTGGCATATTATGGAAGTCGTTTGTAGGGAAGGCATATTATGCTGATCATGGTTCTGCTGTTATTTTATCTTTGTTAGCATATTTCTATATTTCTCTTTGCTCTAACATATTCCTTTTGTAACATCCATGGTTGCAGGACTTGAAATGTCTTGTTTTTTCACTCATATCGCTGCACTTCAAGATCAAGCCTATTTAGAGAAGAAAACAATGTATGACATGTGAAGGCGAAATGGATTTGTTGGGAACGTGAAGACTTTGTGGCTGATATTTGGTTGTTTTTATGTCTCTGGCTCAGTGATGAGTAGTGATGCGAGTTTCTTGTGTTGTTAGTTCGAAACCCTGAGTTCCATTAGCTGTATGCTGTTTTTGCATCGAATCTTATTTTAGCGCTGGATTCGGAATGGACAATGGTTGTTGAGTAGTCTTTGGCCTGGTGCTGTTTTTTACAATAGTAACAAATCAAATTTTAGAAAACAAATGATTATAACACCTATAAACAGGGTCACATATTAACGCCACAACTGCTCGGTCCATTCATAATTACTTCATGTAGATTTTTAATGTCTTTTATCGTAGACAAGGCTATAACCCGAACTTAACGTTGATGAGGAGTAAAGACCCTCGAAGAAAGAGTTGTGTATACATGAGAAAGAGTTTGAATAAAGAAGAGGATTTAATTTGGAGCCAGTGATGAAAAGAGGTGGTTGAATGATTGGTGAGGAAGAAGGCGCCAAAAGGAAGCAATAAAGCAAATAATCGAGGCATACTGGATCAGGTTGTGTGGTTCATTTTGGTTGGATTTGGGTGAAATTGGGTATGAATGATGTTCTCCCTTCACTTTTGGTCCTTTTTCTGTCAACATCCCATGTGAAGCTATCTTATTACTTTTTTTTATATGAAAACCTATAGCTAGTTACTTGATGTTTTCATCATATTTAGTTAATCCATCTAATTTTTTCCTTATTGTCATTCCCTGAATGTAAATATATGATGCATGTTTCTTTCCTTCACTTTTTGTCAAGCTTTTTTAACAATGAATATGTTCTATCTAAAGTATAAAGTATTTACTAATGATAAGTTAGCTGGTTTACTCGATATTCATGGTTATGATATTATATGGATTGGGTATGCGAGTGTGTCTATGCATATATAAAAAACTGAAGAGAGTAGAGTTAAAGAATATGAGTTGACGGGTCTCCAAAAATGCCCTCTTCCACTAGTTACATATTCAGGAAGGATAATGGAGGATTCCTTTGTCGCTGTCATTCGGATTTCTCACGACCTAGACCGGGGAGGCACCTACCATTCATCCTCAGGTCAACCACGCACGAGTCTCGAATAGATTTTTGGTTGGTGTTTATGTGTTTCAGACAACCACATGTGTCATCTTGTTACAGCTGCGGTGGTGGCAGGATCAGGTGCGTGGTTAGGGCGGGGGACTAGCTTGTGTTTGTGCACAGAAAAGGGAGCACCACTCTTGTTATTCCTTTGATCTCACCCCTGCTCAGGTACCACCATTCTATATCTTCTTCACGTTACTTCTACCACACAACCAGAATAATTTGTGGGTTTTCTTAGGAGGATTGCTTGCAAAGGTTACAGAGTCATGTATATGTTCCCTATGATGGTTCAATTCGACAGCACCAGGTAACTTTCTGAATCACAATGTCAATAGAAATGAAGTGGTTGGATGGTTTCATATCTCTCTCTATTTGTAGGAAGCTCTGAGGGGTTTGTGGAAGTTAGCCTACCCGGAGGAGCAACTTCACGTTTTGTTAAGTTTTATAGGCTTCCAACTCAAAATCAATTGGCAATGAGTGTATTAGCCTATATCCCTTATATATTAGTGTTGGTTCCTTCACTTATCCGATGTGGGATCCTAATACGCCCCCTCGAGATAATGGTTCTTATCATTTCATCTCGAACCGAATCCCACTTTAGGACCGGTCATAAGCCATTTCTTGGGTCACCCTACTTGGGTCAATGAGGCTCTGATACCATGTTAAGTTTTATGGGCTTCCAACTCAAAATCAATTGGCAATGAATATATTCATATCCCTTATATATTAGTGTTGGTACCTTCAGTTATCCGATGTGAGATCCTAACAACTCCGACAATGTTCCGTGGTTTAACTGTAAGAAAAAAAAACAATAAAAAATATCGTACGACTATTTGCTTGTTGAAAGGAGAAAGGAGAAAAATAAGACCTGGTTCAAGATCGAGCATCTGAATGAACATGAACGTAATATTTACACCAGCAACAGCAAATGGGTATTCCCACACCGATCTATCACCTACTTGCTTCCTCAGAAGTTGTTGTAACGATTTCTGCATTTTTTTTTGTTTATTTACGGAGGAGCCTCAACATCAGCTTATCTTCAAAACCATTTGTTAAAACGACCTTGATGTAGGCACCGGCGGCAAGTTGTTTTCACAGGGAGGTGGGAACAAGTAGAAGGTGGTGGTGGATGTACTAGCTGGCCGTATGGCACTCTCTAGGTGGATCCGTGGATAAGGTGGAATAGAAGGGGATCTAGGAGATGAGGCAGGTGATAGAAACACAAAGAAAGATAGTGGGAACAAACAGGGAGTTGTTCCTTGGATAGACTGAGGGTGTTACAGCTAGCTGGCCGTACGGCTCTCTCTAGTTGAAACGGGGGGGGGCTACGATTTGGAACACGAACTTGGGGGGGGGGGGGTGATAGACGCCACACGAACTTATGGTCTAATCCGTGATAAGTCTGGAGACACTGGTTTCACAAAGCTTCGCACCAAGTGAAAGAGATGTCGGCTACTTCTTGCACAAGAAGTAAAACTAGGTTTATTTCGATATTCAAGTCTGCCCCTCCAAATTGGACCTGGGGTTTTATAAGACAACCCTAGGTCAAACTACACGTAATTAAAAGGAAACAACAAGAAGTTTTCAAGAAGAACAGGTAATTTAACTAAAACAACAAGGAGTGTAAAATAAAAATGGTAAACTTCCACAAAAAGGAAAGTATGGCCGAAAAGGATTGCTTCTTCAGTTCTCTAGGGATTAAGGCATTTGTAGAGCTTGTGAAAGATGTTGATGCTGATAACAAGCTCAATAATGCGCACTAAGGGTATTGCCTCATTAAAACCTTTCTTGGAAAACCCATTGGGACAAAACCGAGATAAGGAAAAAGAGTACAATTCCTTAGCACGTCTTTGTGTGTCTCAGACCTATGGTGGTGGAGACATGTCTCCGGGATGCCACACTGATTTCCCAATATCATTGTTGGAGATAACATTGGCTGACATAACAGATAGGGTAGTAGTAGCGTAACCTTGTAAAACCGGCAAGAAGAGAAGGTCTTGTTTCTTGGATGGCAAGGAGGTGCTTTTATGCTCTCCAATCTCTGGTGAGTTGAGGCTTGATTCTTCTTCCGAGTCTTGTAGCTTGGTAACTTGGGGATCTTCTCTAGGTACTGTTGGAGTCTCATGAGTTATCTCTTCGGTGAGTAGACTTCCCTTGAGTTCTTCATGCTCTATGAGGGTGTATAAGCTCTCCACTGACTTGTTAAACTCTTCCCTCAAGTTCCTGGTTCCTGATCTTGTCCTAGGGGTCTGTCTCATGACTGGAACTCTGGCCTCACTGTCAGCTTCAAAGGAACTAGTATTGATGTCCTCATCATTCCTTCCTTCTTGAAAAGATTCCGACCCCATAGTTGTTCCTCCTACATGAAAGGGAGATAGATCAGATACATTGAAAGTGGTAGAAATGTTTAACTCACCTGGCAGCTCCAGCTTGTAAGCATTGTTGTTGACTCGTTCTATCACTCAAAAGGGGCCATCTTCTCGTGGAGATAACTTTGATTTCCTTTGGCTGGGAAACCTCTCTTGCCTCATATGTAACCACACCCATTCCCCGGGTTCAAATGTGACCTCCTTTCGATCCTTGTCAGCTTGTTGTTTGTATAGGTCCGTTTTCTTTGCAAGTTATCCCTTACACGTTGGTGAAGTTTCTTCACGAAATCGGCCTTGGTTTCACCTGTAGGACTAGAATATATAGCTTGGGGCAAAGGTGAGAGATCTAATGGAGTCAAGGGGTTAAAACCATACACAATCTCAAATGGTGATTGCTTAGTAGCAGAATGCCTAGCATGGTTATAAGCAAACTCAATATAAGGTAAACAAGAAACCCAATTTCGTAAATTCTTACCCACCGTGGCTCTCAGTAAAGTCGAGAGTGTACGGTTTACTACCTCAGTTTGACCATCAGTCTGTGGGTGGCATGTGGTTATGAATAAGAGCTTAGTTCCTAACTTCTTCCATAGTTTCTTCCAGAAATGGCTCAAAAACTTTGTGTCTCGGTCTGATACGATGGTTCTGGGCACTCCATGCAGACGCACTACCTCCTTAAAAAACAGATCAGCTGTTTGAGTAGCATCATTGGTCTTGTTGCATGGAATAAAATGGGTCATCTTGGAAAATCTATCTACCACCACGAAGATAGAATCCTGGTGGTTGACCCGTGGTAACCCTAAGACAAAATCCATAGAAATATCTACCCATGGTAGGTGAGGAATAGGCAAAGGCATATACAAGCCATAAGGATGTGACCTGGATTTGGCTTTCAGGCAAGTGATGCATTTGGCGCAAAACCTTTCCACATCTCGCTTCAGGTGTGGCCAAAAGAAGTGTTCCATAATCACACTCAAGGTCTTGTCTCGGCCAAAGTGTCCCATGAGACCTCCTCCGTGTGCTTCCCTAAGTATCAGTTCTCTCATGGATCCTTGAGGAATACACAATCTCTTATCCCGGAACAGAAACCCATCTTGCTGATAAAAGGGACCCAGAGCCGCTTTACTTGCTCCTTTGTAGATCTCTTGGAATTCTGGGTCAGCCTCATATAACTCCTTGATATGCTCAAACCCCATTACCTTTGCCTCCATGGTAGTGATCAAAGCATATCTTCTTGATAAGGCGTCAGCTACAATGTTCTCTTTGCCCTTCTTGTATTTGATCATATATGGAAAAGTCTCCACAAACTCAAGCCACTTGGCAGCCTCCTCTTAAGTGTGGTTTGTCCTCTCAGGTGTTTGAGTGTTTCATGATCTGTATGAATAACAAACTCTCGGGACAATAGATAATGTTGCCAAGTTTCTAGAGACCTCACCAAAGCATAGAGCTCCTTATCATAAATGGGATAATTTAAGGATGCTCCATGAAGTTTCTCACTGAAGTACACCACTGGCCTGCCTTCTTGGGTTAGAACAGCTCCAATACCTGTTCCAGACGCATCACATTCTACCTCAAACGTCTTATTAAAATTTGGAAGTACCAGAACCGGAGCATGGGTTAAGCTGTCTTTGAGCTTGTTGAATGCTTCCTCTTGCGGCGTCCCCCATTTGAAAGTGACATCCTTCTTGATCACCGAGGTAAGAGGTGCAGCTATGGTACTGAAGTTCCGAACAAACCTCCTATAGAAGCTTGCCAGACCGTGAAAGCTTCTAACATGTCCGATGGTGGTTGGTGTTGGCCACGTTTGTATGGCTTTGATCTTTTCCTCATCAACCTGTAACCCCTGCGAGCTCACAACAAATCCTAGGAACACAACTTGATCAGTGCAAAAGGTGCATTTCTTTAGATTTGCATATAGTTTTTCCAACCGTAGGGTCTCAAGCACTTGCTCTAAATATAACAAATGATCAGCAAGGCAAGTACTATAGACAAGAATGTCATCAAAATATACCAAAACGAACTTACAGATGTAGGCCCTTAGAATATGGTTCATCAGCCTCATGAAGGTGCTCGGAGCATTGATAAGTTTGAATGGCATCACTAACCATTCATACAAACCCCTCTTAGTCTTGAAAGCGGTTTTCCACTCATCTCCCTCCTTCATCCTTACTTGGTGGTATCCACTTCTCAAATCTATCTTGGAGAATATGGTGGCACCGTTGAGTTCATCTAGCATGTCATCAAGTCGAGGAATGGGATGCCTATACTTTACAGTAATGTTATTGATAGCCCTACAGTCGACACACATCCTCCATGACCCGTCCTTCTTAGGTACTAGAAGCACTGGTACTGCACAAGGACTTAAGCTTTCTCTTATGTATCCTTTGGACATCAATTCTTCCACTTGTCTTTCGAGTTCTTTAGTTTCCTCTGGACTAATTCTATACGCAGCTCTGTTTGGTAATGGTGCCCCTGGTACCAAATCAATCTGATGCTCAATACCCCTTACTGGTGGAAGACCCGGTGGTATGTCTTCTGGAAACACATCAACAAACTTCTTCAAAAGTTCTTGAACAGCCCCGGGATAGTCCTCTTGTCCTTGACCTGAGACTAAACTCTCCTTAAAGATCATCAGTAGCACCGTTTCTTTTGCCTCAAGTGACTTAAAAACAGAAGTAGGAGTAATATAGAGATTAGTCTTACTTACCTGGTTCCCCTTGTCCATGGTTCTTTGCATTTCAAACACTTCTTGTGGGGTGAGTGGGGCGAGACTATGCTTCTTTGCCTTGTGTATAAAAGTGTAGTAGTTGGTGCGTCCATTGTGTAGAGCCTCCTTGTCAAATTGCCAAGGCCTTCCAAGCAAGAGATGGCCGGCTTGCATAGGGACTACATCACATACTACCTGATCCGTATACTTCCCTATGCTGAAGGGTACACTAACTTGTTCGGAAATCCGTAGTTCAGTCTCATTGTCGAGCCATCGAAGTCTATAAGGCTGGGAATGCTTTGTCTTTGGAAGACCTAACTTGTCAACTAGATACTTGCTGGCCACGTTAGTGCATGACCCTCCATCAATAATCAGGCTACACACCTTGGAGTTGATAGTGCACCTTGTGTGAAAGATGTTCTCACGCTGAATGGTTTCGGCATCATGGAGTGTACTAAGGGCTCTTCGGATAACTAACAGCTCACCTGTCTCTAGGTATTCAACAATATCTTCCTCAGACTCCCCTGGATCATCCTCATCTTCCTCTTGTGACTCGTACTCTCCATCTGGCTTAAGGATCATAACTCGCTGATTCGGACACTCCCTGGCATAGTGTCCCTTTCCTTGGCACTTAAAACATGTGATGTCTCGGGCTCTTTGGGTATTAGCCTTAACTTGTTCAGGCTTGGGGCCCTTAGAAGTTTCATCAGTGGTTTTCCTAAGTTTAAGGTCTCCGGCCATAGGTTTCCCTTTGTCAAAGGCCCTTGTTGGTGGAGTCCAGATGGTTTTGTTTCTAGGAGTAGCGGCAGATTTCCTTTTGATATGTTGCTCAGCTTGAACTGCAAGGTGTAACAATTCATTGAAGTCATGGTAGGGTTGTCTCTCCACTTTCCTTACTATCCGATCATGTAATCCATCAAGGAACTGAGCCATCAACAACTCCTCTGAGTCTTTGGTCTCCAATCTATTCCTAAGAGATTCGAATTCCTCAAAATACTCTTCTACTGACCTTGCTCTTTGAGTCATTTTTCTAAACCTTTTCTGAAGTTCACGGTGAAAATGCGCTGGTACATATCTTTTCCTCAAACTGAACCTCATATCTTCCCAGTTGTCAACTTGGTCATGTCTAAGCCTTCTTCTTTCTGAAACATCCCTATCCCACCATGCTAGGGCATTCTCCGTAAGTTGAGCGGCAGCTAGAGAAACTTTTCTGGCTTCTGAGTAGTTGTAGTACTCAAAGATGTACTCCATTCGTTTCTCCCAATCAAGATAAGCCTCAGGGTTGACACGACCAGCGAATGTAGGGGCTGTGAGCTTCACGTCCTTCCCTCCATGTCTTGGCTGATCCTCATCTAGGTCACGAACTCTACCCCTTTCTGGCCTCCTAGGTCGTTGGTTAAGATCAGGGGCCAGTGGAGGATCTTCATCCCATCCAAACATGTCATCATCATTGTCCTCTTCACGTGGCTGCCTAGGCATAGGACCTTGGTGTGCTGGCTCACCTCTCCAAGGCTGTGGTTGGGCTTCCAAGCGTGTCAGCCGATCACTAACTGTCCTTATAGCCTCTAGTAACTGATGCATGGTGACGGGTGGTACTTCTTCTCTCATAGATCTTGCAAACTGTAAGTCACTGATTGCAGAAGCTTTTTAAGGCTCTGATACCAGATGATGTAGGCACCGGCGGCAAGTTGTTTTCACAGGGAGGTGGGAACAAGTAGAAGGTGGTGGTGGATGTACTAGCTGGCCGTATGGCACTCTCTAGGTGGATCCGTGGATAAGGTGGAATAGAAGGGGATCTAGGAGATGAGGCAGGTGATAGAAACACAAAGAAAGATAGTGGGAACAAACAGGGAGTTGTTCCTTGGATAGACTGAGGGTGTTACAGCTAGCTGGCCGTACGGCTCTCTCTAGTTGAAACGGGGGGGGCTACGATTTGGAACACGAACTTGGGGGGGGGGGGGTGATAGACGCCACACAAACTTATGGTCTAATCCGTGATAAGTCTGGAGACACTGGTTTCACAAAGCTTCGCACCAAGTGAAAGAGATGTCGGCTACTTCTTGCACAAGAAGTAAAACTAGGTTTATTTCGATATTCAAGTCTGCCCCTCTTACAAATCGGACCTGGGGTTTTATAAGACAACCCTAGGTCAAACTACACGTAATTAAAAGGAAACAACAAGAAGTTTTCAAGAAGAACAGGTAATTTAACTAAAACAACAAGGAGTGTAAAATAAAAATGGTAAACTTCCACAAAAAGGAAAGTATGGCCGAAAAGGATTGCTTCTTCAGTTCTCCAGGGATTAAGGCATTTGTAGAGCTTGTGAAAGATGTTGATGCTGATAACAAGCTCAGAAATGCGCACTAAGGGTATTGCCTCATTAAAACCTTTCTTGGAAAACCCATTGGGACAAAACCGAGATAAGGAAAAAGAGTACAATTCCTTAGCACGTCTTTGTGTGTCTCAGACCTATGGTGGTGGAGACATGTCTCCGGGATGCCACACTGATTTCCCAATATCATTGTTGGAGATAACATTGGCTGACATAACAGATAGGGTAGTAGTAGCGTAACCTTGTAAAACCGGCAAGAAGAGAAGGTCTTGTTTCTTGGATGGCAAGGAGGTGCTTTTATGCTCTCCAATCTCTGGTGAGTTGAGGCTTGATCCTTCTTCCGAGTCTTGTAGCTTGGTAACTTGGGGATCTTTTCTAGGTACTGTTGGAGTCTCATGAGTTATCTCTTCGGTGAGTAGACTTCCCTTGAGTTCTTCATGCTCTATGAGGGTGTATAAGCTCTCCACTGACTTGTTAAACTCTTCCCTCAAGTTCCTGGTTCCTGATCTTGTCCTAGGGGTCTGTCTCATGACTGGAACTCTGGCCTCACTGTCAGCTTCAAAGGAACTAGTATTGATGTCCTCATCAGACCTACTTGGAAATTCCTTGGAAAATACAGCAAATTCTCCAACGATATGAATCCACCTCCCCTGCAGGAGAAGTAAGGGAACCGAATAAGGCATGAAGAAGCGCACAAAATCCCTCAGAAGATTTTAGGTAATCAGACCACAAAGCAAGCACGTATTCCTCATGCTTTGTGCGCTTCCTCATGCCTTATTCGGTTCCCTTACTTCTTCTGCGGGGGAGGTGGATTCATATCGTTGGAGAATTTGCTGTATTTTCCAAGGAATTTCCAAGTAGGTCGTTTTAACAAATGGTTTTGAAGATAAGCTGATGTTGAGGCTCCTCCGTAAATAAACAAAAAAAAATGCAGAAATCGTTACAACAACTTCTGAGGAAGCAAGTAGGTGATAGATCGGTGTGGGAATACCCATTTGGTGTTGCTGGTGTAAATATTACGTTCATGTTCATTCAGATGCTCGATCTTGAACCAGGTCTTATTTTTCTCCTTTCTCCTTTCAACAAGCAAATAGTCGTACGGTATTTTTTATTGTTTTTTTTTCTTACAGTTAAACCACGGAACATTGTCGGAGTTGTTAGGATCTCACATCGGATAACTGAAGGTACCAACACTAATATATAAGGGATATGAGCCAATACATTCATTGCCAATTGATTTTGAGTTGGAAGCCCATAAAACTTAACATGGTATCAGAGCCTCATTGACCCAAGTAGGGTGACCCAAGAAATGGCTTATGACCGGTCCTAAAGTGGGATTCGGTTCGAGATGAAATGATAAGAACCATTATCTCGAGGGGGCGTATTAGGATCTCACATCGGATAAGTGAAGGAACCAACACTAATATATAAGGGATATAGGCTAATACACTCATTGCCAATTGATTTTGAGTTTGAAGCCTATAAAACTTAACAAAACGTGAAATTCCAAGCAGGTTAGTTGGTACAGCAGCTTAGGGTAGAGTCATAAAATAGATATTGTTGGACTTGATGGATTCTTTTTTTTTTGGTTAGAAAACGAGTCAGCATTTGATACTATATATTGCATTACGTTCAAGCTGATGGATGATAAATTGCTTGCAATGCGGGCGTCCTACATGGATTTTAACTTAGGCTTCCTCCTCCCTTGAATTGGAGATGAAGATCTCGGGACTGAGGGTAAATTTTTGTGTTTGGCAGACGGTGATGAAATCAACAAGGCATCAAATGGAGAGAGAGCTTCTGCTGGAAGATGTGGCTCAATACTTTGGGCTGGCTAAAAAAATAAAAAATTGTGCCACATAAACATATAAAAGACTAATAAATATAGTAAAGAAATGATGAACTTGATACTTTTGGTTAAAAAAAAGTTGACTCAAATCACTGACATTTAGCAACATTGGTACACTCTAAACACTAATATATATTTTAGTGTCTAAACCTTGATTTATGAGATTTAGCTCAGGCCGAGTCTGCTCCTTAATCATTAATTAGTATTTCTCATTTATACATACACACAGTGATGCAGAAACGGCACCTATGTATGGGCCAAAGGTGGCCCACCAAAATTGATGACAAGGGTAAGCCATGGGCCAATCAATTGAAGTGAGCCCAAATTCTGCCGATCCTTTTGACTTTATGGACCGCTGACGTTGACGTTGACATCGACCGCCAAACTCCAACTTAACCAGCACTTTCCCTCTCTCTCTCATGGCGATGCTCTCTACTTCTTCCGTGCCAGGGACTGTCGACCTTCCGCGACCCATAAAGATGGACTCGTCTGCGTCAGCGGTGGTCGGTTCCGATCTTTCACCATCATCGCCAGAGGGATCGCGCTCTAGCGTCTCACCTGATCGCAATGACCCTTCCACTTCTTCTCCAAGCCCTAGTCGTGGTATTGAAAATCAGGTGCTTCCAAGATTGTTCAATTCAGTTGAATTCCTTAGTTAAACTCCTTAATTTGTATTTGCAACATGGAAAATTTGAGTTGATCTGGATGTGTTTTGACTGAATTGCCTTGTTCTAGTCTGAAGTCATATCGAGGAGTGAAGAGTACCGCCAATTATTTCGGCTTCCAGCTGAAGAAGTAAGTATGCTGCCTTTTTTTCTTCTTCAGAAGAAGAAGATTACTCTCCTAACCCTTCCCTTACAATATTTGTGTCTAGGTCCTTGTTCAAGATTTCAACTGTGCTTGTCAGGAGAGTATTCTTCTTCAGGTACTTATCTCTTTGTCTTATTCTTGTTTAATCTTGAAGCTTTTTTTTCATACTTTGGATTCTCTTTCTTTCTGCAGGGTCATATGTACCTCTTTATTCACTATATCTGCTTTTACTCCAACATCTTTGGCTATGAAACCAAGGTACCATTCTTATTATCCCTCGCCTCTTTTCATCTGCTATCTTTTTTCCTATTCAATATTATTGATTGCAACTCTTGTTTCAGAAAATCATTTCATTTGCCGAAATTTCTTGTGTTAAACGAGCAAAGACTGCTGGTATTTTTCCCAACGCCATTGAAATTTTAGCTGCTGGGAAGAAGGTACCACGCCTTCGCTCTGCATCTTAATATCAATTTTTGGTTCTTGCCCATTTTTAAGCACCTTTTTTTGCAGTACTTTTTTGCATCATTTCTTTCCCGTGATGAAGCTTTCAAGCTTATCCATGATGGATGGCTGGAATATGGTAGTGCTGTCAAAGTAGATGGCCAGATTCTGCCGACTGAACAGCAGGTGGCAAACACATTTTTCGTTACTGCTTAAGCCTTGTTTCCACCCCGTTTCTTGTTTCTTTTTGCTGACCTTTCTTAGCCTCTCCCTCAGGTTTCTTTGTCCGAGTCCAACAACCAGGTAAATGATGGAGCTGTTAAAAGGGCACTTAGTTCTATGGATTTCGCGAATGAAGTAGATACCTCATTAAGGTACTCTGACCGCTTACATATGGTGTACTTGGTTTCTGAAACTAACAGCTTCACGGCGCACTATCTTTCACTTCACAGGGATGAAAAAATTCATCTTTCAGGCAGTTCCAGTCTTCCTGTTATTAGTCAAAATGGCGTTTCACCTTCATCTGTAACCGTTCAGCAGTACACAGAACCAGTTGTAGATATTGTGGCTTCGTCTTCAACCAATACTTTCAACTGGAAGCCTGAAGACTTGAATGCACCTAAATGTAGTTAAATAGTCCTTCCTCGTTTTCATCTTAGTTCTTTTTGGGTTCAAAGTTTGCGCTGGGGTCATTTCAAATGCCTGGGGCTCTCCTAATTTTATAATGAAGTGCTGGTTCACTTTAATTCGGTTATCAATTAACTTCTTGATGTGTCTATCTTTTAGCTTGCCTGTTGTGGTACCTGAACTGTCTTTGTTTGAAATTTAAATGGTCAATGGGGAAACCTCTCATAATGGCCTATTTGGAATGGGGTATTAGCTTTATTATCTTTCATCTTGATGGTACTTCACATGTTACACTAGTTCTCGTTTTGTCCCAACTAGCTTGCAGTCGGTATGGAGAACCTATATCCTGCTGAACAGGATATTTCGTCTATGAACATATGATCTCTCATGTATTCTTTGGTTACTGTGATCTCTTTTCTTGTTATCATTTTAATGCACTTCTCAAATTTTTTGGTCCTTGCATGCAGTATCATCTGATTTTACCAAGGTAGCAGAGGCAAAATTTTTGGTAATGTCACTCTCTTTGTCTTATGGGATAAAAGAAATAATGGAACCATTCCCATTCAAATAGATGAGAAATATAAGCATTAATTGAATGCAGAAGTTTCGTTAGTACCTAAATATAGTTTACTCTATGTTTGCAGATTCCAGTAGAAGAGTTCTTTAGATTGTTTGTTTCAGATGCCGCTGTCTGTTTTGTTGAATCTTTCCATAAAAATTGTGGAGACAAAGGTAGAATTATAAGTGATGAAATCATTTTGCTGCTGTGGTTAGTTTTTTTGTATGTTTTTCCCTCTGTCCGTGTCTTTTTAATTAAGAGGAGATCTTCGTACTTGCAGAGTTTAGGTGTACCTCTTGGCAACCTCATGAAAAGCTTGGACACACCCGCAATGTCTCATTTCAACATCCGATAAAGATTTATTTTGGTAATATTATTCTTTCCTCTAGATATATAAGGTTACATTTTATATCAAATATTTGTATGCATGACTGTTGGATTTCGTTCAAAGGTGCAAAGTTTGGTAGCTGCCAGGAATCACAGAAATTCCGGATGTACAGAGATAGGTATTGATAAAATATGCAGCATTAATATGAATTGTATGCCACTGTCAATGATCGTGTTGTCTTTTGTTATATTCAAGATCGACAACTAGTTTGCACTCATGCATGTTTTTTCTCTGTTGTCTGATATTGTAATTTCTTTTGCTAGCCATCTGGTTATTGAAACATCACAGGGGATCAACGATGTACCTTATGGAGATTATTTCACTGTAGAGGTAGGAGTAAATTTATATCTAATGCTATCAGTAGTTCGCTGGGTGATGTGTAAATAAATTATCATTTGTTGATTATAGGGGGCTTGGGATGTGAAAAGAGATTGCAGAGACTTGATAGAGGGTTGTACATTGGATGTTTATGTTAACGTGGCCTTCTCTAAAAGAACAGTGTGGAAAGGTTTGTTTAGTAATTTACTCCTCTTTTGTCCTTAAATACTCTTACCTTGTTTCCTATCAATTAAGAAATTCAACTAATAGTATAACCAGTTGTTAAACAATATTTGGTCTTATATCCAAGGAATTCTTTCAGCTTTGTTGAAATTGAGTTTCTTATATGCTTCTCATCATTTAATTTTCATGGTTTGTGGATCTGGGCTGATATTTATGAGTTTTTTTCAGGGAAAATTGTGCACTCTACTTTGGAAGAATGTAGAGAAGCGTATGCAACATGGATTAGAATGGTACTTGCGCAGACAGAGGGTCAACATTTTTTGTTTGATTTTATGCAGGAATTTAAACTAGTTTATTTTCTTTTCAATAATTATTATCCTTGGAGGCACATGAACTGTTGAGGCAGAAGAAGCTGGAGAACCAAAAAGGTTTGTGTTGGAGACTGATGGTTAAGTGAAGTTTTTTTACCGCATAAAACTGGCTGACACCATAATTCTGCAGGGGATAAGGTGATTGAGGATGGTGAGCCGCCAGCAGCAAGCGAAGAAAGAGTATCTGAATGTGAAGAGGAGAGGAGAGTGGAGAAGGCAGGAGGAGGGGTGGTGACTACCTTAAGGGAAGCATGGGTTAATCTGACATCATATGTGAAGAGGCAGAGCGGTACAAGGCAGGTTATAGTAATAGCATTTGTGGTGATCTTACTGATGCAGGTATGTGTGTGTTTTAATTGGTAAATTGGTGGTCGGAGAGAGAGAGAAGCTGATTGGTGGAAGTGTGTACAGGTGACGATAGTGGTGCTGTTGAAGAGAGGAGGAAGGGAGCAAGTGGAGTACCGTCAGAGGTATGACGAGTACAGCGGAAGTGGGGAGAGTATAGGGTGGCTGGAGAAGAGAGTGCATTTCCTGAGGGAGGAGATTATGATGGTTGAAGATCGCTTGCAGAGGATGCGACAAGACCATGCCTCCTTGAAGGCTCAGTTCCAGCATTTGGAACGCCTTCTCCTCCGCCACCAACAATAGATTTGTTTGTGAAGGATATGTATCTATGTATCTATGCATGTATGTGTTTTCGGATGTTACTCTGCAAAGTTATACGAATATTAATATCATGAGAGACTTGGTCAACCAAAATGAACCCAATTGCTTTTTTTGTTTTTTTCAACTAACCCAATAGTCTTGAAATACGCTCGTTTCAGGTCATATTAAACTACCTGATCCATCAAACTCTCTCAACACATCTGCTTTAGCTACTCAAACTGAGACTCATGTGCTGTCAGGATAGGTCCCTTGTATAGAGTAAATCTTTCTTTTTGTGCGGCTCCCGGTGCTCATTTACAAAAATGAACTGTTGATTATGGTCCGCATTTGTGGAATTTAGGGAATTATCTTTTAGTCTGTTGTATATTTTCTGCTTTTGCTGTTAGAAGATTGATTCTTTCTAGGGTGAAAGTCTTAAGTTATCTCCAGTATCTGTTGAAATAACTTACAGGCTTGAGCGCACTATCGAGGTTGTGATATACATACAATCGGTAGAACCACTAGAGACTCGACGATTTCTTCAACAAAGTGTTCGTGACAATCTTCCCACAGGACACTGACCTCTCAACTTTTTCCGGTTTTTTAATTAATTTTTCCAAGTCTCTCTCTGCACGTAAGCTGCTATTTTGCTAATTTATAATCTTTCACTAACACTTCTTTTTGAAAGAACTACAATCATATCTTTCAAACAAAATACGTACACATTTTAGATTCTAGTTGGAAATGTTTCAAGTATTGACAATGATATAGTTTTATCAAGGATAAGATTTGATAATAGGAAATCAGAAACAGTGGTATTAGAATTGAGTCGTACAACGGGTGAATATTGTTACCAAAAATATAGGAAACAGTCGCCGATAGAAACCCCTAAAAGCAGCAATAAAAAACCATAATGTTGGAAAGTGTTTTGCCAAGGAGCCAGGTAAGAAAAGAGGAACGCAAAAGAGAATAATGACAACCAAAAGAGAAGAATCTTAATTATAGACATACATTTCTGTGCAAGGTCAACATCAGTGTGCACGAAAAGTTTCATATATTTTCCTTTCCAATGTATCTTTTAGCAACATAATTATTTACAATTCAACAAGCGCGCAGTGATCACTTGCTGGATTTCAAAATTTCTTTGGGATTTCGTCTTATTTTATATCAGGACACTTCAGCACCTACACAATTCCAAAGAAACAAAAAAGGTTGAACAAAAATAAACTTGTACAGGCAAGGCAAGTTTAGCAGCTACAGCCGTCCGAACAAAGACAAAATTAAAAGAAAATGAGATGGTGGCTTCGCAAAGTTCCAATCAGGCCTGATGAAGCTTATGAGCATTAGCTGCCATTTACTTGTAAAATGATGTAGAATATATACCTCTCTTTGATGGATGCCGACATGGCCATGAAAGCCTGTTCCACATTTGTAGCATCTTTTGCACTAGTCTCCATGAAAGGAATTCCAATTTCATCGGCAAAAGCCTAGGAATGTTTCAAATTGATCAGGAAAATAGTTATAGCGATACTGCTAGATGACTACAAAACTAGAGAAGGAGAGTAGGTTAAGAAAGAAAGGGTTAGATAGCATATACCTTGGCAGTTTCATATGAAACAGCTCTGTTTTCAGCAAGATCACACTTGTTTCCAACCAGGAGTTTGTTAACATTGTCACTAGCATAACGATCAATTTCGATCAACCATTACTTGACACTATTGAAGCTTTCTTGATCGGTAACGTCGTAGACAATCTAGCAGGGTAAAGGCCAGCATGGAGTAAGTAAATAAGTAGACTTGGTAAAGAGACAAAGTAAGAAACCAACAGAGAGAAGCTAAGTTCGAAACTTACAATGATTCCATGAGCCCCACGGTAGTAACTACTAGTAATAGTCCTGAAACGCTCTTGACCAGCAGTGTCCCACTGAAAGAAGAGGAAGAAAAAGTTACACAGCGGTTGGAAACAGCTTGCTAAGTATCGACATGAGGAATTAATGGAATCATAAGTGGAGTAATTAAGTTAAACTTTGACTGTAGAAAAAAGGAAAATAGAGTTGCATACAATTTGGAGCTTGATTATCTTGGCATCTTGGTCCACAGTCCGAATTTTCTGAAGAAAAAAAAATGGAAGGTGAGATGAAAGCCTAGGAATCAATGGCAAAGGCAAAGAAACTTACAAAATCAACGCCTATAGTGCTGATGTAACTTTCAATATACGAGTCATCCTGCACCACACACACATTTGGTAAGAAATTCATAGAATGAGAACACAGTGAATTGATAGAAAGCACAAAAAGTAACATTCAAACTTACAGAAAATCTCAAAAGGAGACAAGACTTCCCCACGCCAGAATCCCCGATTAGCAGTAGCTTGAAAAGATAGTCGCTGCAAATCACAAACACACGAGAGAAGCTAATTACCCGACTGTAAGCATAACATATGCTCTGTGTAACTAATCCATATCAAATTCAATCTCCAGGCCAACAGTATCAACCGCCACAGTAGTCGTATATATATATATATATCTCACATAGAATCATTGATACACACGCTATAAGTAGAAGAAAATACTCAAGTATGCATGTTTCTATGGACAGATTGGAACATACTACTCGAAATTCATGGTTTCGATCTCTGCGACAACGAACGCCGAGTTCAAACGCACGGTGGATCGATAACTTTCGGAAAAGGATGAGAGGAAGAGAAGGTTCAGAAAATTGGGCCTTAAAATAGTAATATGTCTAGGCCCACTTATACCGAGGATGGGCCAATACTCTTCTGTGGCCTTTTGCTGCCAAGTCTTTGATGGACCATTCAACTGCCAGACCAGCCTTCACCCTTACTTCTACGAGTTTTTTTTCCCTCATTAGTGTGTTATTGTTTGCTTTCGCTTGATCGACATCCATGTTTTAAGTTGTACTGAAGTTCACAAGCTTGGATCCATTGTCTTTTACAAACCCAAAAAGGAATTCCCTCCTCAGTGAGGATGCTTTCTTCTCCAGCTCCTTTCCTGCACTCTCTGTGCGTTTCTTCATCTTCACCTCTTCCCCCTGCTTTATTGATATCACATGGACCACACTTACGAAGCTCTTTATGGCTTCTGATGCCACCGTGTCAGGCACTCGTTCAAGGCTCTGCTTCCACTCTTCACACAAGGCAAATGAGTCTGGCCGCTCCTTCTTTGGGTCTTCATTGCTCAGGGGAACTAGGCTGAGCTTGAACCAGGCGTGGAGGGAGCTTATGAACTCCCTCTGGAATTTGATTATGCGACAGAAGCTCAAGTGCCACAAAGAGACAGTTGACTCAAGGTCCCGCGTCACCTGCCGGTGTACTTCTGATGTTGACTCACCTTTCTCTGTTTGGTTGACCAGGCCACAGACTTGTTGGACGATGTTGTTCTGGATTTCGTGGTACTCGTGCATTGACTTCCACATGTACATTAATCTGCATTTCAAGCCACACTTTTACTTGGCAAAATAGCATTTCTTAAGCACATAAAAAAAAGCCTAGACCAATGCTGCGTGGTCTAATTTGTTTCTAAAACAGCTTCAAAGAGAGAGAGAGAAAGAAAAAAACTGACCCGTGGCAGAGTTCTACAAGCTGAGGTACAAGGTCAGTGTCCCGGATTCGGCGAGTGGCAGTAGACGTGGTTATAACAGCTTCTGAGGTAACGACAATAAGTGATTGCGGTCTGGTTATGGAAGTTTTAGTCTTGTCCAGCTTGGATTCAACGCCTCCTTTGTACTCCTGACTCTGTAACGCAGACAGCTTCTTCTCGTGCTCAATCTTAACTCCTCTCGCCTTATTTGCAATTTAACAAGTAAATTATTAGGACTTAACGTTGGTAAACAAGAAACCAAAAAAAGTACCTTGACTTCCTCATAAAGCTTCTTCTCCCAAGCCAGGAGACGGTCTAGAGTGGAGCAAAGGCTCTTGAGGCCACCTTGTTCATCATTCAGGGTAGATGCATCTAGCTTGTATTTTACTGCCAATGGAGGTTTTGCGGTCCAGCTTGCGCTCAAGTTGCTAAAGACACTGCTTGAATGATACACAGTCTCTGGAGAGAGACACAACACAAACACAGTGAGAGAGTCTCAAATGGCATTTACTATAAGACTGTATGTAAAAAAGTAAGTAGACTTACTCCTCAGCTTGCTGACGCTGCGGTCGAGCTCAGCCAGGCCGATCTCAAGCATGGCGGAGACCTGGTCCCAAGCGGAGGCAGCCTTGTCGAAGTAGTCTTGAACGGCGTCAAGAATCTCTTTTAAATCCTTGTGCCTGACCACCATTTTGGTCTTGTAGTAGTCGGAAACGTGGTCAGAATTGCAGGTATTGTCTTTGCCGACAGCCCCTTGTTCTTTCTGCTGTTTCACAGGCTCTTCAATACCGGATCTGGAGACGTGAGTTTCGGGCTCCCCATCTCCGTCGGACGAAGTGGTGGCAGTAAAACGGACATGGTCGTCGCCCCATTCGCTGCAGTGAACTTCCTCGCGTTCGTGCTCGGATCTCTCTGTCTCCGAGTCGTAGTCGCTAGGAGGATGCTGCCGCCGAGCTTTGCGTTCGAAGAACTCGGAGTCAGGGGGAGAGGGAGGGTGGAAATTCTCCCAGTTCCAGACGGACGAAGCTTGAGAAGGAGAGCGAGAGAGATAGGAGTGCTGGTGATCAGTTGGATAGAAAGACCTACTAGCATTAGTCACAGGGGAGGAAGAGGGAGACGAGTCGGAGAGAATGTGAGGAAGCTTAAGCTTTTGCGGATGTGACTGGCCTTCGGGAAAGAGAGAAGTGGCGCTTTGTGTTTGGAAGGACAGAGAAAAACAGCTGGAGTGTTTTCAGAGACGGCCAGTGGCTCACCGGAGGCGAAGGAGGAGAGGGCCGAGCCGGTCAGACGAAGGGAGCGACAGTAGTCATAGTGAGCGGCGGCCAGATGGTGACGAGCGTTAACGGCGTCCTTCATAAGACGGCGCCGCTCCTTGCAGCGACGGACAGCGTCCTCGCTGGAGACAATGGCTCAAATAACTCCCTCGCTTGTTGTTGAATGAGGGACAATAGAAACAATAACTCCCTCGCTCTCAAGCTTGGAGGCTGTGCATCCTATGGCCAAACACTCTTTTCGTTTCCTCTCTCTGTCTTTTTAGTGTTTTTACTTTTTACAATAACTTCTTTTGTCTTTTCAAAATTATAATTATTTTCCCCACCGAAACAAAGTCACAAATTCTACCCATGAAATTTAGTCTTTGTTTTTATAAAAACTTAAGTGGAGGGATCATAGTCGTTCAAGAAAGCGCGAGGCGCTAGTTGGGCGGTGACCTTCTGCGTAACGCCTAAAACGCCTAATCGGAGCCTAAGCGATTTTAGGCGGTTCAAGCAATTTAAGTAATTTTATAATAAATATATATATTTAAACACATATATATTAACATAATATAACATAATAAAATTATAAAATTGAATAATTTAAAAATTTTAAATTAAAAGAACATAAAGAATATCAATATTTTGTAATTTTAATTTTTTTTAAATAATATTTTTATTTTTTTATTTTTATTAAAACATAGATATTAAATAATTTATTAAATTTTCATATCCCACATAATTCATAACTCATATAATTAGTGTTTAAATTATTTAATTATCGATTATTTTGCTAAATCTAACTATACATATAATATAAACCGATATTTTAAAAATTTAAGCGGTCTAGACGTTAATCGGACGGATTAAAGGAGCCTAGCGTCTAGATGCTGCCTAGGCGGCCGACTAAACCAATTTTTAGAACACTGATCATAGTAAAATACAAAACCAAAAGTACACGACGAACCCGGCCCAAATATCTCGAAGGTAAGAGGCCCATGGGCCTAAATTCACACAAGCATAAAATAACATTTCTTTATTTTAAACAATGAAGACAAGTTTGTGTTTGCTTTGTTTTCTGCTCAACAGCCCTTTTAGGACACGACTCACCCATCATCTTCCGTCTATAACCAATCATCAGTCCTAAATCTACATCAATTGTTGGTACAGCACTATCAGATTCTTACCCACCACCACTGGTTTTTTCCAACTTTAAATAGGTAGAAACTTACGTACCAGATGCAATTGCCAAAGATCCAATACAATTCTAAACTCTCCTCTTTTTCAAGGTGACGATGCTGATGAGATGTTGCTTCTTTCACCGCCAACTTCTCTCCTGAAACCGAAATCCCCAAATATTCCCTGCAATTTTATCACAAGAAAAGCATTCCAGAATGCTATTTTATCACAATCAGTTGGAAACTAAAAAGCACAATGAGTTGTAAGATACTTGAGAGCATGCCTCATATACGTACCATTGCATCATTCACAGCGTACGTCACACAGTAATGTTCCTGTCGGAAAAAATGGCCATAAAATGCTCAAGTGGCTTACCCACAAATTCTATCAACTACTTATACAAAAGAAAATATAATAAACCATTCGTATTCAACACCAATCATCTTTTTTTACTTTCCCATACATACATAGGTGTAAAATCAAGTTAATAAGGTGGCGACAGACTTGCCTGCATCATGTGCCACTCTTCAAATTCGTCAAACAACTCCAATCGCTCTATCCTAGAAACACAACTATCTCATTTAAATTAGTTTCCAAGAGAAGTAGGCTTTCTAATTCTAATGAAAGGTCATGAATTGAAGGAACAAAAGAGGATAGAGACAAAGAGGAAAAAAATATAGGCAAGGTTCATCTTTAGAAAAAACAATGGAAAGCTCAAAAGTCACGGGCGGCAACATTTCTTAGGGTACTTATGGACAGAAAAACTTTTCCGAATGAGTTCAGAAAACAGGGACTCGATAGGAATAACATTACGTTGTTACATAATTTTAATGATAAGTACAGCCCTGACCTGCGTTTTTCTTGAGTATCAACAAAACTACCATACACTTTTAGCATGTCCCAGGCAACAGCTCTCTGATAACAAAGAAAAGGGTAAATATACAAGAAGCCATATTTTATAAATTATACTTGAAAGTTAGCCCTTCTTTCATCAGGCAATGGACATTGTTCTAGCTACAACCAGGCATCAAGACAAATACCAAAGACTGAAAACTGCATCTTGGTAATTCAAACCAGATATGGTTTGAATTTCTACATAATGTCACAATGACAGCCTATTTCCATATCATAAACGGCAGTTATATAAGAAATTGACAGTAACCTATCATAGAATTTGGACGATTAGATGACTTATCACTAAAATTCTCGCATATTTGCATTTAAAATTCAAAGTCGCATGTCAAACTGCTTGTCAATGCAAAAATGAGAGCAGCAATAAACATATCAGATTGCATTAAATTATCATAATATTTTAACTGCAAAGCACACCTGCCACCCATTGTCAAGAAACAGTCCCTCCTTTGCAAGTAAAGTTGGTGACGCATCAATGCTTAAGAGTGCACACCCCCGACTCTAAAGCACAGAAACACTGCTAGCTTTCAGAATAAGCTTAATGAAGGTTATTGACCAATACAAGACGTATCCAAGTGGCAATATTATGATATTAAAAATGTTTTACTAGATTTCCTAGTTTCGCAAAAACCTCAACAAATAAAGCTTTACTCATGAAGATGTAGCTGGAACTAGAGTACACATTCTTACCTCCAAATTTCTAATCATTTGATGTCCAAATGCATCATCTGGATGGATCTGCAAACAGAAACCCAATGAGTTAGACATATCAGCAGTAAGATTCGTATCAGCAGTGTTATACAGACAGAGAACATCACAGTTGAACAAGATGCCAGAAAACCTGCTCATATAAGAAAAATACTGCAGTTGAAAACGTTTTTGACGCCCAATTCACTATGGCACGGCTTGAGTCGGGGTCCAGATATATCAAAACACATTCTGCAATAATAAATGTCGGCAGACTGATAATAATATTAGGGACCAAGTAGGTTATCACCAATCAGTATCTGTTACCATATATTCTTAACCCCGGTAGAAGAAGAGGTTTGAGGGTTAAGAAAATGTCATAACAGTGAGTAAAATAAAACAATTAGTTCATGCGTACCTTGGATCCATATCAGCAAAGGATATAACATCTCTTAATTTTGGTATATCACGTAGGTCAACTGAAAGTAACTTGTAATGATCACTGAGCACTAGGCCTTCCTCTGCAGAGTTAAAACAGAACAACAAGTTTAGAGTAAAAGGCGAAAGGAGGTTGCATTATTAGCTAGTGCAAGCTGACAGAATGAACGATGAAGACAGATATCAGCAATAGCTGGACTGCACTAGCTGATATCCATCATAAAGAAAATGATCATTTCACAATTCATATAGCAAAAAAAGAGCCTCTCACCAATTGAAATAGATGCATTTGCTCCTAGTTTATCCCTGAGTTGGCTGGAGTTTTCTATAACTGCAGCCTTCTTACTAGTTACCTAAAGTAAGAAGCAATTCCGTTTGGAATTAGACTCAATAAAAGTGACGAATACTTTGTTCAGCAATCATCCAATAAAGCATAAATAGTACCTCCTTAAAATCCAGTTCCACATACAAATTGGGCCCTGTCCCCTCATCCTAGAAAATGGAAAATATGAGAAGAGAAAACACCAAACTACAAATACAAAAAAAAAAAATTGAAAAGGGAAAAAAAAGACGCACCAGCAACTGAAAATACGTAGTATCGAAGCCAGATCCGAGTGACAGTATCTGTTTCTTCGCTTGAATTGTTTCATTAGAACTTGTCCCGCTTTCTAGAAACTGAGCCATAAGCTTTCGGAAGGCAGCCCAACGGGAAAAATAACCTAGGGAAATCGAAACCAAGTAGTGTCAGCTCCTCCAAACAGGAAGCAAATATTAATGGCGTAAATGAGACTTGCCTCGATTAATTATTGGAGATCTTCGAACAGGTCTTTTCACAAAGAGATGAACATAATCGTCTTTCATATATCCCTTTTTGACACAAGACCTTCAAAAATTCATATCAAATCAGCAATCTTATGATCTTATCCACAGCCATACCAGAAACTAATCAAACACAGACGACGAAACACGCAAGTAACAATACCAAAGAAGAGCACTGATTTACGGGAGATTTGCGCAAAAAAAAAAAACCAAGTAGAAGAGAGGTAGCTTACAATTTACTGGCGGATGCATCGTCGTTTGTAGCCTGAACCGCCGCTCTGTTGCTGCGAGATTCTGCCAGCGGAGTCGCCATATCTTCCCAAGTCTTGCCTCTTTGTCGCTGTTAGCAAATGCTGAATTCTCCAGGTTGCTATTCCGGGGTGGTAAACCCTCTGATCCGCAAGGAGGACTCTGTTTGGAGCCAGTTGGGCTTTTCAGTTTTCAATATGAGATCAAACGCTGTGTTTTGTGCGTTGGGCCAGTATGATACTAAAAATGAATAGAGGAAAACTAAAATTAAAATGCAAATTAGAAGAAAAAAATTGTTTATGTTTTTAAATATAAAAATAATAAAAAATAGTGTAATAAATAGTATAATGGTGTCTTCCTGAAACACATTGGACACTTAAAAAATATGAGATCTTCAAATTGAATAGTAATTAATTTTAAGATACCTAAAAAATATGAGAAATGAGGATGATCTAAGCTATTATTTTATCTCTTGACCAAATTTAAATATCTACTTTCCCTAAAATGGTAATATATCATTCATCAACATTTTTATAAAATCTAACCATTTATGTTGAGTTGAATGGAATAAACATTGCATTGAAACCCCACAAATATAAATATATATCTTTTGCAATTTTAAAGTAGGAGAAATATATTATTTATATCATATTTATCTTTACTCTATTTTCTTATATGTATACCGTTTAGTGCTTCAGTGTACATAAAAGTTTTCAAATAAATACTTGTTATTTTAAAACTATTTAAATAGTTATTTTATAAAATAAAACTATGTTATATTAACATTTTCTGTAGATAAAATGAATGTTAACTCCAATTTTAATCGCTTTGTGTTTTTTGGAAATTTTCTAAGTTAGTTTTATTATATAATTTAGTAATGAAAAAATGAATGTCAAATTTTATGAAGTAGCTTTATGTCAATTTTGTAAGTATTTTAACAAATTAAAATAAATGAATATACGATCTCTAGATAATAGTGAAATTAACAAGAATGAAATTAAAGAAGAAATAGACACGTCACATGAATTTCCGTAATATAAAAAGAGCAGAGAAGAGTAATAAAGGTAAGACTGGAGGAGGAATTGTGGTGTGGAAAACCCTAAATAAGAGTAATTTGATCTAGTGATTGTGAAGAAGAAGAAAAAGAAGAAGAAGAAGAAGAAGAAGAAGAAGAAGAAGAAGAAGAAGAAGAAGAAGAAGAAGAAGAAGAAGAAGAAGAAGAAGAAGAAGAAGAAGAAGATGGATATCGAGCAAAAGCAGGCGGAGATTATCGATCTGCTCGTGAAGCGAGCTTCTACTTGCAAAGGCGAGGCTCTGGTGTCTATCATCATCGAAGCTACATCGCATTCTTGTCTTTTCGCCTTCTCCGAGATTTTGGCTCTACCCAATGTTGCCCAGGTCTTCCCGAAACTTTCTCCAGTTTTTGTTTCTTGCGCACCTTAGTCTTTGTTTTCTGATGATAATATTGTGAAACATAACTCCACGATCTAGGGTTTTGATATACCTCTCTCAATGTTTGCTTTAGGAGCTTTGGTTTTGTGTAACGATGGTATTGTGTTCGCATATATACATATATATATATAGGAATGTGTGTTTTGTTTTTCTGCTTGTTTGGTAAAATTTTGCTGTGCAGAAATCAGTTGTTAACTATTAGGTTTTTGGTAATTCTTAGCTTAAACTGTTAAACATGCATTGATGCAGCTTCAAGGAACCGCAAATTCTGTGTACCTGGATTTATTACGCTTGTTTGCTCATGGCACCTGGAGTGACTACAAATGTACGTCGGAAACCATTTATTTTACCTTATGAACCTGTCTAATTTTCTTATTATGTCATCTCTTGTATTTTCTTGGATTCTAGGCAATGCTACCCGTATTCCGCAGTTGGTTCCTGACCAAATTCTCAAGCTAAAGCAGCTCACTCTGCTTACCCTTGCTGAGTCTAACAAGGTATATTTCTTAGGTTGCTTGGCCTCCCATCAGTTTTACTTTTTGTCAATAATAATATGCACTCTGTCCCATTGTCTCTTTGCTTTCTTTCCTTCTTTCAACTTTGTAAGGCGCCCCTGTTTGTCTATCTCAATGTATTTCCCCATCCCCTCCACATGTATCTCACTCTACTTGTTTCTTTTTTTTAATAGGTATTGCCCTATGATACACTCATGGCCGAGTTAGATGTTACCAATGTTCGTGAACTCGAAGACTTTCTTATCAATGAATGCATGTACGGTGTGAGTACTCTTCCTTTTTTCTTTCTGAGAAAACTCTATATTTATTTACCAGCAAGTTGCGCGGGTAACTCTATATATTTACTTAAGCATGGTTCTGATTATTATTATTTTTTTACAATTTACCAGGGTATAGTTAGAGGAAAACTGGATCAGTTGAAACGATGTTTCGAGGTGTGTTTTGTGTATCATTCTCTTGTACAACAATCACGCTTTGTTTTTTTACTTACGAGCACCTCTTTATTCGTCATATATCTTGCAAATATGCAGGTTCCATTTGCAGCTGGTAGAGATCTAAGGCCAGGACAATTAGGGAATATGTTACACACATTATCAACCTGGTAGTTTTCTTGTTTCCTTTGATCCCGGGATCTTTTGCCTTCTATTTCTAACTAAAAAAAACTCGTACATGATGTTAGAATATATGGCTAACGATTTACCTCCACAACCTACTCTTGAATTCTATGTGAAATGTCTTTTTCATGAAAAAGTTTGTTCCTTACTCTTTTTTTTTATTCTGTTAATGTGTTGGAGTTAATTGATATGTAGGTTGAACACATCAGAAAGCCTGCTTGTTTCAATTCAAGACAAGATCAAATGGGCGGACAATATGAGTGAGATGGACAAAAGACATAATAAGGAAGTAGAAGAAGGAGTAGAAGAAGTGAAGAAGTCTCTGTCCATGAAGGTCAGTAACACATTTGATGGGCTTGGAGGCCAAAGGGCTTCACTATTCCATACTAAGTATATTATGTAACTAATTGGTTACATCCTTGGTTACGTTCCTGTAACCATGAGTTGGAGTCTAGTTTGGTTTTCTGTCTTATATCTCGAGAGAGTTATAGTGGGTTTATTAATAGTTTAGGTCTATGTAAGGGGAAGGGGATGGACTCCATAAAGAAATCTCTCGAGGTCTTTGAGCTTTGCAAGTCCAGTACTATAATAGATAAAAAAAATTATGTTTCTAAATATTGAGCGAATCAGTCAGTCAATTGTGGCGGGTTCTTTTTACCATTTGTGGTGTGACGAGAAATCTTACATGTTGGATGTATACATTTGTTATTATGGAGTTTTAAGGTAAACAAAAACAAAGAAAACAATCATAGACGGCTGCTGTGATAAATGTTGATGAAGTGTTAAAGATAGAGGAAGTGAAAATTTTGGAATGCAGTACTTGGTTGTTTTGTGATTGTGGAAAACAAGGTTCATTTGGTTTGATGTCTATGAAATGTGATTGAGAAGGATGGTGGTCGATGTAGTCTTACTTACATTGTGGGCAGGGGGATGTTGACATCAGAGCGAATAAAGAGATGTTTGGGGAACCAAGTGGAGTGATGGACTACGAAGAAGATGGAATCCGACCAAAGAGGTAACGAGCCAATTAATATGAGATGATTACGTACAAAGCATGTTCAAGTGTGAGATGATTACGTACAACTAGAAAGGAGATTATATATGCATACATCTTTGGAATGCAGGAGGAGGCATCCGGTAGCAAGATAGAAGAGCAAAAGTAAGAGCAAAGGGTCGGTGCGGACTGATATTCCATTTACCAAGAGTAGATTATGATGATTTTAAGCTGTGGATTTTTCAACTTGTATAAAATCCTTTGTTCTCTGGTTCTCTCTCACCACACTTTGTATTTTTTTTTTAAGAAAAGAAAAAAGTTTTTGAAACTGAAGGATGTGGACATGTTGGATGGAATCAGAAATTCAGTAATCAATATTCAATGTGATCGAGCAAAGGTGTCGCCGGTATCATATAGAATGATAAAGTTAAATGAAAAGCAAAGGGAAGCCGTCAGATTTATAGTTTGTCTGTGTTCTGCCTTTCTTGGGGACCCTTGGCAGCCCCAACCCATCCTTGCCGATGAGATGCCTCAAAACTTACCCAAGTTATGCTGCCCCCAAGCTTTGGGTTGATAGTTGGCCTACCATAAGAGCATCCTTGGTATGTTTTGAGTAAAATTTAAATGAAATTTTCATTTTTTCGAACGTAGAGATACAAATACTTTTGCCTCAAGATGTGCATCACCTCTCCACTTTTCACTTGCCAACAGACTTTAATGTTGACACCAAGAACCTGCTACTTTATCAGAAAGGACTTGTCTCCTTGGTGATTTGAGCCATAAACATGAGATCTCTCCAAATGCAGCTAGGCTTGCAAACTGGGCCTTGCAAGACAAACTCAGTTCCGGCAACATGTCAACGCATGCAGCATCACCACCAATGGTTAGAGGCTCATCATACCCAGCCAGATATGACTGTTACCATCACCACTGACCCGTCATCAAAAACTGCATTTCCTAAGCTTGCTCGCTTAAGCAAGAGAATAGTAGGTGGTGATGATGAAGTTGCTTACGTTGAATAAAATCAGAGGCAGTTGGTTTCCTTTGTTGTCCATACTAAAATGTGTTCTTTTTACTCTAACTAAGCGCCATAAAAACATGTACCTAACCTAACCCTCAACTCCCGCAAAGAGAAAGTACACGTAGAAATCAATCATGAGTGTGGCAGCCATAACTATTTTTTTGAAAACAATTTTTTTTTAAACGTGTCTTGAAATAAAATAAAACTTTAGCGACTCCCGAAATCTCTACTGTATTGTTACAACATAATGTCAAAAATACGCATATAAATATACAAATTCAAAGGCAGAGCTAATGAGAATTGTCGGAGACCCAGCCAGAGGCAGAGACCATTCCCTCGTCGACAGGCTTGAGTCCACCACAGGATCTAGCAACCGATTCAAAGAGTTTCTCAATCTCAGGCGCACACCTGATGAAAGCTTGTTTCCAGAAGCCATATCTTGGATTCTTGATGAGCTCAATGAATGTGATCAAGAGTCCCCAAGGATGTGGCCTGTTCACAATTAGCCTTTCCAACAACACTCTTGTTATTTGCTCCTGTATGATCTCCTGTTTCATTCATGCCAAAAATCAGATATCCACACCCCTGTTTTTATCTACACAGCCCTCGACAAGCAATGCAATCTCACCTGATCAGATTCGAAAAAAAGATATAGCATGATGAAGGAGAAGTAATGTGTGTGGTTGTTAGGATATCGCAGCTGATTGGCAATTGCATTTAGGAACAGGTACCGCCCTTCAGTATCAAGTTCCATACTTAAATACTTGAACATCTGCAAGGCGACAACATTTTGAGCCTGTGTCTCACTCGCCTGTAGCTGCTGAATAGCCTGTGGTTATCATAAGGTCGGTATCCCATTAGCACATCAGTTTTTAGAAAACTAGACTTAAGAAAAGGTCGTCTAGTTATTAGACCCATACCTGCATTCCGGTATATAAAACAAGCGAATTGATCAATGGTACACTGTAACGGGTTCCGGCTGAAATAGCCTCACTGGACGAGAGAAGTAGCTTCTGCTTCAACTCACTTAGGAAAGTCGAATTCTGTTGCCTCGACTGCAGAAAGTTATATTGTATATAATCTTAAGAATCCAAACGGAGAATAAGACATATGAAGAATTCGCTGTTCCATTACCGTGAGATACTCATCCACATCATTCTTCATTTGCTTTGCTTTTAGCGCAGCATCAACCTCGGAAAGGATACACGGAGCTTCTACTATCTCAGGCAGCAAATCAATCTGCAAGTGAAATACGATATAAGCCTTCAAGGAATACCATTTCTTTAGAATTATGAACATGCTGGGTCTCCACTATCATCTCAAACCTTCAAGTTTGGGGTAGAAGGATCGGGAAGCCTCATGTTTCGGGGAAAAGAACTGAGAATAATATTCCGCATTTGTATGCAACTTGAAGGAATCACATCACAGAAAGTAAAATGATAATCACAGAGGAACTCCGGAAAGTCGTGAAGCAGCACCAGTAGCACTCTCAATGTCCCTTTGTATAGGAAATGGACCTACGTAATTAATAAACAAACGAGAGAGAAAGCTTTCATTTACCATCCTTGGTGTATAATGCAAAAATTACAGAAGAGAAAAAGGTACAAACCGGTCCCCCAAGTTCAGCATTTCTCAAAAATGGCTCAAGAAACTGGAGCAAGTCCACCAGCAAGCGTTGAACATATGGCCAACCCTTCTGGCCATTTACTGTAAGTAGTTTGGGCATGAAGCTTCTGTGGCTGACCAGCTCTAGCCATGCAAAGCTGGAAATTTTAAAAAAGCCTCAGTGGAGCAGAAAAAATATAAAACACAATTCATCAATAAAAGAAAGGTACTTGACTGCCCTAATAGTTCCTGAAAGATTCCATTCATGTTGAGAAACCGGTTCCTAACCTGAAAGCAGGAATCTTAAGAGGCTGCAATGCGTGGAATGTGTTGGCAAAAGCTGTGAGAACCTGCAACAACGCAATGCATGTTAGTGATAGCGATAAATAGCAACTATTTCAAGGAGAACAAAACGCACCTGAAAGTTTGCACCATCAGAACCAGGATCCAGCGAAGTCAAGTCCAGCAGAAAGTTGATGAACAATCTAAAATATGGTTTTGGATTTAGTGATGTCTTTTTATCGTCTGCGTCCTTTTGAATAGATCTCACAGTAACAGCCATGATCTGAAACCAGTATTCAATATCAATACCATTCACATTTTTCACCAGTAATAGTAAAAGTAGCATTTGTATCCCCTAACCTCCGAAAGAAGAAACAACTTGCTGCTAGACTCATGTTCAGGGAAATACTAAACAAAACAAAAAAACAAAACAGCTTAGCCAGCAATGACTTTTGGGCGATAATAATCTACATTTCAAGCAATCAAATTCATAAGCACAGCTTTACCTTCAAGATTGAAAAAACAAGATTTGCATACATATCAATGATAAGGAATGATGGATTCTGAGCTTGTTGAGGAGATTGCACATCACCCGAACTAATATCCTCAGAAGATATACAATGAGCAACAGAAAGTTCCTAAAGACATGAACACTAAAGTCAATCATGAGGCCTCTCAAGATTTTGAAAAAACTGATCCCAGAAATAGTTTTAAAGATCAAATCACCAGAAGAGTTCGGAAAAAACTCTGTGTTGTATCATCTCCCTTAAGTAGTCCAGTGTGATGCAATTGCAAGACATAATGTGAACAAGCGGCTTCATTTGCACCGGGTGTCTCGCAGATTTGATACCATTTTTTAAAAAGCAAGGACACCTGCCAAACCATACAGACCAATGCAAAAATAAACAACGCGTACGGGAGATGGATGCATATTTGTAAACATAGATATATCTATATTGACTGGAGAAAATAGTCAAATTCAAATACAAGACAAAAAGTTTTTTTAAAACAACATGGATATGGAATGATAATAGCTTCACACAAACGCTTCTTTAGAAACATTTGTTCATAGATCACAACTTGATTGTGCAGATGCAAATTTGCAAGTGAAAATTTCATATTTATGCAAATCAAAATTAAACAACACAAAAGCAAGTTCTTCATCCATATTGAAGTAATGAAAGCTAGTAGCATACAGAAAATTACCTGATTCTTGAAACCCGCAGGATCTGATTCCCCAAATTCCATGCTGGTATTCTCCTCTGTAGTAGTGGTATTGCACCCAACCTGAAAACAGAGCTAACATGTCAAATGAATTTACAGTCTGATATCAAGCAACAATACGAAATGAAATCATCTAAAACCTTTTCATCCTTTGATTGCCTATCATTGTTCTCATATCCGATTACACTATCAGAGAGACCAGCTGTGTTATAAACTGGATTTCGTATGACGTCAATTAGCTGTTGCAATGATTCGGGAGATCCGGACTTTGAGGCAAGCTACAACCAAAACAAGAATCAAAATTGCAGTTGCGACGATCTCACCAAAAAATTATGCCAAACTTCTTAAACATGTCAAACATATCAGCATAAAAACAATATTTGAATGATTTTATTTGTTCGTAAACATATCTGTCAGTTGATTCTATGATAAGAAGAATATAATCAATATTTTAACCTGACCTCGAGTACGGCTAGGCAAAATAGCAGGGATCCGAGGTCAGATCCAAATATAGGGTATCTAGAGTTCTCCGAACTGGACGCGGACATTTTGATATACAGATCAGTATATCCAAATTCAGCCTGGTTCCACGTTCGTATATAATAATTTTTTTAAAATATATGTACAAGATTGTGAAGTAATTTTGAGAATTATCCTGATAAATATATTCTAAAACGTTAATGAAAATTTATTTGAAATTGGTTATATGATATTTTTCACTCCTAATCTCTAGTTGTATTTATTCACACCCATTAATTGGCATTTTTATAAAAACGCATAACTGAAAATAGAACAAGAACATACGAGACTGCAACACAGAAAATGGAGAAGAATGTTAAAATTGCAACCTTTGCCAGCGCATCAACAAGACTGTGGAGCTCTGAAATGACACTCGACTCCTCAGTTACCAAGGATTGGAGTAGAGAAATAGCAAAGTCAGTTGCGCTCTCTGCACAGCAAACAACAGCTAGTAAGCCACGTTCAATCACCTAAAAACGATAAAAATACAGAAGAACATAAACAAATATATCCCGTTCAGCATACTGTTTCTCCCTCCATCAAGATGCTTCGCCATGTGGACATTGTACTCCGCTAGGTTAAGCAACTCGCGCTGAATAAGACCGATAGTAATATCTTTGTTGAGCTTCCGCTCCTCCTCTGAATAAATCACCTGTGTCAAGAATTTTGAAGAAAGTTACTAAAATCACCTGTCTCAAAAAGTTCGAGGAAACTTAGTTAAATATAACACGAAATGCCAAATGAACAAATCGTGTATCCATAACCCTTTGAGGATAGCTCCTGACACATTTTAACAGTAGCTCCAACTACGGGGAATAGGCTCTCTACCACTTATACCATATGTGTTATGGCAGGAAATAGTGACGTGACTGAAGTAAAGCTCATAAAAATCCAGTAAAGATATTAACACTTAGATGTTGAAAAGGTTGTAACCATACCCAACTAGTGAGCTCTTTCACAACACGCTTGCAGACATCACGAATAGCAACGAGAACTGCTAGGTTAGCACTGACGTGAAGTCTACTTGAAGCATTCTCATAAAGAGCCTTGAAAGCTTTTTGAGCGACAGCAAAAGCTGCTTCATCTCTGCTTATACATCTGAGGATAATTTCAGGAACTTCGGAAACTATGGCCTGAAAAGTCAACGACATCTGCAGTAGTTATTGAATTGACATTGGATTAAACCAGGTACGCATCAATTGGAAAAACCACCCAAATAAAATCACGAAATCAAAACATGTTTTCAAATTAACACATACTTTCATTAGTTCTAACTGAATATAAATCGATAATGATTCTCACTAGGGCATCAAGAAATCAAATACCTGAATTTCATCATCTCCTGCATTACTAGCCACTAAGTCCTCCATCTGAGACAGTTCCAAGAAATCAACCACATATAGAGCAGCCTAAATAAATGCAACAAGGACAAAACAGAATAGCCACTTTACGAACCTTCTGAGTAACAATTTGATACTTATCCAGTGCATCTCTCGTGGATAGAGAAGGTTGTATGATACTATTTCCACAAAGTCGCTCCGTGGTAGTAGCTGAAGTCAATGTTGTTCCAGTTTCCTTGCGTATAAATAAGAATCAAAACTTAGTTTTCAATACAAACGTAAGTGAGTCAGATTTTGAAAACATACAGTACATCTCACTTTCAGAGCAATGTCAGAGGATTCAACCAGGTCCATTTCAGAGGTTGAAAGAGATTTAGAAAATTGAAGACCGGGTGTGTCACCAACTGGATCAACATGTGAGCTAAACACAGGCAAAATTAAATGTAAACATATCAGCTGTCAAATAAGAGGCAAGAAATGAGAGCAGGTTTATCAATCTGTGAAAACAAAGCACCTCAAAAGTGAGACTGGAGAAGATTCAAAACCCTCCACAGAAATATCTGGTGGCCGGGAGACCATATCTATCCGAGCATTTCCAGCAGTAGACAAAAAGTCAGAAGCAATTTTTCCTGATACTGAACCATAACCACTACCAAGCGCAATGTCGCCAGATGAGCTTGACGCAGCAGATAAACCATGTGAGGTCTGGGTTGACTGCTTTTGCCAAGGATGCTGAACGAAGTCCTGAAAATGCATACATATCGCTTAGTCATACAAACACAAAATATACCAGAGGAATCTACCCGTTAAAAACAGCACCTCATAAACTCGCTGCTGAGACAATGAGAGGTGTCCAGGTTTAGGGCGGAGGGATTCAGGTATAAAACTGGCAGAGTTTTGTGAAAGCATCTTTGGATCAAAAAAAGAGGATCCAGCACCGTCTCTATGCTTTCTCCGTAAAACCAATTGTTGCGCAATGTCCGCATCAATTGTTTGTATTGCCTGTACATCACAAAATTTATAGTGAAGCCCAATCATAACAACTAGTAACAAGGAATTATTCCGGGTGAATGGGAGTGGGAGTACTTACACTCCAGTCTAAATCTGTTCCAAGGCTTTTTTTAATCAATAAAACTAAAAACTGAAACCGATTAAAAAGCAGGATCTAATATCTAACACAAACCTTTTCTGTAGCCGCCTGTTCAATGGCAGCACAACCCAAATCAAGGTTGTCATTGGTGACAAGTTGCACAATTTGTTCAAGAGATTCATTTGCAATATTCAGACCCTGAAGCGAATTCCGTAGATGGCCAGATATTGAAGTGCGCAGGGGTTCCTAAAAATACCAGACAATGCACCAAAAAACAGAATAGAGTTGGATTGTTTATTGTGACAGGGCAGAAATATAATAGTATGAATGTGAGCGAGATGTAAACAAAAAGCTTCAGAATCTTAAGAATGCAGGCCTCTAAGCAGGAAAAACCTTGCATGTCACATGAGCCAAACTCCCAGCTAAACTTGCAACCATCAAATGAGCCGCATTATATATACGTGCCTCATCTGGTTCCAGGGCATAATCCTGCAGTCAAAAAAAAAAATTGATAAATACGAACAAAACCCTGGAGATTTTCTGCATGAAAGAACCAAAAAGAGATGCAATAGAATACACATATATACTGCAGGTCTGAGCTAAAGGCTTATCATCAATGGGAAACGAGTAATTTAGTTGTGGAATAAAAAGCAATGGGGAAAAAATGGGATATAAAGAGAGTACCTAAAGCAAGACTGCAAGAGACTCCAAAAAACAAGCAACGTAACCCAAATACAAAAAAAACAAAACAAAAAATGCAGACAAGTTTAGATTGGCCAACCTTCAGCACAAGCTCTTTTGTTGTTTGACATGCAATACATACACTTCTCTGAACAATACCAGACACAATCTCCTTGATAGCTCTGTCCATGGCAAGGGGTACGACTCTGACAGTGCATAAACATTTAGTGTATAAAAGAAAATACATTCAATGCGCTACAAGCATAATGATTTCACAAGTAGGAGAACATCAGTAACATACCTCTGAAACGGAAAATGCATACCAAATCCGCTTAACTTTTGGTTGATAACGACATGATTTCCAATGTTGGGAAGTGCTGCTGACAACTGCTGCCCAGCACATTAACAGAAGAAAAGTTTTGAGCCAAGCATGTAATAACTTTGACCGAGAAAATGAAAAGAAAAAAAAAGGTGTACCTGACTAATAGAAAACAATGGGGATGGAGTTGACTGGAACAGTCCTTGAGGTGACGGGAGCTGATCAGACAAGCCTATAGTTGCCACTTTTTCGTCTTCCATCAAGGTACTAGAATAAACACGTTGAGGGGCTACATACTAAAAAAGAAAAAGCAAGGGGCTAAATATTGTTGATAACTAAGAAGTGACACTAAAGGTCAATTATTAAAAAAAGTAAACATAAAATAACCTGTAATAATAATTTCGAAGGAACATCTGTATTAGGTGAATTTGCGACATCAAGAGGTAGGTCTATTTGCTTAAGAGAAGAAATTGTCTTAGGCTCCGGATTTATCTGTGGTTGAGATATATGTGTTACCCCAAGATCTTTGTTACTAAAATCAGGATTCCCTTCTATTTCTCTCTTTCGATCCTTCAGAAGGGAAGTCGGCGCTACTTCCTTCAAATCAACATTAAGGTTCTTGAATAAAACCTGAAGAGAAAGACGAGAAGAAAACTTAACATTGAATAAACAAAAAGAAAATATGTACAACAACTGGTTGATGTACAAGAGAAACATAGTCCTTTTATAATCCTTCTTACAACCAGAGACCTCTATGTCAAACTTCAGATTCATTTTTAGGTTAGGCATTGAATAGATCTCAGCGAGCAGCCCAAGTATAGCCATAGTCCAGGGATTGGGAGGCAAATAGGCAATACTTTTTAGGCATGGCTCCAGAACCTGCAGTAACCCCAAATTAGAACTCAAGACATCAACCCTAGAACAGCTAGGAAGCACCATCAATCAACCATCACCAACCTTTGAAGTGAATGGGATAACCGCTATCATCAACCCTTTTTCATATGCCTGCAAAAGAAGAAGATAATACAAAGTTTACTTTTACAAACTGACACAGTTAATACAAAAGAACGACAAAATTTTGAAGGCAATAGCACAAATACCTCCACAATCAAAGATTTTGGATCTATTTCTCGCGCCCTTAAAACGTAATTCCTTCCAATGGTCAACTTTCCAAGCCAGCTACCTAAATTTTTAAGCAGCGACCGCTCTTCTGAACTTGACTTTATGAGCTCTGAACCCAAAAGTACCTGCAAACCCAAAGAATTAAGGAACTAAAAAATTGCTAAGCAAAAAAGCTCACTCATTGAAGTAATTAGTTTATCTGGAGAAAAATTTACCTTGCAATTTTCATAAGTATTTTGAAGTATCTCCTTAAACAAAAGCTTGGAATCAACTTTCTCCAAGAACTTCAGGTACAAATCGTGAAAATTCGGCTCAATGCTCGCCCTATCAGGAAGACAAAAAATGTGAAGAAACAATAAGAAGAGAAGACTGGGAACCTCACATAAAATGCAAACACAAAAACACAATTATCCGTACCTTTTCATAACCATATACTGTGCGAACCAAGGGTAATACTGTTGAGGCAGAATCTCAGCAAACTCTTTCCCTTTAGATTCAATGTTTGCTGTAGAAATGTTATTGATTATGAAAGAAATTTTGTCCTGAACTTCTGAAGGTGGAGCCTGGGAATGAAGAAGACGTATTCTTGTCATTCATACTAAACAGTAGACAGTTGGCATACTGACAATTCAGTATGCAATGTAACCAAAAGCATATAATTCTGACTGTAGATACACAACATAGAAAAATACCTCTATTGCGCTTTCCCTTCTCTCTGCTGCTGCAACCAGGGTTTCTATGTTCAAAGCAGAGCCAAACCCTGTGACAGTTGAATATTAGTAACATGTCTTCTCTTGACAGGAAAACAACTACATTACCTGTCATACTTCAAGAAACAATTAGAAGACTAAATGGACTGGAAATTACTTGTTGAAGTGGCTCCACGAGGTGGACGAGCAAATCCAGCTGAGGTTGATGAAGAAATTGCAACTCCAGGATTCTGCAAGAATAACTAGCGAGATGAAGTAAAAACTCCTCCCAAACACATAAAAGAAAATACAAGAGAAAGGCATCACCTTAGAAATGACAGAAACATCAACCAAAGAGGTTGATAACGAAGGCAGCAGTGGCTTTGCCTCATTAGGCTGCACACTTGGTACTTTGCTGTGGTCATCAATATGCAATTCATTTTTCTGTTGAAGCTGTACTAGAGAAGGAATCTGTAATGCAGATTGGCCAATTCCAGAACCACTCAACTGCCAATGGGGAAAAAAACAGAAACAACGAGTTAATTGCCTTCTCATCTTATATTACAGGAAAAACGATTTAAGGTCACAAGAGATATAAACCAGCCCAGACCACAAGAAGCTTACAGTACTTCATATTAAGGCTATAGAGCTAAAATGAAAGGCACGACACTAAAAAGAAAAACCATCAAGCAATTTTATTTCTCCTTTTCAATAGATAACTCTAGCAAATCCTATCTCATGTCTGATTGTTCATCAAAATGAAGATATTCGCAGAAACAACTTACAGGAAGATATGATAATAACCAGGAATGGTAAGGCAAATAACAGAGTCAGTCAAAAGAAAACTTCAATATGAAAATTCTACCTCGTCATTTCCAGGGAAAGACTGTGAGGGACCAGGGTGCGAAACAGAGGCATCTGATTCTAAATTACCAGAAGATATCCTTGAAAGTGCTTGTTCAATAACCGCGACTAACTCAGGGTGAGCGCTCCGAAGATGAGATATTTGCAAAATATGGTTGCAGTATTGAGGCAATTCAACCAGACGATTCACAAACTGTTCCAGAGCTTTGCTTCCAAACAGAAACATCTGCAAGAATCAGGAAAGAAAGAAGATAACAGATCTCTCCCAGTCAAAAGCCAGGAGGCAAATAAATCACAAAAGAATCCATACTTTTGAATCTGCAGGTTTGCGCAGAGAATCCAAGACTAGACGCAGTGCCATCCCCAGTGTGAGGGAACTTATAAGCTGGTGCTTGATAACAGAACCTGAAATTTGTAAATTCACATCAGATACAAGAGAATGGAAGGAAAACAATACAATTTCGAAGAAGAGATACTCAAACAGCATGTCACTGGTCATATCCAAATTCAGGAAATCCTTGGTAAACACCATGCCTTGAGTGTCAAACTTGCTAAGGGGTTGCCAAAGTTATAGTACGCTAAATGATATCACGGTATAGACAGAAAAGTATAAACACCTAAATGATATTAAGGTATGCCCCAACTCACCAAAGAGGATGGAGGCTGTTTTCAGCTGCCTCTCAGGATACTTGGGAAAAAACCGATATTCCTCGAACAGATTAGCAATCATGCATTCAAAAATTAATTTTTCCCTGACAAAAAAAAACTCCCATGAATTTCTTTAGGCAAGAGGAGCCTCGCAAAAGTTCAGAGAGAACTCAAATTTCTCAAATAGGTATGGTTTTTTATTATCGAACCTTTGAATTAAAGAGTCCTTGTATCGGGAAAGCATTTGAACCATTGCATCAACAGTCAACTGACCAGAAAACATTTGATGGAAGTAAGCGTTTGCTTCTGCCTCAACATCATCTCCATATGCATTGGAAACTGGTGAATCTTTAGCCTCACCATTCTGCAGTTTTGAATTACAATCCAAAATTGCTGCATTAACCTTTTCTATCTCCTCGACCAGTTGAGATGAAGTAATCACATTATCATGAGCTTTCAGAACCTGCAATACATGTTCAAAAAAATTAACCTGAGTAGATATGAAACAACAGAAGAGCCAAAACGAAACCAAAAAGGAACCTAACTGACTTTCAAAAGCAAAGACGTTGCATCCAAATGAAGATCCGATAAAGGATCAGAGGGATGGAAATGTTTAGAAGTAAAATCTTCTGATTCGTTAAAGTGCACATTCTTAAAAAATTTGAGACACTCCTGAAATATTAAGAGCATAAATATGAAAGGTTAGATACCATCTTCTCATCTCTAAGAAAATCAAAGTAGTAGAACATTGATTGTGAAAAAACGTTACCTCGGCAAAATGGTCCTTATACACATATAGACAGCTTGGCAACCAGTCCTCAATGTCCAAAAAACCTCTCAGTGAGGCAAGGACTGCCAATCTGATACTGAATGACACTGGAACTGATTCTAAAACAACAGATAGAATCTGAAATAATATATAAAAAGTCCAACGATTAGCTAATAGACACAAAGAAGTTGCTGTACGCTTAATATACTTATTAAAAAAATTAAGGAGATATAATGAGCCACTGTAACACATTTTCAAGACAACAAATTCACCTTAAGCTCATGGCAGATTTCAATTATTCGTAGCATATTGTCTCCTTTAAGATTTTGGGCATCTAAAATCCCCCACAGAAAGAGGTCTGCATTCTGATGCCAAAGATTAAGGATAAACCCACTATCCTGAGAATTCGTTATTATCACTGGGAGAATAGCAGAAACCACCTCGCGCTGGATGAGATTATAGGCAGTCTGCAACAACAGAATTTAAATATTTAGCCAGCCAAAATATTCGAGATTGCGTGCATATATCAGCAAATTCCAGTCCCGGAGAATTACTTTGATGTGTGTCATTCCAAGAAGCAAGGTTCTAGGACAATGTGTGAGTGGATACCGAAGCAACGAACTAACTAAAACAGCATGACCTCTCTCAGCCAGTTGGCATAGCACATCTAAGAGATCGAGAGACAGCCATGCATGATTGGAAAGTCCTAATTGTTGCTCAAGGCCGGCCATGTTATCAATATATACCTGCAAAACAGCTGGTCAGAATAGCGAAAGCATCAAAGAAGAACAACTCTAAACATGGCTGTGAGGCATCTCACCAACTTCTTTGGAGAATGCACAAAGGTGAATACTTCTGGTGGGGCTGATATTGCGTGCTTAAGAAAGGATAATTGACCTTCCATATTCTTCCAGACAGAGGCACATACAGCACCAAGAGGAAAAGGCTCCTACAAGAATCATTTTAACACCCTCAAGAAAAATTGGAAGTGAAAAAGGAAAAAAAAAAGAAAAAAAAAACATTTGAACAGTCAAATAAGATAGTATGAGACCACACCTTGCAGGCAGTTTTATAGAGCTTCATGAAAAACGAGAAAGACTCAATATTAGGGATGTCAAATCCATCATGGTCGAGATTCTCGATTACTTTTCTCCAGCTTGTGCCAGGGGCCTGCTTTAGCAAAAAAACTTAGCAGCATGAACCAAGTAAGATTTCACAAATAAGCTAGATTATGTTACAAATCCATTGATAAAAGAATAGTAAGCATGCACACTATTCACAAAAAGTTTAATGCAAAGACTGAAATGAAATTCTGAAGCTATCAATGATATTGATTAGACAAAGTAAATATAATTCAAATAACTTACAAGCTGCTTGATTGTCTCAAGCAGAATATCAATGTCCCACAACCTAGGAGGAAGTTCAGTTGGAATGCAGCAACTAAGGGCTAAACTGAATGTTGAAAAGGTGGTCTGATTATCTTCAAGATCAGCGTATGTACGAGCAACAGTGCCCATAATTCTTGAGATAGTAGCATCTGTCAATGGTGCAAAACGAGATAAGATATCTTTGCATTGTTGTGCATCGACAGTGAATCCACAACCTAATTCTCCCATGAGATCTCCAACACTGATTTCCTTATCAATTTCAGCTAAGATAGCATCAAACTCGTTTTCAGAAGAATCATAGTGAAAATCCATGTTCCTACAGGAGAAGAGGAAAACAATTGAGAATCACAATCTGTACATATGGATTGAAAAGGGAGAACAGATGAAGACAATTGATAACCAGCACCTGAAAACATCAGCTTCATGCACTTGTTGAGGGAGGATAGGCGTTAAAGCAAAAGAGAAGTCATCTCTAGGTTGAGCAGGAATCAAGATCTGAATGAAGGAATCCAAATGACTGGAAAGGTCCTCAGATTTCTGGAGAAACAAGAGAACATTCTGAATTTGCTCAGCTGACTCAATCTGGCTAGTATTGGAACACAGTTGCTCAATCTCAGCCAACAATAAGTTTCGTCCTACAAAAGAAAAGATGGAAAGGGCATCATAAGATAGATATAAACCAAAGAGAAATGAGAAGTAAGAGAAGGGGGATAATCAGCCTTACCACATGTACTTGCATCGAAACTTTCAGAATCAGCCAGGGCCAGACCAAAGGAAATTTTCTCAGAGATTGAAAAGTCCAACGCATTTGTCAAATCATCGACAAATCCTGAAGTGAACTCAACGTCTTTGAGTGCGTGAGAAAGCAGGGTTCCAAAATTTGACATTTTCAACAGACGTTTAAAGAGCAAGGATACTACTTTCTCAAGCTGCAACGTATTAGCATGGCTTCTCCGGACGGTGAAGCAATCAAGGCAGGTCTTGAGAACTGGAATACTAGTCTCAACTCCGAAATCAACCAACTGACATATATCAACATAAAAAAGACAGCATCAGAAACTTAACCCCAATTTTTATAAGAATGCATTTCTCAACCATTTCACATAAGATTCAAAAAGGAAACACGTTGTTCACTGATACGCAGAGAGACTAGTATACTACCTCACAAATCTCTTGCGAGACAGAATCCACATCAGAATCATTCAAGCTCTGGAGCAAGAACCGGGTATGTCCGGAGACTTTGGACGGAATCATCAGTATGGCGAAACGAGATCCTAAATTGCTAGGCTATTTTCTGGAACAAGGGAACAACGAAAGGGCTCTAGGGTTTCAGCGAGTAGACGATCCAAGAGCGACAGTGATTAAGGGATTAACGCTCTCGGGGATCCGCTGTGAACAGAGATTGATCGGAATTCTTCGTCTTTCTTTTTTTTTTTTTTTTTTGGGTTGCAGTGAATTTGCCTCTCACCCTGATATCTCTACATATACGTCAAACACCGCCGCTGCTAATAAAGCCCATTTCTATCCATAGCTTCTAAATGGGCCTTCCATGGACTCACGGACCACATATTTAGCCCATCTCAATTTGGATCATCCATATTTTGTTGGTTTGTATTTACCCTTCAGTATCCCTATACAATATTATCAAAGCTTTCATTTCAAACAATCCCACACCACAAAAGACATTCAAGCTGACTAAACCCAACAAGTGTATTGTCCTACTTTCTTGATTGCCAACTAACTCGTGGATTTCCAATTGTCCTCTCAACCCAACAAATTAAAGGAATAACATTCGTTCTTCTTTTCTTTTAATTCATTAAGGATTGCACCGCGCTGCGTGTGGTTTATTTTTATTTTTGCTCGGTAATTATATTATGAAAATTATCTTTTATATATTGATTTTGCATGCAATATTTACCTAATAATTGCTAGTAAATATGATTTAGAATATTACTTGGTATTTTAAAAAATATTTAAAGTGTTCAGTCAAACACATGTATAGGTCATTTTTCTCAAATGAAACCTAATATGATGATTGACGTCTCAGTCTATTTGGTAAGAAAAATAGTCTTCCAGCTACACGTCAGCCGTCCATGAATATTCCCACCATGATTACCAAAAACATGAGCAACAATGTACTCTTGTATTATTTGTAATTTTAAAATTAGACTGAGGATTTGACGATCTTACACAAACTTTTCAAAAAAATCATCAATATAAACAATTTTTTATTCCGTACTTTATATCTTCCATAATTTTGATAATAATAAATTATATAAAACAATACAACTTATCACTCTAATCATCAAGAAGAACCAATTTTCTATAAGTTAAGTCTTCAGTGACTCCAGGTCATCTCTTTTCTCATCAGAGCTACTCTTGAAAACTTGCAAGAATGAATATAAATAGAACTAAGAGATTAAACCAAATAGAGTTGTATAGTTCAATATTATGCATCAATGCCATGATCTCAAAAGATGAATCATTTAGAATTTTAAATGAGTTTGCGATAACAAAAGAGTTCTGATGTGACTGGTTCTCATTTGTTGTATTATTTTCACACTAAACTCATAAATATAGAATAACATCAAATATATAACCCAAAAAAATAACAATCTACCCCAACTTTACAAAAAAGGTTTATAGAAAATAAAAGTTATAGAAGAGAGAATCACTACTTTTTTTGTCTCGAGTGTGACGTATATAAATCAAAGGACCCAAAGTTTCTTCTCTGTGATAAATACTTTGACTCTCTGTTATTGTCTCTATGAGCTGACGATTATAAGGTAAAATAACAAATTCAGGGAAGAAGAGAAAACGATAAATGAAATGAGAGAATAGGAAAATTGCCTATAATCAAATTATTCCAAGAGAAACTTATGAGTTAGGACATAAACGCTTTGTCCATTGCCTCTTTTGGTTGGGCCAGAGATCTGTCCCAAAGAGTGAAAGCATTCCATTCATGAGAGGACTGAAAGGACATGCACAAATAACAATGATAAATTGACATTAAAATTCTTATTTGGACATAGAAACATACCTCAGAGATACTGGTATAATGGAAAATTTTCGGAAATTTAAAATTTGCATTTTTTAACCTCAAATCAAAACGGTAGATATACTAAATTTTCTTATTTCCATGTTATTGACACAAACTAATAAAGATCATTGACGCAACTGTGCAAACATTAGTTCGGGCCAAAAAACAAAATTAGTAATTAAAGATAAAATTAAACCTATAATGTCAAATCATGAACTATTTAATAAATAATATGATTTTTTTAATGCTAGTAAATAACAAGTAAAGCTGACATGGTATGTTTATAAGAAATAAAAAATGTTGAGTTTGACAGTTTATTGAGCCTCAAATATTCCATTTTATTAGTACAGATTTACTGCATTTTGACCGCTAACTCTTCGGATGGATCATTGATGCATTTGGGTTCAAGTTCAACCTACATGTGTATTGAAAATATGTTTTTTATGTTGGAAAGAGAGCATAGACTTCTCTTTAAAAAAAATCATCATTTGGGTCTACAGGAGCACCTCCATCAGGAGGTTCTGACTAGATTTCTAACAATTAAAAAAACTTTCAAAAAAATAAAATAAGAAAAAAATGAGAGATATCATCTCTTTATATGTAAAGTGCAAAACCCTTTTTAAAATATTATATACAGTTGTATTCTATTAATTGGCTAATCTTATTTTCTATTTATTTTTAATAATGTAATTAATTTATAATAAATAAATATTATTTTTACATATTTAAGAACCTCCTATACTATCTCACTTATGAGGATGCTCTTGTGGTAACTCACATCTTCAATTTAAAGTATAGTAGCAATAGAGAGAACAGATTTGAGAGGTGAAATTCCAATGAAAAAATTAAGTGGCATCCAAGGCGCACATGGTGGTAAGTGGTACCATGGGCTTTACTTAAATGGGCCCGTAAAAGAACACGTGCCTTTGGTCATTTGCCAGTATCTAACGTCAGATTTTTCTGTTAAACTGCTTGTCGGTCAATCCGTTTCGTTCACATAATCACGGAGTCACGGTTCCTCGTGAGAGATTTTTTTAAAACAGACTTAATGCCCATAGCCAAAAATTGGGATTTATACTTTAACATGTTCACGAGTGTTTTTTCCCTAGTTAATAATGGTAAAATATTACCGCATGTTCTGATGATAGGTGAACGTAGATAATAAGTTAAAGAGGAAGCAAAGCGAAGGATTAAAGAGAGAAGAGAGGGCATGTGTTTAACATGGCGGAGACGATAGGCTTCTTCAGAAACTCGGATTGCCTAAGAGTCATCTTCTCGGAATCTCAATGCATAGAGATATTGTTCCTCCAAAACTATCACCTGAAATTTGCGACGTGAACCACGCTCCGACCGTTTACATTCCAAGTTAAGTAAGCCACCGGGGACTTCAGATCGCCGTTGGTCTTCTCTCCCCTCCGATTCTTCCATCTTGTGATTAATCGACGCACAGTCAGGTTTAAGACCATGTCACTTTGCACTGCTAGTCTTCGAGTCGCATCAAATTTGCCTTATTGTTTATTTTCTTAAAGATATAACTGGTTAAGAAACCCTCTTTATTGTATTCACCTAACCCTCTTTATTATATCCATCTCGATCCTTTAACAAAACTTGATGGTCAGTTAAATAAATATTAATCATGCTCTAGTGATTTTTACTTGGCAAGGAATTGTCATGTTGATATATGTCAGTAATCGATTCCCGAGCGCACAATTGTTAACTAGGGTAACTTGTGATTTAATAATGCTTGAATAATTTCAAACGGCCTAAAACATCACTGCAATCATGAAAGTTATCTGTTTTTTTAACTGTAGTATCACATAAACATTACGATGTGGTGATATGGAAACACTGTAGCTTTGACGGATTGGAAATAAGATAGGAAAATTTTCTCATTATTATATAACTTAAAAGCTTGGAAAACTTAAAAAGTTTTTGATGGCAAAACAATATTTCATTTAATGGTGGGCTCTAAGTTGAAAATATTTTTTCTATAATTTTCCTTTCTGTCCAAAGACTCAAACCTTATATTGAGTAAGCGAATATCCGTGCAATTGAGTTGTTTTCTTATGTAAAATGATATTTCACAAACCAAAAACTACAATAAACAAATATTTTAAAATTCAAAGAATATATGAACTACGAAGTGCAATTTTTTTGTTTGTTAAATATTTTTTCATTACAAAGTGAAAACCTACTCTAAACATATATAGATGTTTTGCAATGTAAATCGCTGAAAATCCACTGTATGTCTATTGCGACGTTTTCTGTTCTTACATCTTGCACATGAATACATTTTTTGTTATTTATAAGATCACTTTTTAATCTAAATCAATGTTGTACTGGTTCTGAACGGTCATTACAAGAAACTAGTTTAAGCTATTTGATAGATAAGTTTACAAGTAGAAAGAGGCAAGAATGCTTCAACTAAACAAAATGACACGAACTTACGTCCTTATCCGTTCTATGGGAATGCTGTCATTTCACAAAAAAAAAAAAAAAAAAAAATCTCCTCGTTTTGAGGTTGGCTCTCTCACACTGAAACCGACTGCAAGCAAACCTTAGCCTAGCTGTATATTTACTAACACGCATAGTTGCCTAATATTATGTTATATACATAATATATTTGCTTATAGATATACCAGAGGCTTGGCTGGCTTTTGGGGTATAAATAGTCTAACATCACCGCCTTCATCTACTTGTATATGTTAAAACCTTCGACTTTTTCTCTCTCTCTAGATCTATCTATAAAAATATAGAAGCCCGTCGAAACAAAATAATTCAGATTATGGAGATCATGGAGAGAGTTTGTTGCATGTGCGTCGACGTCGGTTTTCCCGACAAACTCTTCTGCTGCGGGCACTGCCGCAGCCGCTTCCAACACTCGTAAGGAGTCACTTAAATGTCCGTTTTCATGCATTATAGTGGCCATTTATAGCTACTTTACTGGATTTTGTTGATTTTTATAATAGTTATTGTAGTAACTACTACAGCGAGATTGCAGAGCCGGCCGAGATTTGCGACTGGTGCCGGAGCGACAACCGAAAGATAAGAAGCATTGTTAGACATGGCGGTTCTTCTTCAAAGAAGTCTTCTTCCTCGGAAAAATATGAGAACGAGTTTACTACCCGATCGGACTGTTCGTCTGGCCCCCAGATCAAGCATAGCAATAATCATCACGATCAAGTGGCCAAGAGCGTTGTCGTAGCTCGAGGCGGAGTGCCGTCGCCGAAGACGGCGACACGAAGGTACAAGCTTCTCAAGGATGTCATGTGTTTGTTCAAAACAGGGGTGGATAATTTTATGGGATATTATTAAATATTTTCGAGTAATTAAATTTAAAATTGCAAATTACAATGGGTCATAATTGGAAATATAAAAATTTCAAAATATATTGGAAGAGCAAGTATCCCTCTTACCTCAAATACATCCGCCATGTTCAAACTAAACCAAATGTATTATAAATTTGATAATGCGTCACCGTTTATTTAAATAGTATATGTATATATACGTACAATTAACCACCACAAAGAGAACAACCAAAAAAACGTGTTTGTATTTTCTTTTTCTCTTTTTATAACGCAATGTTTTGTTTGGCGTGAGCTTGTGTCTCCCTAATCATCAAATTAATAAACTAATAACTGTAAATTCCGTAAAAGTCTGATTTGTAAAACCTTTCGTAAAGTCAACATCGTTTAATACGAGTGTAAAAGTCATCATGGTAAATCCTAATAAGAATATCTTTGTTTTGTTTTAAGAAACTGAATTGCATTTTAAAAGCCCTAATAAAAATATCTGCAAACCCGTATTGTCAATAATTGTCGAGAGTATACATACAACATGATACAACATGTGTATGTGTGTGTATATATATATGTAATTGACTGTAGGTGATAGACAATTTGGTAGGGGAATTAACGTGTGGACAAATGGAATATATACATATAAATACGAATGGTGGGGAAGAAATGAATAGGAATACTACAATGTAACTAGTACATATAATAAGGTCGTCAGGTCGGTTCAATTCATAAACATCCTTCTTTGCTCTTCTCCATGCTTACTATGTATTGTGGTGTTACAACTACGGAAATTTCCAATCCTGTCTAAATTTATGTGTTAAGGTTATTTTCAACCACATTGAGGCATTACATATACAAAATCTTAAATTTATATATATCCTAGTATTGACACAGTAATCGACATACTTGTTTATATGGGATCTTAAGAAATGGAGAGCTTAACAGAAATCAGAGTGTGAAACACATCCCATTAGAATCGTACTTGCATTTTTAATTGAGAATAAAAAAAGTGGTTGATACTTAGAATGGGCTCGCCAACTCTGATACAGGCCCATAAATTACACAGAGATCGCATTCATTTTCTTGCATCAGTTTTTTTTTAAAAGACCCTGAACCCCAATATTTTATTTATAGATTATACACATTTTTTAATAATTTGTATTCTTGTAAAAGTTGTAAGAACTCAATTTATACAATAGAGCAACTGAATAAATTGTAAAGTTAATTATATATAAAATAATATCAGTACATGATTTATGAAAGAGATTTACAGATGCGAGATATGATCTATTTCCTTAATTCTGAAAATGCCCCGTAGTTTGACGGTTTGATGACGTTCTGAATCCCATGATACAATTGTAACTATTCTGTTTTGCACGACTCAAGAACAAAATCTAACGAACGCTTTTCGGTATTATATTCTCAAAAAAAACAAGAGAAAAAAGTGAATAGATTAATGGTTTGTGTGATCAACACAACCATTTTATTAGAACTTGTTATTATTATGATATATTGTTATTAGTATGATATCTTATTATATCAAATGAAAAGAAAAGTGATGCTTTTATAGCCATCCAATGAGGAGCATTTATGATCTAAGACATTATGGCTTGATTTGTTATTATTGTCTCAGCCTTTATGGTTGACCAATGGTTATAACCTCAGCCATTATAGCTTGACCAGTGGTTATGATAATATCTATTATAGTTAAATATGTATTTATCTCAATGAAATAATTATAAATATTAAGATAGAAGACCAGTCAACATTTAACTTGTTTTGTATGACTTTTATTCAACTTTTTTATATTTTATTATCTTTATAATTTATATAAGATAACCAGTTAGAAACGTTCATTTGTTATTCATAATAACATCAATTTGATAATAATCATTTGTCAAAAATTGAGTTCCAACAAAAGTCTATAAGTTTATTCGACCATATTGATTGTTGAAACTATGACGCACTCAGATGAAATATCAGAAAAAGGTTCCGGTTCCCCCACCCCAATTTGGGGCTCGCTCAATGGATAATTTTGAAGTATAAACTAAAAAGTCATCTCTTCCACCCGACTCCAATCCCTCGGAACAATCAGAGCTGCTTCTACACATCCAACAACTATGCATTGTTAGATCTCATCTACTCATAATTACTCGTATATAGGCCAGCTTAATGTCGTGTCCACTGGAGAATGTAACCTCAATTTTACATGGGGGCACCAACCTTAAAATATTCAATTTCTTTTGTTAATTTGAATACATATTATATAAATTACTTGAGATTAAAAAAAAAAAAAACACATGAGGCACACACTCTAGATCCGCCAGTGGTCGTGTCGTGATCAAGTTTGAGATTTCCACATGAAAATGAAACAGCGAGACATAAAGTCGTACGCGTGGTGACGTATTGATTGAGGCAGTTGTTTCATCAAAACCATATAAGCTAAACTTTGGAGGCTCTCTTCCCAAAGTCCTTGGCCGATAAAAAATTATTCAGCCTCTTCCACATTTTTGTTTTGTTTTTGTAATGATTGGGTTTTTTAACGCCATAAACTTTTTCTTTCCTGTCTGTTTTGATTTACATTCCTTATATATAAATGTATAAATTGGTTAAGTTCAATGAACCTAAATAAAATAAATAAGCGGGACATACAGACGTGATCCAAATAAATAACATGATTCTTGGATAGTCCGATCCTTGTCACGTAAAGAGTTACATCACCTAGGTTGCATACAACATATATAAGACTTTATGCAAAAGCGACATATATAAACCATTTCATGCCCTACAAAATCTGTATCAACGTAGATACCTATTCTATATAGACAGTAGGCGATGCGTGTGGCGCGGTCCATAAACAGAACCCTTCATGGTCATCGAAATATTCATTAATTACTACTTCGTATCCCAAGTTTTTCTTAGAAAGGAAGGGTGGGGTGGAGTGCGTGTTGTTAATAGTTGGGCTAGTGGGCTTCTGAAATCTCAACCCCACCACAGCGGACGGTTAGTGCCAGAAATGATCACGTGTGGTGTGGTGCTGCTGAATATTAGCTTACAGAGCCGACCCGCAACCACTTTGCCAACACAAAGACGACACGTGTTCTGTAATCAGGGGAACCATGGCAATGTCCTTCTTACGGCATCGTATCATCTTTTAAGCTTTCTTGTAACGCTCGAATACTTTTATTTCCTTTGTTTGTAGGGTGGTAAAAAACTATAATTTGACTCCATTTTCACGAACTTATTAGACAAGGTTACTCAAGTCAAGTGTGTAGAGCGAGTAAAATCAGGTAGGACGAGCAAGTATATTAATACGCCAACTAAGATCCACATTTTTAGCTTGGAGTTTGTCTTGATATATATCATCCATGGTGATTGTGGGGTAGATAGCATTTACTATAGTCCAACAAATGAATGTACAAATTAAATCTCTGTGGGGTGCAAATCACGTGGCTGGTTAGATTAACAAAAATTGGAATGATCATTTAGCTTCAAAATGGGGGACAACGAGACCTCCCTTCTCAACCAAAATTTCCCGTAAAAATGGAATTTTCACTTTTTTCGTTGAATAGGGAACCACGTGGCCTTCATCGATCAGTCACTTTCCTGAAACCTCTAAAATTTGGTTTCATCTAAGAAAATTCCACCACCATCAGACACATGACAGAGTCAATAATTCAGTTCCCCGAAATGAATAAACGATGAACGAACCACCATGCAACAGTACACTACCCGGTCTTTGCTTTTACCAGCACATTTTTATATATCCCATTCACACCCCCAACTCAATTAATCAATGCAAAATTTAATTTACACTCTGGGATATATATATATATATATATATTTGACGGAATCAATCAAGTGGTTAATTAATAACTAATCAAACATCCACTAATTAAGTCAAAACATTTAAAACAACAACAAGACATGGGGAAAATAAAAACACATTACATTATCGACTAAGATGATAGCAGCTATCGAAGCAGAAGACTATTCTCAGAAGCATATATGTTATAATGAATTCTAATAATAGCTACCCACTTGAGAAAAACATTGAATTTGAAGAGGAAGATGCTGACGTGGAAGACGACGCTGTTGTTTGGAACTTCCTTTGCCGGAAACACTCCAATGAAATTGTAGGGGGCGCGTTGGAGGGGGACGATGATTTCATACCCGAATCGTTAGGCGACTCTGATGATCATTCGCATTCATGAGTTAAGCTCACATATAATGGACGACATATATTATTTAATATAACTAGATAGAGAGAACATTTGTAAGTGGATATGAGAAGTAACTAAGTACTTGGAGTTGGCTTGGCCGTATCGTGGGTGATGGAGGGTGGCTGGTGACACTTACGGCGACGGCGATTATGGTCAGCCAGTCGCTTACGGCAGCTCCGTTTCCCGTTATCGAATTCCGACAGCAAATGAAACCTGTGTAAGAAAAAAAAGAAAAAAAAAGAGTTAGTTGAAAAGGACGAGAATGCCATCGGGATCCCCCACAAGTACGTAGTCTCTCAATGATTGTGATGGTCTTCTTAGTCAAGAAATGTTAAAGCTAATTAATTTAGTATTTTAAACAAATGGGAGTTTAACTTACGGAGTAAACAATAACATTAAGGTTAGCAGGTGTGTACGGACGAATATGCCCCCACCCCACCCCACCCCACCCCGATGGATTAAAGGTAAAAGGTGTACGGTAAAGCCTAATGATGGGTGTCAAAGGTAGGGGGACAAACCTGCTGCATTGCTGGCAAAAGCGCTGGCTCAGCCCGGCGGCAACAACCGTCGATGCTTTTGAGTGGAATTCGCATACTTTGTGGCGGCGGTGATAGTGTTTGGCGTGGCTCAAATCCGCGTTGCATCCCTCCGCTTGGCAACGTGGAGTGCTCAGCGAGTTCCCCATTCCCGACTCACCTGGTCGAGACCTCCGGTAAAGGCGACTCACGAAGTCGTCGTCGGCGGCGGAGAAGTAAGTGCGGCCTCCAAGATTAAGGCCGATCCTGTTGGAAGTGAAATCGACTTCGGTCTTGGGGATGAGGAAGTTGTAGGAAGAGCCAGCACCTGTCTGGTCGAAGGAGAACAATGCTGGAGAAGAAGAGTGGGGCTGGTAGATGGAATCCGAGGCGTAAGGACTGGCTGTGGTGCGTGGGTCGTACAAGGAGTGATGAAAGTGGTTGGTCTGACTCTGACCGTAGTGTGTAAGATGATGTTGGTTAGCGAAGGAAGAGAGGAGCGGTGGAGGAATCATGAGACGGTGGTCGCTGTAAGAGGGGTCGAACATGGAAAGAGCTCGGGTCGGGTCAGAGTTCGGGTTTCTTTCTTCTCCGGATAGCACGATGGCGGAGGGATTATCCCATTCGTAGTCCAACATGTTGCAATCCCGAGAAAGATCTCACACAAAGTGAAAGAGAGAGAGAGAGAGAGAGAGATGAGTCTAATAAAGGAAGGCAAGAGGAGACATGTCGGTGCGGAATAGGTTATGGAGTGGTTTTAATGGACTGAAAGCAAGCAACGTACTACACCTCTATTAGAATTAGAGTCTTTCCTTCCCATAAACCCTAACTTTCTATTTGCGGCTGCTCCTCCTCTCTATTTACTCTCTTTCACTATCTCTATATGGCTTTTTAAAAAAATGTATTTAATAAAAAAGAATTACATGGGTTGATCTTCAAGAAAAAAAAAAAAGTATCTGTCTTGTCCCACATATAAAGTGAAGATGGAGAAGAAAGAAACTCACATGGGTCGTGAAACCAGTGTGAGTGTCTGTGCCCCTTTCATTACTCTCATTTACCATCTACCAATCATCAATCTTCCCTTTGCTATTTTCTTGTTAACTATACCTTCATATCTTAATTTGAATCCAAATGCATCATCTATAACTAATATTGCTTTCATAGATACAAGCCTTTGCAAGTAACACAGCTTTTAATATATGTAAAGATTCCTCCTATGTTAACTACGTCTGATACATACATTTTCATCTAGATTAGAATCCGTATGTAAAATTTGAAATGAAAAAAAAGAAAGAAAGAAAAGACAAGAAAAAAGAGCAGTTGTGATCGTGTGGTTAAGGATGAAGGGAGTGTAAACGCGTTTGTTCTACTTATTAATTACGTTGGGTCCCACGTCTGCTTCTGGGCTCCACTGTTTCAATTACATTACATTATTATTATTATTTTCTTAGCGGAAAAAAATATGACAACAATTTCATAAATTTCTCTGGTTCAATCGTACGTTTACACGTATTTTAAAAGGAAATATCTCGGCAGAAAAGAAATACTACTCCAGTAATTTTTGTTTGTATTTTGCTGGGTTGAATAAAAAAAAAAAAAAAAAAAAAAAAGGAAGACGCCAAGAATAAGGTAGCTGGCGAGAATGCTGTTGGGGTTTAGAAAGACAGGATGGCAAAGCTGTAAATAAGGGGAAAAGTGAAGGTGGATCGTTTAAGGGAAGACAGAGTGACCAATCGTATCTGCTACCCAATTATTCGACTAAACCCCAACCATTCTCTCCCTCACGCGCCACGCTGCCCTGCCTTATCGACGGTTCCGATTCCATGGAGATTTTTAATCACACGTGGCGGCTTGGGGGAGAGAGTATAGTTTTGTGACAGCCGGCGAGAGAGTGAGGAGGTAAAGAGTCCAAAACAAATAGAAGCAAGTGGGCCCCTTTTTGGTGCACAAAGGCTGCCATCGACGTTGACCCAATCGTACGGACTCTCTATTATCCTTACTTTTTTTCCAAAAAAAATAAAAATAATTTTCTGTTTTCAAATATATATATATATATTTGTTGCTGGTGTATATTACCGAAACGGCATTCCTATTGTTTACTTAAGCATTCATTTCGATGCCTTTTTTTTTTTTTTTTTTTTTAATTCAGTGAAGTAGACAATTGATATATTGGACAACTATAAGGACTAAATCTTAGTTTGATGTTCACAAAGTCCAAATTAAACGAAACTCTTAAAACTTGATCAATTTAACAACAAGGTTGCACATATAATTAATAGTGGTACACAAATTACCCTTTTGAGAAATCTCAATCATTTTAAGTTTTTTTTACAGTGACAGTATGGTACAAATTAAGGAGCTCACTATACTTTATATTTCCTTTTGCGATGCACGTAGGGTAATCGAGTAAACAACTTGGTGTACAGGTAAATGCAAAATCCACAGTTAATTGACATATGGAAAGTGCATGTCATTGCAAGTAAAAGGTGAGCCACAGTTATGCTAATAATAAAAAGGCGAAGAAAAGGGAAAGGATAGTGTTACACCAAACTTGTTCCCTTGTCAACATCTTTTAAACGACTCAAAATGAGAAACCAATTATGGCACTTTTCTCACCCATCCTTTGTTCTCACTTGTCACCCCCAACTCATTTTTCAAATGACTGCAAAAGAATTGCATATATGCATGCATGTGTGTGCCATTTATACGGATGTTTAAAAAAAAAAAAAATAACGAGGCCTATATTTCTGTAGATATATGTAATACGGGTGTAACGTATCTATATCAAAATGAAGGGCTTGTTAAAATTTTGGTATATAGTGGGCAACAAATTGACTCAAATGCAGGAACGAAAGGGAAGGGAAATCTGGGTGTAACTATCACAAATATTTACTTATGACACCATAAATTAGTATAGTAATATGAGAGAGAGAGAGAGAGAGAGAGAGAGAGGTTAGTCGGTACCAAATGAAGGGATTGTTGGTTGGGCCTTGAAGGATAATGGGTTACAAATTGGAATAGAGTAATTTGTCTAAATTTGGGCCTTACATGTTGGAAAAAGAGAGCCCATTTAGTAATTTAGATTAGAGAGAGTGAATGAAGAAGGTTTGTGTTTGGTAACGTCAGGTTTGTAGTCACCATGTTGTCCGGCAATGGTTACAGCCCGAAAACTCCATGCTTTTTTTTTTTTTTTTTTTTTTGTTGTCTCGACCAATGGTTACATGTTCTTCAAACCCTCCGTCTCATCAAGAACCCTTCCGATGGTCTTCGGTTCTTTGACTGGGTTTCCAACAGAAAGACCACTCTTTTTTACTCATGTTAGCGATTGAGATAAGGTCTAACGGCTGCCTTAAGCTCGATAATCGCTTCTTCAACAGCTTGATTAGGAGCTACGGAAACGCTGGGTTGCTGCTCGAGACCATGAAGAACATGGGCATCTCTCCTTCCGTCGTTACTTTCAGCATCTTCTCTCCATTTTGCTTATGCGTGGCAGAACCGGTATGGCCCATGATGTGTTCGACGAAATGCGCCGTACCTACGGTGATTCATACACTTTCCATTCTGTACTTGCAGAACTTGTGAAAAGGAAATGTGATAACGATTGTTTCGGCTTGGTAAGGCTAATGCTGGAAAAACGAATAAGACAGAACATTGATTTTTCAACGCATGCTGTCAGATTGCTTTTCAGCAGTGGACAGAAGGAGAAATCATATCTGATTGCTAGGTTGCTTTATGATAACGGATATTTGGTTAAGATGAAAGAATTACTTGATTTCCTCTGCGAGAATAGAAAATACTTGATGCGCACAGATTTGTGCTGTTTTGTCTGGAAAAGAGTCAAATGGTAGATATCAGCACATGAAACACAGTCATACAAGGACTCTGTAAGCATAAGAGACACTCTGAAGGGTTTAGTTTGTACGAAGAATTGGTAGAACGAGGAAACGACCAACAGCTTAGCTGTCATGTGGTTTTGAGAAATGCCTTAGAGACTGCTGGAAAATGGGAAGAACTTCACTTTGTGTCAAAGAGGATGGCTACAGTGAGAAAATTAGATAATTGCTTTGGATCACTTAAATCTTCTTGAGTTGGAGGTTAAACCGTGTATCTGGTTTCTGGTAAAGAACGGGCTCCTTTTTCTCTGTTTCCGTTTTCACTTTTGCGCCTAAAATTTTCAATTGTCATTGGTAAAATTTTTGCCCCTCAGAAAATTAACAAGGTAGTATTCATTGTCTCTGTAACAGGTCTCTATGGACGTTGCAACTCTCTGTTCCTAACTCTCACCTTCATGGTAACTATTACGTAAGCAGATTAGGCTTATATTAGTTATCCTGGGAAAAAGGTTCCATGGTGTATTTTGCACTTCTAACCAACACAGGCCAAAGAATCACCAAACCCTAATAAAATAACCAGTCCTCTCTTTCCATGATCCTTACTCTTCAGCACCAAACTCTCCCCAAGAAAACCCTCAACCTCTCCTTTATAATCCTTTACTTTTTCTGATATCCTGCATTCCCAATCCTTCTTCTTAATAATTAACTGAGTTTGCTTCCTTTTGCGCTTGAAAAGAGATGTCAAATTCTGGGATGAATGGTGTTGAGAAGCTAAGCAGCATACCCACAAGGCGTGTTGCAAACCCTGGTAAGGCAACAGTGCTTGCTCTTGGCAAAGCCTTCCCAAGCCAAGTCGTTCCTCAGGAGAATCTAGTGGAAGGATTTTTACGCGACACCAATTGTGATGACGCCTTTATCAAAGAGAAGCTGGAACACTTGTGTAAGTCTCACTATATATATTTCACACAGCTGTGCTCTCTTGTGAAATGTGAAGCTTGCTAATGTTTTGTGCTGTTGTTAGGCAAAACTACAACCGTGAAGACGCGTTACACAGTGTTGTCACGAGAGGTACTAGATAAATACCCTGAGCTAACATCGGAGGGGTTACCAACAATCAAGCAAAGACTTGAAATTGCAAACGAGGCGGTTGTGGAAATGGCATTGGAAGCCAGTTTAGATTGCATCAAGGAATGGGGAAGGCCAGTGGAAGACATCACTCACATTGTCTACGTTTCCTCAAGCGAGATTCGGTTACCCGGTGGTGACCTGTACCTCTCAGCAAAGCTAGGCCTAAGGAATGACGTGAACAGAGTGATGCTGTATTTTCTGGGATGCTACGGAGGTGTGACTGGCCTCCGCGTGGCCAAAGACATTGCTGAGAACAACCCGGGAAGCCGTGTTCTGGTCACAACCTCTGAAACCACCATTCTTGGGTTTCGCCCGCCAAACAAAGCTCGTCCTTACGACCTAGTAGGGGCTGCTCTGTTTGGAGATGGTGCAGCTGCAGTGATCATCGGAGCAGACCCGAGAGAGTGTGAATCTCCTTTCATGGAGCTGCACTATGCTGTTCAGCAGTTCTTGCCGGGGACACAGAACGTGATCGATGGGAGGTTGTCGGAGGAAGGCATAAACTTCAAGCTAGGAAGAGACCTTCCGCAGAAGATAGAGGAGAACATAGAAGAGTTTTGCAAGAAGCTGATGGGAAAAGCTGGTGATGAGTCGATGGAGTTCAATGACATCTTCTGGGCTGTTCATCCAGGAGGACCTGCGATTCTGAACCGTCTGGAGACGAAACTGAAACTGGAGAAAGAGAAGCTGGAGAGCAGCAGAAGGGCGTTGGTGGATTACGGGAACGTGAGCAGCAACACTGTACTGTATGTGATGGAGTATGTGAGAGATGAGCTGAAGAAGAAAGGCGATGCCGCACAAGAGTGGGGACTTGGCTTAGCCTTCGGACCTGGAATCACATTCGAAGGCCTTCTCATCCGCAGCCTCACCTCTCCCTAATTGTCATCCAAAAGAAAAAGAAAGAATATAATTTGCATTTGTGTTATACAAACTCATTGCAAGCATTAAATGAGCATTGTTAAACTATATATATCTTAGATGCACGTGACTAGGAGGAATGTTGGAAAAAGTCAAAAAGTTGCAACATGTGTCATTAAAGTAAAGACTCAGCTACTTGGAACCACATAAACAAGAAGACACCAAACCCGATACTTCCACTAAAAACAAGGGTTTTCTCCTTTTTAATATATGACCCCCCCGCCCTCCCCCCCCCAAACATTTGCACTCTTACATCGAGCCATGAACTCATCATGTATTGATTTCGTTATGTATGGTCGCGGACAACACGATGAGGACAACATGTCACATCGTCCATGGAAGAGGGAGAGATCCACCATATCCACTCATCATCTTAACTTGTCTCCAAACGAAGACGAAGAGCTTGCCAACTGTCTTGTCTTGTTGTCCAATTCTGGGAATGCACACGATGATAACAATAACAATAAACATGGACACGGTAAGGGCAAAAGCGTCAAAACCGCGCAGGTTTTCCAATGCAAAGCTTGCAAGAAGGTGTTTGCGTCGCATCAGGCATTGGGTGGACACAGGGCAAGCCACAAGAAAGTAAAGGGCTGTTTTGCCTCTCAAGACAAAGAAGAGGAAGACGAAGAGGAGTACAAAGAAGACGATGACGTTGACGAGGAAGACGAAGATGAGGAGGATGAAGACAAATCAACGGCTCATGTCTCGAGAAAGAGATCCAACGCTCACGAATGCACCATCTGCCATCGCGTCTTCTCTTCTGGACAGGCCTTGGGTGGTCACAAGAGATGCCACTGGTTAACACCTTCCAATTATCTTCGTATGACGTCACTCCATCATTCGGTTGGCAGACCGCAGCCGTTAGATCAACCATCTCTCGATCTCAACTTAGCTTGCCAAGAGTATTCCGTTGACCGTACGGTCATGAGCGTAGGGATGATCGAGGGAGATGGTGGTGGCAATAATCATAACGCTACTTCATCTTCATGGTTAAAACTCGCAAGTGGTGATTGGTCTTGACGACTGACTAAATTAATTATGTTGCTAATTATATTTTAACTTTTATTCGTTTATATATATTCTTTACACGCGATTAATTAAGTGCATTTAATTTATAGACTTGTATGGGTTTTATAAAATTACGCTTTACGTCATCTCCTGTTTAGAGAGCCATAAGTTGCTCTAGCACAAGACAGAACCACATATACTTGTATCTGCCTTTTGGAAAGAACATAATTACATTGAAAAAACTTAAGATAACCATGGTAACTAACGATTTTTCTTTTGGGTAGTTTTAGAGAGAGTGATATAACATCAAGAACGAAATATAAATATAAACTTTCTAAAATTACGAAATCCAAAATTGAAAAGATACTTAATATTTTCTTAAATTGAAAGAAGAAAATATATAACACAAATAAATTACTTGATATAATGGATCAATTTAAACGATATTGATATATTATGATTGATGACCAAAACACTCTTACTACACCGAAAACACATGAACCTTAGTCAACGGAATAGATAAATTTGGTGGGTCTTAATTAAGCACGATTGCAAGGAAAGGGTCATTTCTCTCAATACGATTCTATATGTACAGATATAGATATAGTTTTGGGAAAGTAGTTGCCAGTACGAGTTTTGAACTTTTGACTTTAGGAAGTTGATAAAAAAAAACCCATCAGCTGAAAACTAGGGTTAGCGGTGGGAATTAGATTAATGTCAACTGATATCCATCCAATCTATGTGAAAAAAGTCTCAAGCAAAGTACATAATTGACTCTTTGGGCCAATCTAGAGATCTTCGATCATTTTACCTCAAGACATGTATGGTAGAATGATTCTTTAATCAGCAATTGACACATGTATAAGTTCGCTTTTAATACAAGGGAATTTTAAATTTAGAATGGCATAATATACGAATTACTCTAGAATAATTTAGATATACCTGTTCGTTGCTCAAATCATATATTTCAATAGATGCACCACTCGATCGTCCATTATATAGAATTTTTGCTTTTCATGGATATAAGCCTACCTAAACAAAAATACACTTAATTTTAGTTGAGATTTGCGAGATGTGCATGTTGCATGGTTAAATTAAAGTAACAATTAATAACCCATTTATGAAAATTAAATTAACAGAGTTATTTTTTTCGCAGAAATTTGTCGAGTAATCAAACGTAGTTTTTTTAGTTGAATTTCATCCAAAAATTACAAAGGTAAATAAAAAAAAAATAACAAGACAGTCAACCTGAACCGCGTGTGAATATGAGTCAAAGAGAACACTGACTCTAGGAGACGAGAAGTCAGCAGTTTGTCACACGTGTCGATGTATGGTTTGATGAGAGTTGGTGTATTTGTCACACACATATGACACTAAAATGAGGTAATTAATTACTAATTAGTTACTCAATTTGAAAGGGGCTAGTGTTGGTGCTTTTCGTTTACAACAAACCTCAGCAGTTTTGTTTGCAACTTTACCAAAAGTGCCCTCACAAAATATTTCGCTTATAAAATTATAATATTACTGCACCTATCTTTAGCCATAAATATGCTTAAAATTCCTATTAAAAATCTTCAGATATTTTTCCTCGTGTAGTTTTTTTTTTTGTGTGGCTAGTATAATTGTAATTTGGGAAAATTAGGAAAAAGTCAGCGGGAGGAATAAATAGAGTAAATAAAGCGAGTCGCATGTTACATGTTTGATCAACCGCTCATCACTTCATCAATACGCTTATTATTTTATTTTGGCTTATTATGCTTACTTATATTTCTTGAGCCGTTTTTTTGATATTAAAAGAAAGTAAACTGCTGTCGTCGATGTTCTTAAGTATCCATTAATTATTTTTCAAAGAGAAGGAAAAAAACCTTTCTTGTTGTTGGGACTTGTTGGTATATTAGCTAAGGTGTTGGTGGAAGAGTGCTTGTAACCTACTCCGACTTCTTCACTGCTTTTATTTCTCTTTCTCTCTAGCTCTGTTTTCTTTTGTTTTGCTCTGTTTTTGTAATAGAGAAAAATGGAAGAAAAGCATAAGTGTAAGTTATGTTGGAAGAGCTTCGCTAATGGAAGGGCCCTGGGAGGCCACATGATGTCTCACATGCTTAATCATCCTCTCCCGAGTCAACTCGATCCCCAGCCCGAGTCAGCTTCGTCTTCGATGGCGGATCCAAGGTGTGTTCTCCAGGACAGAGAGAGTGAAACCGAATCTTCCAAGAAGCCAACCCGTAATCGATCCAGACTTAAACGGAGATCCAACTACGTCTCATCAGAGTTGAAGATAATCAAGATCGGGGTTAAAACGAGTCAAGAACTCAGTGAGTCGTGTACAGAGCAGGAACCGGTAAGCTCGGTGTCGGACGCTGCAACAGCGGAAGAAGACGTGGCCTTGAGTCTCATGATGCTGTCGAGAGACAAGTGACAGAAGGATGAAGAGGAAAGTGATGAGAGATGGAAGAAGAAAAAGAAGAAATGGTTCGAGTGCGAGACTTGCGAGAAGGTGTTTAAGTCATATCAGGCGTTAGGTGGACACAGAGCAAGCCACAAGAAGAAGAGAGCATCATCAGATGAGGCTGACCATCAAGTCTCAGATGAGAAGAAGAATAAGAGTAGCCACCATGAATGTCCGATATGTTCCAAGGTCTTCTCGTCTGGTCAAGCTCTTGGAGGTCACAAAATATCTCATGCCTCCGCCACTGCTCCCGAGAATAGAGGATTTATTAGCTTGATAGATCTTAATCTCCCGGCGCCATCGGAGGAGGAAGACTTGGTCTCTTCAGTTTTTAATGCTTGAGTTGGTGATCATATTGGTCAAATAGTACCTCTGTATTTTATTTTTGAAAGAATCAAACAAGATGCAAAGTTATCTAGATCTAATCTAAGTAGTTTGATTGTTTTTTTTCTAAGTGTATGAGCAAAGACATTTTTGATCAGTATGTATGGTCGAACAAGTAACGAGGCAAATGGTAAAGCATTACATACTACAAGTTAGTGTGGGAAAATGGTAAAGCATGAAAACGTGAGTGGTGGTTGCTTAAATGTGTTTCGTCTCATAAACTTTTTGAACCCAAAAAAGAGATATATTTAAGTCTTTGGCAGACTAAGAGAGACACGTAGTAGATGGCAACCTTTCGACAGCGAAAAAGCTATCTCAGTCACGACATAGATTTGCATTTCTTTTAGGTTATAGTATATATTTTATTGCAAAAAGAAGAATGTGTATGTAGACATGTAAATACAGTAGAGTTGTTCGAAGTAACATCTTTGGACGGCCGACTCAGAGAAAACAGACGTAATTTTGGTTCTTACATGGTACTTAAAAGATAGATGACTCAACCGGTCCGGTCCAAAAAAGATCTTGCAAAGGGCTTCTTCTTCAAAGAATTAGAAACATGTCGAATCTGGAGGAATTATGAATCAAATGTCATGGAGGTTCGCCTCTTCAACCTCTTTTCTCTCAATCCCTCACACAAGTGCCATCATCTCCGTCATGGCCTTGTCTCCTTGTTCTTGTTCGGATTATGATGGCATTGATGGGTGAGATTGGTTGTCAAGTACCACAACCAGACGAAGCACTCCTTCACCGGTTATTCTTTTTTAGTATTTTCTTATTGGTAGAGTTGTTTTAGTTAGAAAACAATAATGTTTTAAATTAGGAAAACAAAGAAAAAATATTTTTTTACTTTATGTGAAAAAACCTTAGGCAACAAATAAATTGAAACACAGAGTATATATTATTATTATTATTATTATTTTTTTTTTTTCGTCTAAAACAATTTAAGACACAGAGTTGTGTCAAATTCACCAGTATTGTGGTTTGAAGGGTTGAGCAGGAGCTGCTGTTATGTCTTTCTCCGACAGCAATTTCAGCTTCTGCGACAACATTTAAAACAGTTGGAATATTCTTTTAGATTCTCTCTATAAATCAGTCTTTGCGGTTCTTGCCTAGAGCTAAATCAACTGCTAAAAGGGATATGAGGTTTTTATGTGTTACCGTGATGTATTGTGGGGGATCGTCGAAACTAGTGGAGCCTAGCACCACTTCTCTCCTAAAATTGCTTGTCAACTTGTGGCAAACTCGGAGCTGTAAAAAAAAAAAAAAAAAAGAGTTGGCAAAGCTGACACAAGATGTGATCAAAGAAACATAGGATTCACTCGATTGTATGCATACCTCGGATCGAGTTGCCCCACCAATAATGAATACAAAGATGCGTTGCCCCAGCTTCTTAAAGTCCGTCGAAGTGCTTTTCAACACTGAGTCACTGTGTGTGAAGGTGCACTACTCTTAGAAAATCAAAACAAACTCGTCTAAAAAAAAATTAACAAATCAAAACGTAAAAAATAGAATGCTTAGAATGAGTGCCTAGAATATCCATCATCAGAAGATTGAGGACGCGCCCAAGTTGCAGTTCTTCTTGATCTCATAGAATGAGGGGTGGCTTTTCGCTCTGGAACAGTTGTAGGAGCGGAACTCTTCCTCACTGATCCTGTTCTTGCTTCACTCTCCTCCTTATGACTTGATTGGTTCATACATAGATAGTCGCTTTTAGATAGATCGCCTTTCACAAGTTTCTCAAGTAGCTCCTGCAACAACAAAACAAGAAATATTTATCTCATATTGAACTTGTAACTGACAAGAGATCGTGTTCATCTACCTCGATCATGGGATAAAACCGGAAGAGTTGCCATGTTTCTTCTTCTTCACCAGATCGATCTTTCCTGTTTGCTTGTTTTGTCTATGCCAAAAGAGTAGTATTCATCAACCGTCTTTTTCCCCTGGTGAGTAGTGTAAATAATCTGAATTTTTCTATACCTTTCCACCGTCAAATTTGAGGGAGAAACTACCAGATTTAGCCTTGTTTTCTGGAGATCCAGCTATCAATTGCATGTTGCTTATAACCTTCATATCCACAGGTGACAATCTAGCAAGCTGATAATATACATATGCATTACTAACAAGCTGCTCCATGATTTCAAAAAGTGGCTCTTTATCACACCAAAAGCTACCTGCATTAGCTTTACACCCTTGTCTCCTTCGAACTTCTCGGGGTACACTGTTGCATAAATCATCAGTAGCCTTAACTTGTTTTCCGGGTTTGTGTCCTGTATTGAAATATTTGTGTGTCATGGTCAAACACTAAATCAATGAAGCTAGGCAATTTCTTGCCATGTTCCGCACCTGATTTGTCCTCAGAAAATTGATAACATCTTTGGCACCTGCGTCTCCAAAAACAAGATCTTGCTCCAGCTGCCCCAGATCCCGAAGTCCTGTGTCTCTGATTATTCTGTTAATTTTTCCAGCTAGCTGAATTTGATTTCAAAACTCTGTTAGCAACCACATCTACTATAATTTGATATAATTTAATGGTGAGACAAACCTCAACATGAGTGGAGAGTTTGTCAACTTGTTCTCCATATTGCGGCAAAGCCTGAACTATTTTCTGCAGATCTCGTGTAGACAACTCGCTACCGTCCCTGCGTCACATTAGGCTATGATGTTAACTATACATATCAAACAACCGGATCGAGGATCACAAGAAACTAAAATTCTTCAAGATATCAAACTTGGTTAACTGTTATGTGGTCTAAGCACAGGAAGATAAATTTTTTGAGCTGACCTTGATCTCATTTGTGCGGCTTTGTTCTTTGAAGCAAAGTTGGTCATTTTCTCATGCAAACGCTCGCTAGCCTGTTTATGAAGCAAGAAGATGGTATTAACATGGTGAGCTACTAAGGGAAAGATAGATGTTTATACAGACTTGTGTTATACATCTGCTATATGTGTGTGTCGAAGCTCAAGCCACAGTGGATCATGATCTTCAAGTACTATCTCCTTTTTCTCCGGAGGCCCACCAGTTTTACTGGGAACCTAGCATATGGTAGTAAAATTAGGAAGAGGGAAACAGAGAAAAGTGAAGTGAGCGCACACGGAGTAGATAGAAAAATAGAATTACCTCAATGGCATGCTTATTCCCCTCCATGTCAAGCAAATCATGACACATAGCATCATAGGTCCATTCGTGTATGATAGGAGCGATCTACAGTTACACCTCACTCAATTCAGATTTTTGTTTTATTATCAGTATAGACTTTAAGGAGTAATTATAGTAGATGAGCCTTAGAAACCTGATCCACTGATCTATCGACGATGAGCAGCTCACATGTTTCGGTCTGGGGGAAGTTGGGGATGGCTTTAAATTTAGTGATACAGTCCCAAACAGCAGCAGCAAGCTTTGAAGGAACCAAGTCTCGTGGAGCCATGGACTTAGCAGCTCGATACCGAACAAAGGGTAGTTCCTAAGAAAAAAACAGAGATATCATCCCTGAAAAGAAGAGCACAAATTCCATGGGGGAGTAAGAGGTCCCTTTGGGGGAATGATGAAGAAGATAAGTACCTTTAAGGAAGCAAATACGGTAGAAATTCTAGTAGCCATCATGTTCAAACAAATATTAAAATGGCGTGAGTTCTCAGCATCTTCAGCATAGAGCGTTTCCAATGCTTGCTCATGATCAGTTAGAAATCCCTGATAACGAATGAGTTGAACATGAAGATGGTATAGGTAGATGCATATTGGAGAAAGAGTAAAGAAAAGTAGGAACCTGATTATCAATGGGGAAATATTCCATATTCATCTGCAGTAAAAAAGAAAGAAAGGGGATGAGTAGAAATAGAAGAGCAAGGGGGGAAAGGGTGATAGAAGGAGTAACCTCTCTTAAGGCACCAATGCGTGGCAATACGCTAGTATCACTTTTGATATGATTAACCAATTCTTTGGGGATAGTGGAACTGAAAAAGATAAATGCCCTGAAGAAAAGAGAAAGGAAAAGTAAAGAGATGAGATGAGATGGTTTGATAGAAGAAGACACAAAAAGGAAAGTGGATTGGTTATATACTTTCGGTACAAGGGTTCCCGGCCAGACATGTCCGATAAAAACATAACAATGCTGCAAGAGAGAGAGAGAGAGATTAGGAGTAAAAAAGAGATATTAGGAGGTAAAAAAGAGAGATGAGATGTGAGAATGAATGAATGAATAAAAGGTACTACTAACTTCTCTTTGGAAGGTTGGATAAAGTAGATAGCGTCCATGCCAGGCATTGGTTCCCTTCTCTTAAAAAGTTCTTCTACCACTTTTAGATATATATATATATATATTGCATCAATTAAATTAGGATGATTGCAACAACAACAAAAATAATAAAAGTAAAAGTAGGATTAGTGTGTCATTACAGGAAATGCCTTGATCAGTGATATCTGCCATCTTGCAAGACTGAGACATTACTTTGACCGTTACTCTATCCATTATCAGTATCTGCCCTCCTCATTTTCAACAAATTATATATATATATATATATATGTTTAAAAACAAAAAAAAAAACAAAAAAAAACCTAGGAATAAAAATAGAAGAGACCGAGACCTTCCAAGCTTTAGAATCCCCTGTTTTGGTAGATCCAAGCATCTCGTGTAGCAATCCTGCAAACAAAACTCTTAAACAACCAAAATGTGAAGGAGGGAAGGAAAAGTCAAGGGAGATTACTACTTACGATCGCGGCTGATCTGACGAAAGAACTTGTAATCTCCTCCATGAGAGGATGCCTCTGAATCTGAGAAGGACATTGGTACTGAAATGAGACGACAAGTGATTTCATTTTCATCATCCAGACAGACAGATAGAGAGAAATTGTTTGTGGCTCACCTTACAATATGGAACTCACACTATTAATAGTAAATTATAATAGGGGACTGCCTTTTCCTAAGTAACTTGCAAATATATAATCAACCAATCAGCTTTGATTATAATGGTTGTTTGCTTATGATTTCATCCCATTTGATATGACAACATATATATATATATATATTCCTAGTACGTATATGTATGTTCAATTGCTAACCGTATTCTCTTTGTAGAAACTTGCCCAGACAATGGCAGGTTGAGGCATAGCTGATTTACAGACTTCGAGGAGATTAACGAAGCCAGCGATGTTGCTGTGAACGTATGGAGCTTGGATTCTCCATGGCGTATCTGTCACCAGCTTGAGCGGCCAAATGCATGACGTGAGTGAAAGGGACGACCTCGAAGAGCTTCTTCAGGAGAGACATATCGTTGATGTCTCCTTCCACGATGAACACTTGGCTGCGCTCCAGAAGGGCTTGCCGAGATCTCTTGAGCGTGGTGTCGTAGTACTCGATGAAGTTGTCGAGCACTACAACGCCGTCGCCGCGGCGGAGACGTGAGTACCGACGAAACCGGCGGCTCCGGTGACGAGAACGGAGAGTCCATTGCAAGAACGAAGACGGGCGGAGGATCTGACACGTGTCTCCCAGCCCCAAGAGTAGGTTCGAAGGGAAGAATCGGAGGAGATGGGAGATCGGTAGAAGAAGATGAAAATCAAACCGATAAAGACAAGAACCCAAAAGGCAAGATTGGCGACGGAGGAAGTGGGAAGATTTATCCATCTAGAATTTGCCCGGCGTGTCGTCGAGAAGCGACATTTGTTACGGAGTCAAAAGCTCCTCAATGCCGTCGGAGAATATTTTTTTTTGTTCTTTCTTTGTATGATTCGTATTTTTTATTGCCTCCGGATTCAATGGAAATATCATCACTCACCCCTTTCACCCATTTATCTTTCAAATTTAAAAATCAAATATTACACGGGGAATCAAATGGTGGGAGTCATAGAAACCAGTAGTAACTGTTCTGTTCTGTTCTGTTACTATTACTTTGACTCTTTTTCTTTTACCTGTTGCTTGCTATTAAGCTCGTTGTAGTTGAGGATGAGACATCAAACGTTGGTACTTTCTTTACTCATTCATTTCATCTAGTATAGTCTCTCTTTTTATTTCTTTTTAAATCCTTTTCTCTTTTTACGAAATAAATACTACTTGTTTTACTTTTTGTTAGGATCATCCACGTCATAAATGATTTAAGAAATGACAAAGGACACTTGCAAATATTATTTTTTAGCGGTCTCGGCGTCACTTTTCATACTTTAAAATTTTTAATCAAGTTTATTATGTTGCACTCGCACACACGGGTTCCTATCAAAGTTCCTTAAATACTAACTACCAGTACAACCTTCAAAACCCTATTTCCCTCTTCGCCATCACATCTCCATCATCCATTTCACCCTCATACCCTTACCCTCCTCTGAACCCTAATAAACATCCCCAATTCGGCCACTTTATCATTCCCTCCATCGCTGTCGCTGCTTCCGCCTATCGTCACCGCCCCTGTGGATTTGCAGCAGCTCGAATTGGAGGAAGAAAGTGCAATCAAAGAGCTCCCTTTGCATCAAAAGCCGGGCTTTGTGAAAGCACTTAACTTTTACAAAATCAGGGCAGGTACGGTCCTGCAATCGGTTGCTTGCTTGCTCGTGTCAGGAAAATGGAAGCTCAGATTCTCAATCTTCTCAAAGAGGCGACACTTAGGAGGATGATTTATGATTGTTTGTTTACATTCTCCTAATTCATTTGCATCTCTCTCTGCCAAAATATTTGTTGATTTTACTTATAAATAATGCTAGTATAAATTATCAAGAGTCTTGAGTTGTATATATATATAAATAAGAGTTACCTGACCCCTAAACCAATGATTGGGTTAAAAGATTCATCTTCCAAAAGAACAAGAATAACAAAAAGTAATTTTGATTCCATTGTACCTAGGACTTCCTGCACATTCCGGGTCATTATTTGATGGACCTCATAGAGTTCATCATTCAACTTGGCGATATTGCGTTGCGTGCGAGTGTCTTGGAATAGTTTCTTGGTTTTGTGTATGAAGGTATCTACAAAAAAAGAAAGCAATGGGTTAAAAAGAGAGAAAAACCCGGGAGGATTATATTTCCAAGATACATACTGCTGAATAAAGAAGAGAATTTGATTCGGTAAAAAAGGGACACTTCATTTCTGAAGTATATATATTTTATACTCCTCATTTGTTTGGTAAATGGGCTTGACAAAACTATTCCATTGATTGGTAAAAAGATTAAAGAATCGCCATTGCTATAAATAGTAAGTTTGACCTCAGCCACAAACCAAAAAATCTGAGAAGGCACGCTTTGACCATAAATAGATTACAGCAACGACTATGGATAGTAATCCAGGTAGTATTTATACCAAAGAGAATGGGCAACACCAAGAGAAATCAATTAACAAAGAAATAAAGACACAAGAGAGTTTCGTATAAAGAAAATGAAGCTCTCTTGTTTTGTGTTTCTCATCTATTTCGTCTCCGGTTCTCTCGCGGCCGCTCCGCCGAACCCTATCTACGAGAGCTTTCTCCAATGTTTCAGCAACCAGACAGGCGCTCCTCCAGGAAAATTATGCGACGTCGTTTTGCCACAAAGCAGTGCAAGCTTCACCCCAACGCTACGCGCCTACATCAGAAACGCGCGGTACAACACTTCCACATCTCCCAAACCCCTGATCGTAATCGCTGCGCGTTCTGAATGCCATGTCCAAGCCGCTGTCCTCTGCACAAAAGCTCTCAACTTCCAGCTCAAGACTCGCAGCGGCGGTCATGACTACGACGGCGTTTCCTACATCTCTAACCACCCTTTCTTTGTCCTCGACATGTCCCATCTCCGTAACATTACCGTCGATATGTCCGACGACGGTGGGTCCGCTTGGGTTGGAGCGGGGGCTACTCTCGGCGAGGTTTACTACCACATTTGGCAGAATAGCAAAACTCACGGGTTTCCCGCCGGTGTTTGTCCCACCGTCGGCGTCGGAGGTCACATCAGCGGCGGAGGATACGGAAACATGATCCGAAAATACGGACTTTCCGTAGATTACGTCACCGATGCGAAAATAGTAGACGTGAAGGGAAGAGTGCTTGATAGGAAATCGATGGGAGAGGATTTGTTTTGGGCGATAAGAGGAGGTGGCGGCGCGAGCTTCGGCGTGATCTTATCTTTCAAGATCAAAGTGGTGCCAGTTCCTCCGAGGGTGACTGTTTTCAGAGTGGAGAAAACATTGGAAGAAAACGCATTAGACATGGTCCATAAATGGCAGTTTGTTGCTCCCAAGACCACCCCTGATCTGTTCATGAGGCTAATGATGCAGCCTGTGACGCGCAATTCAACTCAGACGGTTCGAGCTTCGGTGGTGGCTCTGTTCTTGGGGAAACAGACCGATCTCTTATCTCTGCTGACCAAAGAATTTCCCGAGCTTGGTCTGAAGCCGGAGAATTGCACTGAGATGACTTGGATTCAGTCGGCAATGTGGTGGGCCAACGTCGACAACGCCACGCTGGTACAACCCGAGATTATGCTGGATCGAAACCCGGATAATGCATCTTTCTTGAAACGAAAATCGGATTACGTGGAGACAGAGATCAGCAGAGACGGCCTAGATTTCTTGTCTAAGAAGTTGATGGAAGCTGGAAAACTAGGGCTCGTCTTCAATCCTTACGGAGGGAAAATGAGCCAAGTGGCTACCACAGCGACTCCATTCCCTCACAGGAAGAGGCTTTTCAAGGTCCAGCACTCGATGAACTGGAAAGACCCGGGCACCCAAGCTGAGAGCAGTTTCATGGAAAAGACCAGAAGTTTCTACAGCTACATGGCTCCTTTCGTCACCAAGAATCCAAGACATACGTATCTCAACTACAGAGATCTTGATATCGGGATCAACAGCCACGGCCCTAACAGTTTCAGAGAAGCTGAGGTTTACGGGAGAAAGTACTTCGGAGAGAATTTTGATCGGTTGGTCAAAGTTAAAACAGCCGTGGATCCACTTAACTTTTTCAGGGATGAACAGAGTATACCTACAAGTTAGTTTGGTAGCAAGAGGAGGACAATCTTCTCTTCTCTTCATTTTTTTTTTTTGGTATATCACCAAAATAGCTTTACATCCCAGGCTGTCTAGGGATCTATTTATTTCCTAGCCAAAAAAAAAAAAAAAAAAAAATACATGTTACGACCAACCAAGTCCGGAGATTTTAAGAAATACAAGAATCCACAGATATTTATTATTTTAAATTGCTGTTTTAATCCAAGTCTGTCTCGGTAATGTTTTTGGCAATGGAATCTGTGTACAAGTCAGAAGATAATCCCCTGAGAACTAATTCAACTCGCTAGATGAGAACTCCCTGAGAACTAATTTAACGACACCAAGCATCTTAAACCACTGGGCCAACACAGCAGACGCTTCTTTCCCAACCATTATAGTCTCTTTCTCAAGCCCAACCAAGAATCCTTAATGCTTCATTAAGCTTATCTTCCTTCTTATACGCAGCCAATACAAGAGCTATGCATTTATCAGTAGCTTTGATTCCTGCTCTTCTCATATTCTCAAACGCCAAACACGCATTCTGGCTCTGACCTGAGACACTGTATGCGTTTATGAGCAGTCCACATAGCTTTACATCGGGAGTAATCCCTGCGATTTGAACTGCATCAAAAACCCGCTTGGCTCCTTGGGCGTCTCCACCCACCCATAGAGTAGGCTCTCAACAATGCCTAGTAAACCTCTCTCCCCGCACAGATATCTTGGGAATCCATTTCTCTGAGTAAAGCCTCTCCTTTCTTGGGCGCCCCAGCCCTAATGTAGGCCATAATCATTGAACCGTAGGATCGATTGTCTAGTGGATCTCCAAGCAATTTAATCTCGTTGAAAGTTTCTTCAGCCAATTTATGATAGCCTGCCTTGCTGTACAACTGAACCATTGCAGTTAGGGTCACCTGGTCAATGAGAAAGCCTCGATTTTTCATTGAAAGAAGAGTTGTTTCAGCGTCTTCCACTTGGTTTAGCTTCCCATAGTACTGAATGATCTTGGTATAGTCACGGGCATTTGCTTCAAAGGAATCTTCAAGCAGCGAAAATTCAGCCACCTAAGGAGATGGAAACGATGCAAGCAACAAAGTTAACCAGATTAAACTCAACCAAGAAAGTGACAAAAGATAAACTTGAAAAGCAAACCAGCATATGATTTATGCAGAGTTTCCAAACGGATATTTATATTAACAGGAATCGATGATGGAGTGAGGAAAGCAAGTACCTTGATATAAAAGGGAGACTCAAGATTCTTCAACTCTTTAAGAATAGAAAGCCAGTCAGCTTTAATGGGTTTCATTCTCCTAACCAAGCACCCAACAAATCACAAAAACTCCCTTTTTCGATGGAGAAGCAAATAATCTGCCTCATAAGCGCTTGACAACGTTTTGACATCTTAGTAGGAATTCGAGTAATTGCTTCATCTGTCAGAATCAGACCAACATCAAACCTAGGGATTTGTTCTGTATCTTCCTTCTCTACAACCTCGCCAATGGCCATACCCGCACTACATTTGCAACTACAGAGCCTATTTTGACGCGATTCTACAAGTTTAAACATGCGATGGTATAGCTTATGGCTTCCAATAACAAATGGACATCTCAAGCCGGAGCTCAACACTGCGTTGCAGCCATAACTTCCCAATATATCCATCCACAAATAAACCTAAATTCACATGAACCGAATATCTACAAAACGCAAACAACTGTACAATTCATGTACCTTAGATTTTTTTTTTTTTTTTTTTTTGTACCTTAGAAATTCAAAGGCCTAAGAATCATAGAAATACAGAATCGAGATGAACGAAGCCAAGTTCATAGACTGTAGACTTGGGTGGTGGACTGATTAGAGCGGTGGAGAAGAAGAGAGACTGCAACTTTGATCTTCTACTTCTGGCGGATAGACATCACTAGTCACTACACCACAAATGTCTGCTTCAGTATGGGCCTTTTTGGGCTTCGACCTCCGTTGGAATTATGGCCTGGTATTCTATTTTCCCGCTGCGTTAAATATATATATATTTTTTTTGAATATGAATAATTGTCTCCAATATAAAACATAATTTAATATGAAAAATTGGATGTATGTATGTATTCTGGGAAGTAATCCGAAACTAATATGGATTTCACTTTTACTAAAAGTTTATATTTTGATATAGGACGTAAAATTAAAAACCTTGTCGATGTAAAGGATAAACTGGAAGGATGACCGGGAGTCCACCGGGACGGTTAACAGATACAAATTTCCTCATTTTGAAATACCAAATTGGCCCTCGAATTCACAGGTAATTACACTATTACTCAGTGAAGTGAAGGTCTGTCCAAGGATATTTATGACATTTAAGGTATAATAGAGGGGAAAAAAAAATAGGAGAGTAGGAGAGGACGGCAATCCGAATCTGGTTCTCTCGGTTTTTATATTATTATTACTCCACTGAAGCTCAGTTTTTTTTTTTTTTTTTTTTTTTTTTTTTTGTTGGTCTCTTCTTCTTCTCCCCTTTCTGGTATAGTCTTCGTAGATATGTGTTATTCACTGAGCTGACGAGATATGTGTTATTCACTGAGCTGACGAGACGAGACGAGACGAGACGAGACGTAACGACTCGCCAGGCCTGGGTTTGGTTCAATCGCAGAGGAGGTCGTTGTTGTTATCCTTTGTCTCTGGCTTCTTATAGATAGATCTGAATTGGTGATTCCTTGAACTCTCCACCAATCTGGAATGGCTTCTACGGAAGTCGATTCCCGCTTAGGTCGAGTAGTGATCCCAGCTTTGGAGAAGGTCATTAAGAACGCCTCATGGCGTAAGCACTCCAAGCTCGCTCACGAGTGCAAATCCGTCATCGAACGCCTCAGATCGCCTGAGAATTCTTCTCCTCTTGCCCATTCTGAATCTGGATCCTCCATTCCTGGACCGCTCCACGACGGAGGAGCCGCCGAATACTCTCTTGCCGAGTCGGAAATCATTCTCAGCCCTCTGATTAACGCCTCCGCCACTGCCGTTCTCAAGATTGTCGATCCGGCCGTTGATTGCATCCAGAAGCTAATTGCACATGGCTATGTTCGCGGTGAGGCAGATCCCACCGGCGGACCTGAGGCGCTACTCCTTTCCAAGCTCATTGGAACCATATGCAAATGTCACGAGTTGGATGACGAAGGGCTCGAGTTGCTCGTCTTGAAGACGCTCTTAACTGCTGTAACTTCTATTTCCCTCAGGATCCATGGAGATTCCTTGCTTCAGATCGTGAGGACTTGTTATGGTATCTACTTAGGAAGCAGAAACGTGGTTAACCAGGCCACGGCTAAAGCCTCACTCGTGCAGATGTCTGTTATCGTCTTCCGAAGAATGGAGGCAGATTCTTCCACTGTCCCTATTCAGCCTATCGTCGTGGCTGAGCTCATGGAGCCGGTGGACAAATCTGAATCAGATCCATCAACGACGCAGTCCGTTCAAGGTTTCATTACCAAGGTTATGCAGGATATTGACGGAGTTTTCAATTCAACTAACGCCAAGGGCACATTCGGCGGCCACGACGGGGCCTTCGAGACTTCACTGCCTGGGACTGCTAATCCAACAGATTTGTTGGATTCTACTGATAAGGATATGTTGGATGCCAAGTACTGGGAGATCAGTATGTATAAGTCGGCCCTCGAGGGAAGAAAAGGGGAGCTGGCCGATGGAGAACTCGAGAAAGATGATGATTCTGAGGTTCAGATTGGTAATAAGCTGAGAAGAGACGCCTTCTTGGTATTCAGGGCACTCTGCAAGCTGTCCATGAAGACGCCTCCCAAGGAAGATCCAGAGTTGATGAGAGGGAAGATCGTGGCTCTCGAGTTATTGAAGATTCTGCTGGAGAATGCCGGTGCTGTCTTTAGAACCAGCGATAGGTTTGTTTTGCTTATCTTCTTACTTTGTTATAAACCACATTAGGTAGTTTGCTATGCTATCTCTAGTTTCACTCTTTTAGTTAGTGGTGTTTCTTCTGAAAAATTGGCATAGTTTCACTATGAAACAGGTTCGTAGGCGCCATCAAGCAATATCTGTGTCTCTCTTTACTGAAGAACTGTGCTTCAAATCTTATGATCATTTTCCAGCTTTCCTGCTCGATTTTACTTAGCTTGGTTTCGAGATTTCGTGCTGGGCTGAAGGCAGAGATTGGGGTGTTCTTTCCTATGATTGTTCTAAGAGTATTAGAGAATGTTGCTCAACCTGATTTTCAACAGAAGATGATAGTGCTTCGGTTCCTGGACAAGCTCTGTGTCGATTCACAGATTTTGGTAGATATCTTCATCAATTATGATTGCGATGTCAACTCATCCAATATATTTGAGAGGTATGTATTGATATGTTGTTGTTGCCTTATTCTATTTCATTAGATTATAAACATTCATTTGTAGTGACAAATATCTTTATGCCCTTTTCTTTTTCGGGTATAAAAGCTGGGATTGATAACTAGTGCGCACTATTTGAAGTGACATTCATTTCTTTGTTTGTTTTTTATATCTTGTTTCTAGGATGGTCAATGGTCTCCTTAAGACTGCTCAAGGAGTTCCTCCTGGTACAGTTACTACCTTGTTACCACCTCAAGAAGCAGCCATGAAACTTGAAGCCATGAAATGTTTAGTTGCTGTTTTAAGGTCCATGGGAGACTGGGTGAACAAGCAGTTGCGTCTTCCAGATCCTTATTCAGCAAAAATGCTGGAAATTGATGATAGAAATCTTGAAGAAGGAATTCATACTGTGGAAAATGGTAAAGGCGATGGAGGCCATGGGGGGTTTGAAAGATCAGAATCTCAGTCTGAATTGTCCAGTGGGACTTCTGATGCCTTAGCAATCGAGCAGCGCCGAGCTTACAAGCTTGAACTTCAGGTAAAAATTTACTTAATTTACCTTAAGTGTGCATTGACTTTTTTCTCAGTCTTTCAGCTAAAACCTGATCTGGCTTGATTGATGGCAGGAAGGTATTTCCATTTTTAACCAGAAACCGAAGAAAGGCATTGAATTTCTAATCAAGGCAAACAAGGTGGGGGACACACCAGAGGAAATAGCTGCTTTTCTCAAAGATGCATCGGGGTTGAACAAGACTTTGGTAGGGGATTATCTGGGGGAAAGAGAAGACCTTTCTCTTAAAGTGATGCATGCATATGTGGATTCTTTCGAATTTCAAGGCATGGAATTTGATGAGGCAATTCGAGCCTTTCTCCGGGGCTTTAGGCTGCCGGGAGAGGCACAAAAAATCGATCGTATCATGGAAAAGTTTGCAGAGCGTTACTGTAAATGTAACCCAAAGGCTTTTTCTAGCGCTGATACGGCATATGTCCTCGCGTACTCTGTCATTTTGCTCAACACAGATGCACATAACCCTATGGTGAAGAGCAAGGTACATATTTGAGCTGTTTTACTGAAATCCCTCTTGAGGAAGATCCTAGTCCAATCTTGTATCAAGGTTGTGGTACAATGCTCAAAGAAGGTAGCTCATTACTTAACTTTTCAATTTCAACTTGCAGATGACAACTGATGGTTTTATTAGAAATAATCGTGGTATAGATGATGGGAAAGACTTGCCTGAAGAATATCTACGTGCATTATATGATAGGATATCTAGAAATGAGATAAAGATGAAGGACGATGTTTTGGGTCCACAACAGAAGCAGCCGACAAACTCTAGTAGATTACTTGGCTTAGATACTATCTTAAATATTGTTGTTCCTAGGCGTGGTGACGATATGTACATGGAGACCAGTGATGATCTTATCAGGCATATGCAAGAGAGATTTAAAGAAAAAGCTCGCAAATCTGAGTAAGAAGCTTCCTTTATTGTGCCTTTTGTATTGCACTGTTGTGAAGTGGTCTGCTTCATACATGTTGATTTTGTTTCCATTTTTTTCTTTTTTGGGCATCATCCAACTTATGCTCTGATAGTCACTCTTGGGGAGTTTGTAGTTACGTCTATTTTTTTTATTAGCTATTATTTTTATACTTGGAATTACTCGAAAAAGTGTATCTTGTAGTTTCTGATTTTCGTTTTCCAGTGTAGGTCAGTTTATTATGCAGCCTCGGATTTGGTAATACTCAGGTTTATGGTTGAGGTGTGTTGGGCTCCTATGTTGGCAGCTTTCAGTGTCCCATTTGACCAGAGTGATGATGCAGTAATTACAACATTATGTCTGGAGGGTTTCCATCATGCCATTCATGTCACTTCTGTAATGTCCTTAAAAACTCACAGAGATGCCTTTGTGACTTCACTAGCAAAATTTACTTCCCTCCACTCTCCTGCTGATATCAAGCAAAAAAACATTGAAGCCATAAAGGTTTGTATCGTTTTTCTCAACTTCCTACCTTATACTCGGGGTACAAGACGGGATAGTGGAATCTCATTTTGCTCTAATTTTTATACTATGCTGGACTAGCATTCACATTGTGTGTCTGAAAATCATGAGAAATAATAATTTATATTTCTTTTTGCCTTTTCGCATTTCTAGGAAATTGTGACTGAGTTAGCTGTTTCTTTTTGTTTTGTTTTTTTTGAATTGAGTTGGGTTACCTTGTATCTCATCCAAAACTGAATAATCTTGAAAACACCAATGGATGAAACAAAGTGGCTTCTTAGGATTAACTGTGTTTGTCTGTTCACTGATAGGCAATAGTTAAACTGGCGGAGGAAGAAGGCAACTATCTACAAGATGCTTGGGAGCATATATTGACTTGTGTTTCACGGTTTGAGCATCTTCACCTCTTAGGAGAAGGAGCACCCCCTGATGCTACTTTCTTTGCATTTCCTCAAACCGAGCCAGGAAATTCTCCACTGGCTAAGCCAAATTCCGTACCTGCAGTTAAAGAAAGAGCACCTGGAAAACTTCAGTATGCTGCGTCTGCTGTAGTAAGGGGTTCCTACGATGGTTCAGGTGTTGCTGGCAAGGCTTCAAATACGGTGACATCTGAACAGATGAACAACCTGATATCCAATCTGAATTTGCTAGAACAAGTTGGTGACATGAGTCGGATATTTACTCGTAGTCAAAGATTGAACAGTGAAGCCATAATTGACTTTGTCAAAGCCCTCTGCAAAGTTTCCATGGATGAGTTACGATCTCCCTCTGATCCACGGGTCTTCAGCCTAACAAAGATTGTGGAAATAGCGTAAGGATCCATCTTTTCTTTACGATATCTGTTTTGTTTTGGCCAAACTCTCTTATTTATGCTCTGTTGGTTGTAATGGCAGGCACTATAACATGAACCGCATTAGACTTGTCTGGTCGAGCATTTGGCATGTGCTTTCCGATTTCTTTGTGACTATTGGCTGTTCTGATAACCTCTCCATTGCAATTTTTGCAATGGATTCTTTGCGCCAGCTGTCTATGAAGTTCTTAGAGCGGGAAGAGTTGGCAAATTATAACTTCCAAAATGAATTTATGAAACCTTTTGTTGTCGTAATGCGTAAAAGTGATGCTGTTGAGATCAGGGAACTAATTATACGATGTGTCTCACAGATGGTTTTATCCCGTGTTGACAATGTCAAGTCGGGATGGAAGAGTATGTTCATGGTAGTCAATCCATCAAACTCCCAATTACGTTGATGTCTCTCTCAGTTCTTGATGACTGATCTACTTACTAAATCTGTGTGCTCTTGCAGATTTTCACGACAGCTGCACATGATGGACATAAAAATATTGTGTTCTTGTCTTTTGAAATGGTTGAGAAGATTATCCGAGACTACTTCCCACACATCACGGAGACAGAGACAACCACCTTTACTGACTGTGTGAACTGCCTTGTTGCGTTCACCAATTGTAAATTTGAGAAAGATATCAGTCTCCAAGCCATTTCTTTCCTTCAATATTGTGCCAGAAAACTTGCTGAAGGCTATGTTGGTTCATCATTGAGGAGGAACCCTCCATCTTCTCCACAGGGAGGAAAAAGCGGAAAACAAGATAGTGGAAAATTTCTAGAAAGTGACGAACATTTGTATTCTTGGTTTCCATTGTTGGCCGGTAAGCCATTTTCACAGTTCTTATCTGATGGGATTTACTTCTCATATCAGCATTTGCAACTCCTTGACATTTCCGGTTTTCTTTTCTGTGCAGGTTTATCTGAACTTAGTTTCGACCCAAGAGCTGAAATTAGGAAGGTTGCATTGAAAGTCCTGTTTGATACTCTCCGGAACCACGGTGACCATTTCAGTCTGTCATTATGGGAACGGGTTTTTGAGTCTGTTTTATTTCGTATATTTGACTATGTGCGTCACGACGTTGACCTGACTGGTGAGGATTCAACAGATCAGAGGGGTTACGATGGTGAAGTCGACCAAGAGTCTTGGCTTTATGAGACTTCCTCATTAGCTCTACAGCTAGTTGTAGATCTCTTTGTGAATTTCTACAAGACAGTTAATCCTCTCCTTAAGAAGGTACTGATGCTATTCGTAAGCTTGATAAAACGTCCTCACCAAAGTCTTGCTGGTGCGGGTGTTGCTGCGCTTGTACGACTGATGAGAGACGTCGGTCATCAATTCTCACACGAACAATGGCTCGAGGTTGTGTCATGTATCAAAGAAGCAGCAGATGCTACATCCCCTGACTTCTCATACGTTACCAGTGAAGATTTGACAGAGGATGTAAGCAATGAGGATGAAACAAATGAAAATTCCAACAACGCACTGAGAAGAAGAAGTAGGCAGCTCCATGCTGCTGTAGCAGATGCCAAATCCAAAGCTTCAGTTCAGATTTTTGTGATTCAGGTCAGTCAAAGTCTCAGTCTATTTGGTGATGAAGTATGGATATATACAATCTTATGAGTATTTGTGTATGTATGTTTTCTTGCTCTTTGTTTGCAGGCGGTAACAGATATATACAACATGTACCGTAAGTCTTTCACAGCCAATCACATGTTGATGCTATTTGAGGCTATGCATGGGATCGCATCCAACGCTCACAAAATCAACGCGGATCCACTCTTACGTTCCAAGTTGCAGGAGCTAGGGTCGTCCCCGGAATCCCAAGAAGCTCCTTTGCTGCGTCTGGAGAATGAATCTTTCCAAACATGTATGACCTTCTTAGACAACCTGATGTCAGACCAGCCTATGGGTTATGAAGAGGCCAAAATAGAAACCCACCTCATAAGCCTATGCAGAGAGGTTTTAGAGTTCTACATAGACATTTCATGTTCAAAGGAGCAGTCGCGTAGATGGGCGGTTCCATCTGGGTCAGGAAAAAAGAAGGAGCTAACCGCACGGGCTCCACTAGTGGTAGCTGCGATTCAGACATTGGGAAACATGGGAGAGTCGCTGTTCAAAAAGAACTTGCCGGAGTTGTTTCCGTTGATAGAGACATTGATAAGCTGTGAACATGGGTCAGGGGGGGAGGTACAAGTAGCACTTAGTGATATGCTTCAGACATCAATGGGACCTGTTCTCCTCCGTTCTTGCTGCTAATATCTCTTTGCATTTTCTATAATCATCCCTTCGATTTTCATCGTAGTCCTGATTGGTTGGTTCTTCTCTTGAGCTTTGATCTCTCATCACATTTACTACTTTTTTTTTTCTCTGTTTTCTTTCCCTTCATTGTTTGGTAGCCAGAGGAAGAGATTAGTGTTCACGAGGTGTTTCTATTTTTTTTTGTAATTTAAATTGTAAAATATTAGTAGACAGTATGTATTTCGACACATTGTTGCATAATAAGCCTTTACAACTTTCCTTTTTTTATTTTTTGGCATGGCGTTTTTCTTACAATGAAAAGTGAATGTAAAACAAAGAGAAATGAATTAGTTAGTAGAAGAAGAAGATGATAAAATGAATAAATAAAAAGAATAGAAAAGATGGTAGTGTGAATCTCTCGTTGAGAGATGATAATTATGATACAAAAATCGAACCAAGTCAAAAGTCGATGCCGAGGCGGCGGATCTCAGAACGAAAGACGGGACTGGAAGAGAGAGTACGATGAGCCAAACTTCGAATGTCTTCTCTTGAACATTCCTTTGATATTCTCACCAGCTCCCACAATGCTCCTCCGCTTATCATCTCCTTTGCATTCACCTCTGCCCCCACCCAAAAATATCATTCAACATCAACTACAAGGATCATAAAGACCACTAAACAAAAGACTAAGATCCCACTAACTAACCATGCTGGGCCAAATGGCATAACGTAAGCTCTATGTGGCGCCTGATTGGCGCAGCTTCATCATTAGCATGTTGTACAATCCACGGAAGAGCTCCATCTTCTATTAGTAATGATCTTCCACTCTTCACACCTTCATACACTCTTCACATTAACCCCAGGAAAAAAGCATCTCTCACTAATCCAAGGCAATATTCGAAGAGTTTTTTTACCTTGAGTGGTTGCTCGGGACTCACACTTTGCAAAGTTCGCAATTCCGCGAGCCACCTGAGCAAGAACATCTGGATGTCCGCATCTAACCATTCCTAACAACGCTTTTATTCCACCATCAGACCATAGCCTTGCTTGAAGTTTGTCTGCCAAACCAAACAATAAAAGGATTTTAGAAATTGATCAGTTCATTGTCCAAAAGAAAATGATGTTGGGGAGTTTATTTTACCGTTGCCACAGAGATTAGCAAGAGCTCCTGCAACCATGCGTAAAGTCTGTGGATCCTCTGCATCCGCAGCTGTTATAGATAGCAAGCTGATTCCACCTTGGTCCACTATCAGTTGTTGACTCACTTCTGTTACCCCACAAACAAAAACTAAAACACATGAGCACATACTGTCCCACCAAATAATTAGTCCGTTTCTGCTTTTACTGTCTGTCTAACGACTATATACTATCAGTATCGTTGAGACTTTACCATTCATTGCGAGATTGGCAATCGCGCCAGCGGCAACTCTCCGCACAGTTTCATCTTCGTAGCTTCTGAGAAGCATTAGCAACGATGTTAGCCCTCCAGCTTCAATGATCTTTTCTTGGTTTGCCTCTGCTTATCAAACCAAAAAAAAAAAGAGACATCGTGAGAAAATACAGGGAAAAAAAATTGAACCTCAGAGATGATGTATATAACTCTGTGAGTGAGCAAAAGTTACCTTCAGCTGCAAGATTTGCTACAACTTTTACAGCATGGATTCTTATGTTTGCATCATCTGATTCAAGCAATTGCAAAATCTTTTGAAGTCCCACTGTTTCAACGAGGATAGAAAGTTATAAGAGCCACAGAGGCAGTTGAACACACTCCGATTCACATTTTAGAAGAAATATTTATTACCTTGCTCACATAGTGTAGCAAACGGTGCCTTCTGTCCGTTCACAGATTCTCTTGCTTGGGGATGCCGTGATGGTAATGAGTCCATGCCAGAGTATGAATTCCCCGGGGCACCTCTGTCCAAGCATCTTCTCATCTAGAAGGATAAGATTCAACTGTTAGATAACGAATTCATGAGGCTCAAGGTTGGACAAAAGTATTACCAAGATAAAGTAAACAGTACAGAAGCAGGTTAATAGGTAATATATGAAAAAGTGCCTCATATTCACAATAGTTAGATCAACAAAACTCTAACCGCGCTTGTGCTATTCCCCAAGGGCCACAAAGTACTTTAAAAGAGTACAAATGATGGAGACTAATCTTTTATCGGATGTACTAAAGGAGAGACCTTTACACACTCTGAACTCGTTTGTACCTGGTCAGCTTCAAAAGTAAGCTGCACAAGTTGACTTCGTAAAATGGTAACCTCTTCTTCAAGTTTCTTTTTCTGAAGAGCCTCATCCTCCAGCAGTTTTTGTAGTCTTGATATTCCAGCATCATCGCCTTCCTAAAACACCAGAGAGCTTGGTTAAATATTATCTAAGATGTCAAATCATTGAGAGGGAGAGAGAAGTTGAAGACTGGGTACCCCTGATCTTGTCTTAACCGTTGACTGGCTCTTTACTTTGTTCATTTCATCTTCAGCTACCTTTCTTAACTTCATTTCATTCTCAAGTGATTCTTTTAGCCTAGTGAGTTCACTAGCTGTAACAACCCCATTGACCTGCAAAGTATATATTTACTGATTAAAGATTCGCACACTCCCATCACCTGAAAAACCAAATAATAGTTCTGTGGTCAAGATACCTCTCGATTGCGTTTACCATTCTCATAGTTCCGCTGGTTTGATATCAGCTTTTCTTCAAGCTTTTTAACTGATTCCATATACTCCATTTGACACTTTAGTTTCTCCTTCTGTAAACAGAATATTATGAGTTTTTAACCTGATCTCAAAAGGTACTGAAACAAAAGACGGATATATGCCAAGGAGCGCCTAATTGGATTTTGCATGAACTAACCTCTAAGGCCTCTGCAAAATTCTTTTCAACTTCTGATATACGATTTTGTGCTTGTCGATTTATCCTCTCCACATCATCATCAAATGCTTTCAACTGCCTTTCATTTTCAGCGATCACCTTATCCAGTTGGACCTCAAGTTTCTTGGATAAACTCTTGTAATCAAATTCTTCCTTTATCTTTAACATATTCTCTACCTTCATTGCCTGCCCAATATTTAAAATACTTAAAAGGATTTGAAATGTCTCAATAGACTTCTAGATTACGGTTGGCTTTAGTTAGTGTAAACCCACCCTTTGACCAAATAATATAGTACTTGTTGTCTCTCCTCTGTGACGCGGAGAGGGACCAATGGTCACAATTAGGGAGGTTCTTGCTGTGCCTGAAATGGGAACAACATTTATTAGGAATTCAGAATTCAAGACACCAAGACTTGGTTACGAGCAATAATGTATAGTAAGATGACTAACCACCAAATGAATCTCTCAACAAGCGAGTAAGTTTTGAATCACGAAGTGGAACATGAGGGCTATTTTCAGCTATTGCGTTTATGCATTTCCCTAAAGCACTAAGTGAAAGATTAATGGATTTAGCTTCCTCCAGCATGTGCCCTTCGCTGCCTGCGTTGCAAGTAAGAAGGTGAAAATGAGCACCCCATAAGGTGGAATCTTACAGAACAGAGCACCATAGGATAAAAGGAAAGGTGTTAGTAAGGAATTCTCCTATACTGTCTCTTATGGAGGCGAAATGAATAAATGAGTAAATCTGCTTTGTACAAGAGCTTTGATAATTAAGGGTTTATACCAGACTTGTGTACACGTTCAGAACCAGCAAGATCTACTAGAACTAGCTTGCTTCTCCTAACCAATGGCCTTAATGGTCTGACAAAGTGAGAGGAATTCTCCATTTCATTTGAGACGGAATCCTCGTTTTCCACCACCGACCTCTTGACATGTACCTGAACTATTGATCATGCATCAACTAAAACTAAAAATAACAATAGGAACTAACAAAAAGGTTGTATCTAACGCCTATTAAGTTTTAAAGAAAGTTCAGAAGGCCAAACTGAAGTGAAATTACCATGAGAATTGCATGACTTCGAGAAGATTCAGTATTCAATTTTGTATTGGCTGCAACTCTATGTGTTTCCCCAAGCTGAAGTAGCTCAAGGAAATTTTGCTGGTTCCTGATCTCTACATGGGTCGCCCCTGGCAAGGAGACATCCCCAGTTTTGGGGTCTTCGACAATGGCTATATTGTCATTAGTTGGGTCTAGGAGATCTTGGATGGTCTCCATATAAAGCTGGAGAAAAGTTTAAAAAAAAAAAATGAAAGCAAAAGAAATTGAAAAAAGCTTAAGAATGAAAAGTAGCTAATGAAGAATCAATGAATAGTTTGGAAAGGAAAGATACCTGTAAATATGAGACAGAGAGAGAGTCAGTGGGTAGAGAAGTGCCTGCAATGATATCTTCCATTGATCGAACCATGATACCACGAGCAGCAGTATCTTCATCTCCTAATCTTCCAAGGGTAAAAGTTTTTCCAGTACCCGTCTGACCATAAGCCATGACAGTTCCGTTGTAACCCTCAAGAACACTCTACAGTGCAGAAGAAAGAAAGTGTGAAGCAAACAAATAAGCCGTTGAAGAGGGAGAAAGACGTAGATGATGAAGGAGAGAGAAGAAATGAAAAGCATAGAGACCTCTACAACAGGCTTGGCAACGACTTGGTAGACTCGCTTCTGTGAAGCAGCTTCGGTAAGCACCTCATCAAACTCGTAGGTCTCAGAATCCCAATTGTTTTTCCTCAGTTTCAACCTTTTAAGCTAAAAAGAAAGAAAGAAAAAAAAAAAAGGATTGAGAGAATAGAGTGAAAAAGATGAAAGGCCTGAGTAAGGTTATAAGGAAATGGAGACAGACCTCAGGTTGCAACTCAACACAATCAGCAAAATCAGCATCTGCCAGTGATTCATCTGCATTTTGAGGTCGTAATCTTACAGCCACTCGAACTCTCCCAGGCACTGTAAAAAGGAAAAGAAGATAATAAGAAGCAAATAACCACAATCCTACACATGGAATCAGTATGAGATAGTAATAATAAATTAATTAACGGACCTCCATTGTCTGAGGCTCCGAGAGAAGCAGAGGAGTTGCGGCGGGAAGCAGGCGCCGATGAAGGAATCCTGGTTTTGAAAGAAGACGATCTGAGATTGGAGGAATTAGCTGCAGAGATCGGTCTCATGGATCCTCTACTCGCACCATTTCTGGAAGACGCCGTAGCCATTATGATTTTAGTCTTTTCTGTCTTCCAGAATCGAGACGGCTGTTTTATGCAAACAGAAGAAATTAAATTCAAAAGATGAAGAGAAAAGAAGAAGAAGAAGAAGAAGAAGAAGAAGAAGACCAAATGGATTTAATAAGTGTTTTTTTTTTTCTTTACAAACAGTGATGGAGGAGCGGGCCCCACACGCGTTAGTGTTTGAATGAAGACAGAGACTGTCGTTGCGTTCGATAGGGTCCCACTTTGTCAAAAGTGTTTACATTCTTACCCTTACCACGGTAGGCTTAGTGACCTACCTGGAAGTGGAAGGGATCCTTTTGTATCGGATCCGGGTCGGGGGTGACTTAGCCCATTTATAAGATTTGGTAGGCCTCCATGAATTTGTTGGCCCAAAACCCACCTTTTAAAGGATAATCAAGTAGAAACTTTTTAATTAGGTTCATATCAGCTTTTTACCGAAACAAATGAAGAACAGACAACTTCAGGGCTTGGCACATTTGACTTAACCAGCAAGTGGGATCGTCACACGGTTTAGCCTAAGGATCTCAGCAAGCGGGCCTATCTCCTTGTCCTTTTTGAGTCTGCCACAATCACATCCATTAGATCAAATAAATTATTGGACCTATAGTTTGGGAGATATGGGGTGTACCTTTTCCATAATGTTAAGCACTTCAAAGCCGTGAATGACTTTGCCAAAGATGGTGTATAATCCATTGAGATGTGGTTGTTTTTCGTAGGTAATGAAGAACTGATTTCCGTTAGTGTTTGCCATTGAGAGCATCCCTCTTGCGTTGTGCTGCACAAGAGAACAGAAACAGATAAAATGATCAAGAACATACAAATAGATATAGATATGGTCATATTTGTCTAGTTCCCAAGAAAGTAACTAGGACTAGTTGGCCGAAACACATACACAGTGAAAAGGAAGATAATTGAATGGAGTTGGTAGTTTTCAAAGTGTAATGGTTAAAAGAATCCTATGTAGATAAGTGCCTTAAACTAGCACATTCCAATGGAAAGAAGAAGAAGAAGAAGTAACCTCAGCACTCTTTCGACAAAAGATCTCGCACTTGATATCACCCAGATTCGTGTGCAAAGTTACTGACTGCGACGACAACTATCAAAAACCAGTAAACTCCAAATTAATAAATTCAGAGGCTCTCAGCTTCTTCCTCGTTGCTTTTGCCGCTTCTTCTTCGTTCGCCTCATTGTTGTATTGGGCCTTATATGGGCCAATTTAATATGATCATGGACCATTTTGAAAATAACAAACCAATATCATCCATCATGTTTCTTCGTGTTAGAAAATCAATCTTGTTCATCTCTAATTCATGGCCACCACCGGCACTGCCGCCTGTGAGATCTTTAACACAGACTTTAAACAGCCTCGATCGATATTTGACCTGACGCCAGATTTCTTTGACTCGTCTCGGTTGTCGAATCCATCCGACACTCAATCGACGTATCTCCGGTTAGGATCTGTGGAAGAGGCGGAGGAGAAGTCCTCCAAGGACGGCGTGATTTTTGATAGATGGACATGTAATACTTGTAAAATTGAGTTCGTATCTCTTCAAGATCAACGCTCCCACTTCAAGTCGGATATTCATCGCCTTAACGTAATCGCGATAACTTTTTTTTTTTTAAAGATGATTGGAAAAACGTATTCAAATTTCGGTTTCTAATATTGGTTGGTGTGATTATAGATCAAGCTGAGTGTTGCTGGCAAAGCTATATTGAAAGAAGAAGATGTTGATGAGTTGACATCTGAGTCGGTCCAAGACTATGATGTTTCTAGTATATCAGGATCAGAGGACGAAGCTGAGACAAGATCATCCTCATTCCACTATGATGCTCAAAAGGGTATTGATAAAAATAAGCTCTTTATTCGTCTTCAAACTGGTGACAAAGTTTCTATCTGGAAATGCTTAATCATGGACGACTCCGAAAGGGTTTCATTCGGGAATGATTGTGGGAGCTTGGCCGAGAATGAAGTGACTGAGAGGTTGAGAAAGTTGACTCGAGAGAATATGGAGGACAAGCAAATGTGTGTCGTCTTGCTTGCTAGTGGTGGACACTTTGCCGCTACTGTCTTTCATGGAAAATCAGTTGTCGCTCACAAGACATTCCACAGGTTTGTCTCATGTATCTTGTATCTTGTGAAAATCAGGTCTTTCCCTACCCTCTTCTGCTCCTTTTACTGCCCTTTTCCCATGTGTAGGTACGTTGTAAGAGCCAAGGCTGGTAAAAAGCAATCCACAAAAGACGGAAGCGGGAGGAGTATACACTCTGCTGGAGCCTCACTTCGTCGTTACAACGAACTTGCTTTGAAAAAGGTCTTTTCTCTGAACATGCCGTCATGATTTGCCAACTTTCTTCTGTTACTGTTTTACCTTGACATGGTTTTCAGTTTATGTTTTTCCTATAACCCTTTGTTGCACATTCGATAGTTCACTTGTCTTGGGTGAGGACGTTAATAGCCTCTTAGATAGTAATATCTGCTGCTCTGCACATTTGTAAAGGCAATTCTAAACTCAGTAGTGTGGTGGATAATTTTGTAAACATGATTTCGATCTCTTAAACAGTGGAAACATTAGCGGCCTTCATGATGGTTTGTCTACCTGGGTCAGAATCATAGGAAGGAAAACATTATAACAAATTGTTTATGTATTTCATAACCCCTATGTAAATACGCATAGCCTTCCAGTGTAACCTTTTTCATGTTTCTCAATTTTATTAGGATATTCAAGAGCTACTTGCTAGCTGGAAGCCGTATTTTGATGGTGCTGCTTGTGTTTTTGTCCATGCACCCTCAAGCAGTAGGCAATTACTTTATAATGGAAGCAAACCATATTTTAGCAGCCAAAACTGTGCTGTACGAAACGTTCCATTTACTATCCGGCGGCCAACCTTCAAGGAATCACAGCGTATTTATAATCAGTTGACTCTGGTTGCATATGTAACTGAGGATTTTTTTATTAATCAACCAGAAGACACCAAAGCTAATACAGTGATGCAGACCCACAATGAGGATTCTGGCAAAACCTCAAGAAAGGAAGAGCCCGATGAGACTTCTTCTACCAGCATAGTCTTAGAGGAATCAAATCTTATAGAGGAGGATCTTGGGCATGGACTTACTGGTACGTCAACTCCATTACATGAAGCTGCTAAATCTGGTAATTGTGAGAGAGTTTTGGAGTTCTTGGAAGAGGGTATGGATCCTTGTGCTAAGGATGAAATAGGCAGAACGCCATACATGCTTGCAAACGAGAAGGAAATGAGAAACACTTTTAGACGGTTTATGGCATCAAACCTTGAAAAATGGAACTGGCATGATGCTAAAGTACCCAGCCCGCTCACTAAAGAGATGGAGGAATCTCAAGCTGCCAAACAGGTACTTTGCACTGATTTATTATTTATTTATTTCAGAATTTTTGTAAAGATTCTGCATCAGGCAGAAATTGGACTAGTGCACGGGTTTTTAGGTTAAGCTCTATATATGTAGTGGTGTGTTAGGGTACAATATCTGCCAAATACTATGTAAACAAAATTCTGGCATGATTTGGTATAGGCTTTGTCAGAAACATCTGGTTCATATGAGATTCTCTATCCTTTATCTGACTAACTTGATTTGTGATGGTGGTTGTTTAGGCAGAAAAAGATGCCAAGCAGAAAGCAAGAGCAAAAGAATTAAAGAAACTACGCAAAGCCCGAGAAAAGAAGGCTCAAGTAAATTTTTAATCTGTTTCTTGTTTCAAACAAAACTCGGATTAGTAGAGAGTCGAGAGAGAGAGTTAACTTCGTACCTAACCCTCCTTGTGTTTGCAGGCCGAAGCTGCACAGTCTGAGAAGGAGAAGGCAATCTCCAAAGTGGTAAGCTTCACAAACACAATTTGTATGATCTATGTCTGATATCCAAGGAGAAGCCACAGCAACATTTACTCTCTCTGTCTAAATTTTGTAATAGGAAGAAGTGAGGAGAGCAATGGCGGCCCAGAGGGAAAAGAGAGCAGCCGCTGCAGAAAGACGGATGGCATCTCTTAACATTCAAAGCAGTTCATCTACAATTTAGTTTTCAATTAAGTTTTGAGAAAAAAAGAAAGTGAGTAGAGATGATAAGCATAGCAAACAAAAGCATGCTGTTTAATCATATCAACTAGTAATTTGCCTTATAATTGAAAGTCGATCCAACTAAGACGAATATCAGAATTTCATCATTGGTCATAGAGCCAAAGGCTTATCTGTGCCAACGTATTATTACCAAAATAGACTCGCTACTGCTTGAGTCGATTCTTTACGATGTATATTTCAAAATAAAATAATAACTAAGATATCCTCAATGAGAGGAGGAGGAGAGTGCTAAGTGAAGAGCATGCTCTGCTTCCTTTAACAACAGTTTTGCGAGTTGCTTCTGTCCTCTACGGTACACTACACTTGACCACTTGTTTCTGCTCATCCTTCTCCCATCCAAGTCCCTATCACAATACATTTTTCAAAAACATTGTATCGAGATCTAAACATTTACAGTGTAGCACCTTGTACCTCGGCTCTTCATGGCTCTCAAAGATGCATGCCTCCTCAAGGATCCTAGTATCTTGTTCTTCAGTGCCGGAATTCTCTTCCAGCTTCATCATTCTGTCACGACAAATGCATTCAGGTCTGTCAGTTTCTTCTGATCCCACAGACAAAATCATGTTTAAAAACAAAATTAATAGTTTACTTTGCGTTAAGGAGATCAACAAGTAGCTGCAAAGCTCCAGAATCCCCACATGCTTCCCATACCGCCATCCTGACCTCAGTTTCACAAGGTTGTTCATCTGGTCTTGACTCTACAAGCTTTCAGATAAATAATACTTGTGTCTCAATCTCTAGTGGAAGACAAACTGTGAATATTTACCTGACCGCCTAAGTTTCCCAACTTTCAGCAATGGAACTTTCTTGTAGGGTTTGGGTTTAATTTGAGAGAAAAAGGGTGGTCATACCTCTTCAAGCATAGCTGAGACCTTATAAATCTCTTCTTCTTGCATGGCAATGGTCCTTAAGCCAGTCATAAAATCTTCAGGGAAGACTAGTTTGTTCATATATGAGGGTATCTTACGCTGCCCAGACCAGCTGAAATTACAGGATCTGTTTGTTTCCTTCTCATCACTTTCTCCAACTTTTGATGTGGTTTGTGGGAAAAACCCATTATTTAGGACTGATTTTGGTAGGAGACACCGGAGTTGAGCTTTCTGTAATGAGATTTTTGGAGTTCAACAGTTACATATTAGAGAGAGAGACAGAGATATGAAAACTTGGGTAAGATAGTGCGAAGACTTTTACTGCTAACCTGAGCTTCAAGAAGCTGCCCCTTGGAATCAGAAAATGGGATATTCGAAATAGCCTCAACTGGGTAATGTACCTGGGTAAATCCAGTGTTATTCCTCACAAGCAGACGTGAGAACAAAATTGACAAGCATGTTATTAATCTTGAAATTTATGTTTCCTGTCACCATCCTCAAGACTCATGATGTATCTCTGGTTGAAAAGTAAGGAACACCCGAAACTGGAAGCAAATATTTACCATGAGATAGTCATCTGGATTATTCTCTAACACAAATCCATACAGGTAAAGAAGCTCCTGCATACAGCAAGAAGGCACATCACTCTAACAAAGGACTATATGTGATAATTTAAAAAAAAAATTAATCAAAGAAAACAAAATCTTTGACGAACAGGATCACTATCTTTAATTTTCCATTTAAGCTACTAGGACCTGCAAAACGCCTTACCTCATTTCCTTTCGTACCATAACTGATGGAGATCTCCTTGTTTGGAATAGGACGTTGAGCAACTGTTCAATTTACAAAATTGTGTAAAATAAAACTCCACATGCAGACCAAAAAAAAAGAGAGCAAAAAGTAAAGTTCCATATTATATGATAGATACAGTATTTGTAGAAATTGAGAGGTGACACAAAAAAATATTGGCCAACCAGATAGAAGGTACATGGAGAAAGGAACCCTCGATACTGATCCGGTCCCATCAACTTCCCAAGTCGCCACAGGCTTCAAATCTATACTGCCATAGTACATCATATCACATAACCAGAGTATACTCATAAACTACATCAACACTAAGGTACCGACTACCGAGTGAAACCAAAAGTAGAGTCACTTTTTAAAATAGTTGGCATACCATGGTTGCAAAAGTCAATGCCAGGAACAAGCCCCTCAACCCACACAGTATCTCCAGATCCTACAGATGTCGCTCCAGGGACTTGAGCCTGAATATCTACCCAACACAAAGTAAAGAAGCTCATGAAGTTTTAGTTAAGAGGCCAGAAAGATAAAAACCGACAACTTCACATAGAATTCAGCAAACCGACATTAATGACTTGCCTTTTTCCTCGTTTGAACTAACTGGAACTGTTTCTCGTGGATGACTTGTTGATGAGCCTTCCCCGACATCTTCCTGGCTTTGTGGAAACACAAACGAATGTGGAAGAGGAATGTTCAAGGCACGACTCCAGAATACAGAATTTGCCCTGGCATAATGGTAAAGGCTCAAGATCACTCTGCAGCCCTTTACAGCACAAAAAAAACTCTGATTCTAAGTTTCTAACTAACAAGAAATAACCCCAGCTACACCACTCTAGCCAACATACCAGAGGAAGTGTTCAAAGGAGACATCGCTGCAGGAAAAGACAAAACAAAATATGATTGGCTCGCCATCAATGAACAACAATCTTGTTTTAAGTAGTGTAAATATGTTTGGTCTGTTAACCTATTGGAACCGCCATCTAAAATAAGAAGCTTTTTCACCAGGACCTCCACCTTCTCATAATAAAGTGACAACAACTTCTTCTTCTGAAAAAGCAGTACATCAGCTGAGAATGAATTCACGATGAACTATTGGCTTAATCAATGGAAGGAGAAAATGCGGCTGCTTATTTTTTTGGATCATATGATAAACAAGATATCAGAATAAATGTTCAAGTTTTACCTGTAACACAGTAGCGTGATACAAGTTTGTCCCTTTGAGATCAAGGATCTCATCATCGGAAAACCAAAGAGGATTGCCAAATCGAGTGGGAAGCATATCAAGATACCTATCATATAATTTATAGACAAATGAATCTGCTTAACCTTACGCATAATTATCAATGAATCAAAGTAAATGTGTGCAAAAAGATACAAACTTACGGCTTCCAAGAAGAATTTTGACGAAGACGCTCCAAAGTGAGGAACAAAATCATGAGAAAGCGGTCATCAACTTGTCCTTGTTGGAACATTTTCTGACACTCTGGACCCAAGAGAGGGTCCTGAAGAACTCTCATAGGGGTAATGGCCAAATCAAGCGGAACAACAAGCAAAACATCTGAAACTTTCCAAAGCTAAATCAGAATTCAGTATAAATACGGTTAATACTAATTAAAGAAAGAAAATAGAAGGAAAACAAAAAAAAAACACAGCTTTACAGAGGGGGTATCTTAAAGAGATAGATACAGAGATAATTAAGTGAATGTTGTATCATAAGTTCTTTTGGCATTGTGAATTACCATCGGAAGCTGCAGTGGAGCTGGAGGTGAAAATGCCAAATCCTTTCCGGGAGTCAGAGTAATTGATGTCGCAGCCTCTTAATTCAGCTCCATTCACCTGAAATTAAAATCGAAATTCATCACACAAATGACGTGATAAGAGCAAGAATTAGGACAGATGATAAGGAATCACTTAATCCCGTAAACAGGGGATCTAACCTGAAGCCAGGCTATAAACCTTTCGAGCTTCGCTTCTTCTTCGGGAATCGCTGCCATATCCTCCGGTGAATATCAAAACGACTAAAGGACTTAAACCCAAAACGATGTCATTACCACGGCTTCGCCCTGTGGGCTTTTGTATCCACATCGAGCCTGTTACCACTTTTATTATTTAAAAAAAAAAAAAAAAAAGTTTTAGATTAATTGAACCAAAAGTCAAACCAAAGGAAGATATTGAACCGGGTGTCACAGTAAAACTCTTGCGTACGCCAAATATCTGAGAAAGCTGTTTAGATTGTGGGAGCCGCGAAGAGGAGGAGGAGGAGGAGAAAGAAGCAATAACAATGGCGGCGGATTTGCCGGAGGAAACAGTACAGAACATCCTGGACCAAGATTCTCTTAAATGGGTTTTCGTCGGAGGGAAAGGAGGTGTGGGGAAGACGACTTGCAGTTCAATTCTCGCAATTTGTCTCGCCACTGTTCGATCCTCCGTTCTCATCATCTCCACCGACCCTGCTCACAATCTTAGTGATGCGTTTCAGCAACGCTTCACTAAATCGCCCACTTTGGTTCAAGGTTTCTCTAATCTCTTTGCCATGGTTAGCTGCTTTTCTCCCTTTTCTAGATCTAGCTCGATTTTCTTAATCTCAATTCACCTCCGCGATTTTCATCATGGAGGCCAATTTGTATTATTCATGCATGTACCATTTGTATATATATATATATATATATACAATACAATACACATTCTTTGAATAGTGAATCATCTTGTTTGCTTCTCTCAGGAAGTGGATCCTACCGTTGAAACTGATGACTTGGCTGGTCCAGAAGGGATGGATAGTTTATTCTCTGATCTGGCAAATGCCATTCCTGGAATCGATGAGGCTATGAGTTTTGCTGAGATGTTGAAGTTAGTTTTTTTACACTCCCAACCATTTCCTTCCTCTAACTATTGTCTGTCTTTCTCACTCTCATATTTCGACATTACCTTAGGTTGGTGCAAACAATGGACTATGCAACTATTGTCTTTGACACTGCTCCTACTGGACATACTCTCCGCCTGTTACAATTTCCGGCCACTCTAGAAAAGGGACTTTCTAAGTTAATGTCATTGAAGAGTAGATTTGGTGGCTTGATGAATCAGGCATGTCTATAAGAATCTCAGTATGCTTGCCAATTGATAATTGCTCTTTTGGCTGATTTTTCACAAAACTGGTTTGGTATTGCAGATGAGTCGTATGTTTGGCATAGAGGACGAGTTTGGGGAGGATGCTCTGTTGGGAAGACTCGAGGGCTTGAAAGATGTGATTGAACAAGTAAATCGGCAATTCAAAGACCCGGTAACATTTTCTCTACTGTTTAAGTTCTTTGCTATTTTCACTACTCATTGGCTGTTTTATCAGCTATGTTAATGAAAGTTTTTCGCATTTGGGGTTACCTTCCATATGCATTTCATTGCTCTGTAGCATAGGATTTGACAGCATTCATATGTGTTAGTGAAAATTCAGATACATAATTAGCAAATTCTGCATTTTAAGATAAGAAATTGAAACGTTTGGCTCCATTATGCAGGATATGACAACGTTCGTTTGTGTCTGCATCCCCGAGTTCTTATCTCTCTATGAAACAGAGAGACTCGTTCAAGAACTCGCCAAGTTTGAGATCGACACGCATAACATTATCATCAACCAAGTACTATACGACGATGAAGGTGCCTATTTTTTGCAGTTGTGTCTGTCTTGTCGTTTTAAACTTGTTTTAAATGCAAATTTGATGGTTGTTCTCAATTGTCTCTTCTCTAGATGTGGAATCCAAGTTGCTCAGAGCAAGGATGAGGATGCAACAGAAGTATCTTGATCAGTTTTATATGCTATACGATGACTTCAATATCACAAAACTTCCTCTGCTTCCGGAAGAGGTAAGAAACACATGACATAAAATTAGAGATGAGAAGGAAGAGAATCGAATAGGACCAAAATCAAAACGAAACCAAAGACTTAATTAACATGGTGAGATTTACAGTTGTTGGGGATGTTTGGATCATAGGTGACAGGGGTTGAAGCATTAAAGGCGTTTTCACATAAGTTCTTGACGCCATACCATCCTACCACAACCAGAAGCAATGTTGAAGAGCTGGAGCGGAAAGTACACACATTGCGTTTGCAGTTGAAAACAGCTGAAGAAGAACTGGGACGGATGAAGAGTGGCTAGCTAAAGACAAGGCTTTGTTCTTCCCTCTAATCATAAGTTTATTTCCCCACCAGATTCTCAGCACTGACTTACATGGTGTCTATTGGATCTGGTTTCTTGTTTCTGTTTTGAACAATTTTATAGGTGGAAAATTAAAACTGAGTCTCTCTATGGTTCTTCATCTGGCAAAAATAAAAACTCTTTATAGGACAGGATAAAGAGGCGGAGATATTAATGATTGTATATTCCCATTTAGTTTTAATTCAATTCTTAAGAAAGGATAATACACCAGTCACCATATAATGAATTTTGTAGTGTTTTGACTCTTGGCAGGATTACGTAGACAAGGTGTATGTATTAATTGTACATTTGGATAATTAATCCATGTGCAGATTTGTGAAAGGAAAACAAAATATATGTGAATTTTAATATATTGTAAAATTTACCAACAAAGCCCGTCTAGCTCAGTTGGTAGAGCGCAAGGCTCTTAACCTTGTGGTCGTGGGTTCGAGCCCCACGGTGGGCGCTCATTGAGAGTAATTTTTTTTTAATTATTTAAAGACTTAATGGGCTATATATTAACCAGGTCGATAATTGGGCCCAAAATGGTGGCGGGTGCTGACGCCTTATAAGGCAGACGAGCGAGTGGAGACTCCAATCCGTAACGGTTAGAAATCCCCTTTGGTTTTTTTTTTTTTTTTTTTTTTTTAAACTCACGGCGATTGGCAGTAGAGTGTTAGGTCTTCCGATTGATGGGTGTAAGAGGCAAGTTCTGGGACTTGTTGAGACCTTGTGGTCGACAAGAAGGGTTTGATTTTCTCACAAACAAACGCGTCGCTGTTGATCTCTCCTTCTGGATCGTTCAGCATGAAACCGCTGTTAAGGGTTTTGTCCTTAACCCTCACCTCAGGCTCACTTTCTTCCGTACAATCAATCTCTTCTCAAAGGTTCCATTTTTATTTAAATTGCTGCTTCTCTTATTTTGCTTCTATTGAATTCCCTATTTCGTCTCCTTAATTACTTTTTTTGGCTTAGTTTTCTCTTTCTGTAAATCATGGGGTTTTCGAATTTTTCTGTTTTGCTTGGTTGCAAATCTTGGTTCTTGCTGTCGAGATGACCATAATGCGGTTTAGGTTTTTGCAGTTTGGAGCGTACCCAGTTTTTGTGGTGGATGGAACACCGTCACCTTTGAAATCTCAGGCGAGAATCTCCAGGTTTTTCCGGTCTTCAGGATTTGATAATTCGAGTCTTCCTGTTATCAAAGATGGTGTTTCGGTTAACAGAAATAAGCAGTTTTGTGAATGGGTTAGGGAATGTGTGGTAAGATGGGTTTCCATTGATTCTAGTTTTGTTTCACATTTATTATCTTATCACTTTTGTTCTTATAGGAACTACTCGAATTGCTTGGTATTCCGGTGGTGAAAGCTAAAGGTGAGGCTGAAGCTCTCTGTGCACAGTTAAACAGTGAAGGTTATGTCGATGCTTGCATTACTCCTGATAGTGATGCTTTCCTCTTTGGTGCCAAGTGTGTGATCAAAGGCATCAAGCCTAATTCAAGAGTAAGTCTTCATTTTTAACTGAGTATTAGCCAATGAATGGCCTCTTTACCATTTTAATTTCATTGTCTTCAGGAGCCATTTGAATGCTACCATATGTCAGATATTGAAGCTGGCCTCGGTCTGAAGCAAAAACACTTGATAGCCATTTCTCTATTGGTTGGAAACGACTATGATTCAGGCGGCGTTCTTGGGATTGGTGTGGATAAAGCACTTCGCATTGTTCGTGAGTTTTCCGAAGACGAGATACTTGGAAGGTATTATCCATAAGCTTTTTTGTTTCTTCTTTTCGGGGACTGGCCATTTCTTGAATGTGTTGAGATATTTTTCGCGCAGACTACAAGAAATTGGTAAAGGGTTGAAACCTGCAGTTCTTGGTGGAATCAAATCTGTGGATGATGGTGAAGAGTCCCGCTCAGAGATGAAGAAAAGATCTCCTCACTGTTCTCGCTGTGGACACCCGGGCAGCAAGAGAACTCACTTTAAGTCCTCTTGTGAGCATTGCAGTTGTGATAGTGGTTGCGCTAAAAACCCATTAGGGTTTAGATGTGAATGCTCTTTTTGTTCCAAGGATCGAGATTTGAAGGGACAGAAGAAAACCGATAATTGGTGGCTCAAAGTCTGCGAAAAGATTGCGCTATGGCCAGAATTCCCCAACAGGAAGATTATTGAACTATATCTATCCGATAGTTTCACAGGTATGAAACAACTTAATAACTTCATGTGTCCGAATTAAAGAATTCCCTTTTTGAATCCTCATCTTTCTGTACCTCTGAAGCAGAAGGTGACTCTTCGATGTCTTGGGAAAGTCCTGATACCGAAATGCTAGTGGATTTCATGGTTTTCAAACTGAATTGGGACCCAGCTTATGTTAGAAGAATGTTGATTCCGATGTTGTCGACCATTTATCTAAGAGAATGTGCAAGAAACAAGACGGGAAACTCTTTGTTATGTGACAAATACGAATTTCATTCAATCAAGTGCATAAAAACTAGATATGGGCATCAGTCCTTTGTGATAAGGTGGAGAAAACCCATATCAACAAGTGGTTATGCTCAAGGGAAGCCAGAAGGATCAATTGTTATATTGGAAGAAGAACCGGTTGAAGAGGAAGAATCTGTTGATCCGTTAGATGGTTTAAATGAACCACAGGTGCAAGAAGATGATAATGGTGACTGCTTTCTTCTAACTGATGAACGCATAGGACTTGTTCAGTCTGCTTTCCCTGATGAAACAGAGCATTATCTACATGAGAAGGTAATAAAAGGGCTCTCTCTCTCTCTCTGTATGGGTTGCTCTGCCTTGACTGGTTAATTGTTCAACTGTCAGGAACTGCGAGAGTCAAAAAGGAAGAATGTTTCTGAAGAATCAGCTACACCAAGACCAACAAGAATGGGTTTACAAAGAAGTATAACTGACTTTTACCGCACAACAAAAGCAGCACAAGGTCAAAGTAGAGTGACAGGGGAGGGCCCAAGAGCTTCTCCATCTTCTGCTGAAAAGAAGAGAGCAGGAACTTCTAATAGTAGTTGTAACCTTTCAAAGTCTGTAAGGCGTCGTCTATTGTTTGGATAGAAAATTCTTGATTCTGAGGTCTGTATATATTAGGGGAACTTGGCTCTTAGGAAATTACATGAAAATGGTGCTGCCCAGGAGACATGAATTTTGGTGTGTAAAGTAAAGGAAAAAAAAAAAGATCGAACTGTAGACCATTCGCGTGTGAGGCAAACGTGAGAACCACTACACAACAGCACCTTCTGCTTCAAAGTAGTAAGACTTAAGATGATTTTTTTGTATAGCACATTCCAGAGGTGATTCGTACAAGAGCAAAGGCTAGTTAGTTTGTAGTCATAGTCAGGGTCAGGATCAGGATCAGGATCAGGATCTTATCGAGAAAAATGATGAGTGCAGTAGTAATAAGACCAACCATCAACTGTAAATCTCAGTCGCTGTCATGGATACGCAGAGACAATGACTCCCCGTTAAAGCGGAGATGGACGAAGGTGTCATGCGGCAAGAGCTCAGATGATTACCACTCTACCCTCAAGTCTCTAAATTCTCGTGGACGATTCCCCAGAATTGATTTGAGACATTTACACTGCTATGATGAGACAAATGGTCGAACACCTTGTGCTCATGTTTATCTTTGCAATTTGCGCTTTCGTAGAATTGATTGAAACCTCTTCGTTGTGTCTCAGCATTACATGTTGAATTCGGATATAAACGATGATCTAGCGTCTGCGGCTGATGTCAAACAAGGAGATTTTGTGTTAGAGATTGGCCCTGGCACTGGCTCTTTAACCAATGTCCTTATCAATTTAGGTGCTACTGTTCTTGCTATCGAGAAGGTTTGCTACACTATCAAATATATATATATATATATATTAAAGCTGATTTTGCAACTTCATCTTTAGGATCCTCATATGGTGGCTTTGGTGACAGAAAGATTTGCAGATTCTGACAAGTTCAAGGTACCAAGCTAATGTCTGATCAAATGGGTGTGCTTTTGTAGGTTTTGCAAGAGGATTTTGTCAAGTGTCACATCCGTTCTCACATGCTCTCCATTTTAGAGAGTAGAAGGTTATCATCAGATCCAGATTCTGCTCTTGTAAAGGTCATACGTTTCTCTTTTGGGTCACTTTGCTCTTCTAACTCACCACCACCAACCCACTTAATTAATTGTTTACTTCCACAATAGAATTGTATTTATATATATTAATGCAGGTTGTTTCCAACTTACCTTTCAGTATAAGTAATGATGTTGTCAAGCTTCTACTTCCCATGGGGACATCTTCTCACAAGTTGTTCTCTTACTCCAGTTAAACCAGATTCTGCTTTCTCTCCTTGCTTTTAAAGGATTATTTCATATGTCATGCTATTATTAACTGTGATAAGTTTTGGGCTAATCTTAGGATGAGGCAGCTTTGCTAACATCTGAATACCGATCCATCCACATTTTCATCAACTTTTATTCAGGTATTTGTTCCATGATCACCATTTTAATCTTCAAATGTTGCAAATCTTGTGATCGTACACGTAATTGTTGCTGGGAAACTTCTTTTGTTTCAAGAACCGGAATACAATTTTAGAGTCCCTAGGGAAAACGTCTTCCCCCAGCCTAAGGTAAATTCACAGTTTTTGATTCTCCATCACAACTAAATATCGCTACTGTTACTTATACAGCTGTTTTTCCTCTTGTGCTCCTTTCAGGTTGATGCTGCTGTTGTAACATTCAAGCTGAAGCATCTCAGGGACTATCCTGATGTTTCCTCCACCAAAAGTTTATTCTCTTTGGTAGCTTAAACTCTTTTCACTCTGCTTCCTAGATTTTTCTAACATCAAAACATCTAAGTCAAATTCCACGACAGGTGAATTCTGCATTCAATGGGAAGAGAAAAATGTTGGGAAAATCCCTCCAACACATATCGTCATCTCCCGAGATTGCAAAAGCTCTTGGAGTTGCTGGTCTTCCAGTCACGGTGAGTAATCTCTCCGTTGACTGATATGACTCTTGGGCAGCACTTTCAATGAACCTCAGCTAGTTCTAAGATCATTTCAATCACCACAAGCTCATAAGATGAAACTCCTCTCTTAGAAGAAAACTGGCTCGTTAGGGAACTTCTTGTAGGTTTGCAAGTTATTATTAGTCAATCAATACTACAACTTTCTTGCAGTCAAGGCCTGAAGAGCTTACCTTGGATGACTTTGTCAAGTTGCGTAATGTGATCTCCAGCGAGTAAGAATAACGAGAAGTACCACAATTATCTATGTTTTGTTGGCTTTCAAATTATACGAAACCACCTGAAAACAATACAATGACGGCAACAACACGAGGAAGAGACGCCATTGATGCATATCAAACTGTTGACGCAGAAGATGTTACATAATCCAGAAAGACGATATGAGCTATCTCCATATAATCCAGGAATCAGGAAGTAGAACACATACCAAATCTTGTTCTTGTAGAATTTTCAGTCGTTGATAATCTTTGTAATGTAAATTGCTGATTTGTAATCCCAAATTGATAGTCTTTACAATATTAATAAAAAGTTTTAAACTTTACGGGAGAATTAAAAATCTAGAATTTACAGTGAGATCGTCATCCATGAAACTGGTAGATAAGATCCAAAGCTCTCAACTTCGTGGCGTGCGGGTCGAAATCAAACCCATAATTACGACCACTTCTCTCTTCCGTCGCCGAAGTCTCTACCACTGCTGAAGACGGAGACAGTGGTCGCTTGGCTCTCTTGTTCCTAATGAAACACTCTCGCATCTTTTCCTCCACCTTGACCACCGCTGAATCTTTATGGTCTTCCGCTGCCTCAGCCTCTCCGTTCTCTTCCTCCCCTAATTGCATCGGGTCGACGAAGGAGAGTGCATTCTCGGCTGCCGGCGGTGGGATTGATGCTATGAAAGTAGAGAGGCGGTGGTGGGCGATGCGGAGAGCGGAGGAGATTTGGAGGAGCTGGTTCTGTTCCACGGTAGTTTCAAGTTGCTGCGCCATTAGAGTTGCTTGCTCTAACGATGATATCAGCCCAGCCACTTGCTCTGTATTTCCCATGATCTTTATTCTCTCTCTATGTCTCCAGATATAATGTGTTAGATTCTGTTTGACTTTACTACAGTCGCAGCGAGAAGCAGAGTTTGGTCACCGAGTGACGATCGGTCTGTAAAAATGTAAATACTGTTTTCAAAATTGGGCCTTTATATTTTTAATGGGCTTCAACTGGTCGAAGTTTGTAAATTTACTATCCTCAAAGAGGGTCTTCAATTTGTTTTGCAATTCAAGACGCACAAACCCCATATATAAAATCTAAAAACCCAATTTACCAAGTCATAATTCTCCATCAATGTTTCGTTGACAACGAAAAGTTCATCACTAATCATTATCATATTATAGTACAGTTCATGTATGGTCTTTCATAATAACTCCAAGGTGGAAAGGTTATGAGTGTAAGGCTTTTATGTAATCATTTAGATTGCATGTACACTTTTTTCCCAGACGTTCTCTTTATAGTGAATAAAGTGTCCTTTTGTGTGTTGTGTCATGTGTGTGCGCGAGAGAGAAAGACTGGAGTATATTTTTGCATTTAATGATCTAAAAATAACGATAAGTAGCGAAAAAGAGACATCTCATGTAGAGGCCAAATTAAATTCAAACTATTGTTCCGATAACATAATCAAAGAGCATATTCATGAAAAAAAAAAAAAAAAAAAAAAGGAGCATATTCGTGCATTAAAATTCTAGTCCGGTTTGCGATCCAAGAGCTTACAATTATAATTTTAAATATATAAAATTATACTGCTCGTTGATATATTATCTAATTTAAAAATACTAATCACAAATTTTAAAATCTCTTGTCAAATTCTAGGGGAATAATGAATCATGTCACGTGAAGCACCATTTTTAAGATAATTAAATTGTTATGTCTGTTTGCCAAAGTTACAACTGAACTCATAATAGAAATCAAATCAGTAGTTAAAAAGTGGGCCATAGCGCCTTAGCTCATGCGACTCGCACATGCTATGTTTGGCAGTTTTGTAATATCACTGAAGTAGAAGCACATTATTGTCATTGGAGAATTCTTTAGTTTCAAAATGTTCATGACACGTGGCAACTGTGCCACGTAAAAGCCGGTAATAATAGTATGAGCTCAGTTTGAGAAGATCGGACGGTCCTACATTAAGACACGTCAACTGTGTGTAACGTTATAAACACACAACAAGATCTAACGGTCAAATAGAATATGGTAGGGTGAATCACAGCCGTCAGATCCCAAGGAAGGGCTTTCTTGGAAGCGGAATCCTAGTGACAGATCGACCCAACATTGTAACTTTTTTAGTAATTTTGCTTCTATAGTTTTTAATTTTATTTTGTCAATTGTTTCAAGAAAGCAAAATCAGCTAATTAAAGAAATACAGATTTAAAAAAAAAAATTAATAAAGAGATTCGGATTTGATCGAAGCTGTCTTTACTGTTGTACTCTGCGCTGCTAACTATGTATGTACGTTTCTCTCTCTCTCTCTCAATCGTGGTTGTGATTTGAATTTTTTTCAAATATTAAATATTGAGCAAGAGAAGAGAAGAGAAGAGAAGAGAAGAGAAGAGAAGAGAAGAGAAGAGAAGAGAAGAGAAGAGAGGAGCAGGTGACTGAATTTTCTATCTATTTTTGCAAGATTTCAACCGCTCCGCTTTAGTTTCCTTCATTACAAAACAAACAAAAAAGGTTTATGGGTCAGTAAGTATTGGGATTATTCATCCAAATAATGTTCGGTTGTCTTAACTTTTCTAATGTCATCAGATTAACAAAACATTTAAATAAACAAAACAAAACTTCTGTCTGTATTGTTTTCTCGCATTATTGCTTTATCATTGAAGGTTTAAAAATTAAATCTCAGTGTGAAATTTTCTACTTTATTGTGGTTGAAATCATAGAAAAAGTTCAAATTTCTGCTCGAATCTGATGTCTACCTCTCGTCCGTGAGGTTTTTTTTTCTAACTTTCTGGCTATTTAAACAAAAAAAAACTCGAAAGTTAAATTCTTGTTGTCTTTTTAATTTTCGAATTATTTTGAGATTCTGAATCTTAAAAGGTTGGTTCTTTGCGGTTGCTGTTTGCATTCACAATAAAAAGCTCTCAAGTGGTGATAAAAGTAGTGATCTCGAAATTGTAATTGGTCAATTAATTGCTTTATCATCGATAATTGATTTTCATCTGTTTTCTGAGATTCTTTCTTCTAATTAAGCAGCTCATAAAGATCAAATATGCAGTCTATATATCTCATTTCTGGTCTTATGTCCTGAATTTAGATTCATAAACAACCTAAAGATCATATGCATAATTCTATAAATCTTGCTTATCCCCTACATGTAGTATATACCCTAACAGAATCTCTCTAAATTTCAGAGTTCAAGTTTTGGTCTGGAGTTTCTCAATGGACGACAATTTTCTCAGTCAAGCCAACTGCTTAGCTGAAGGTAAAATAATATACACAAAATCTCTCTTTAAATCTCCCCATTGACTTCTCTTCAAAGAAAAGTTTGCAATTTTATTTTGATCCTCAGCCAGATTTTTCATTTCTGTTACTATCTATCAACTCATTGGTCACAAAATGACAACTTGAGCTTCCCCTTTATAAAGATTTTTCTCCAATTACAAAACTAACCCTATTGAAAAGTTTTGAATTGACAATGATGGTTGATGAACAGTTTTCGTGGCTATGAATGAGCTTTGATGTGTTATTCATATGATATATTAGGGAGAAGCATTAAATGAGTACGTATCTAGAAACCATTCGAAATGATATGTCGTGGGAAAACTTCTTTCTTTTCTTAAGCAGTGGCTTTGTGTGATTTAGTTACATGTTGTTTTCATCTAAACTAATATTATTATTTTTGTCTTCTACTCTTGTTTTCCATTAAGCTTTGGAGCTTTCTTAATCTCCAAGTGCAGTTAATCAGATTAGTGATCTGAAATTGTCAGTGAAGAACACAAGAGAAGTGGGGGAAATTTGGATTTTCTTATCACCAACCCCGGATTGGAAAAGAGAATGAATGTTCAATTAGCATAAGAAGCTGTGATTTTTTATTTTATTTTTTGGCAATGGGAACCATGGGAAAGTTTGGAGCCATGGCAGAAGAGCAGCAAGTAAACCAGATGGTCATGGATAAACAATCAGCAGAAGAATGGCTATTATGCGTCCATTTGCTGATACCAACAGTCCTAAACAAGGCTAAAATGGTTACAAATTTTGCAGGACGATGGAAGGTGATAATCTCAAAGATCGAACAGATTCCAGGATGTTTATCTGACCTCTCAAGTCACCCTTGTTTCTCCAAGAACAAGCTCTGCAACGAACTGTTGCAATCTGTGGCTAAGACACTAAACGAAGTGACAGAGCTTGCCGAGTTGTGTTCAACTGACAAGTATGAAGGGAAGCTACGTATGCAGAGCAATCTCGATGCTTTATCTGGAAAACTGGATTTGAATATAAGAGACTGTATGGTTTTGATCAAGACTGGTGTTCTCGGTGAAGCTACATTACCTCTTTACATCTCAAGTGCATCGGAAACACCCATAATTTCCGGTTTAAAAGAACTTCTAGCGAGGCTTCAAATCGGCCACTTGGAATCAAAACACAATGCTCTCGAAAATCTCCTTGGAGCAATGCAAGAGGATGAAAAGATGGTTATGCCTTTGATCGGAAGAGCCAACGTAGCAGCCATGGTTCGATTGTTAACAGCAACTTCAACAAGAATCAGAGAGAAAGCCGTAAATTTGATCAGTGTATTAGCGGAATCAGGACATTGTGAAGAATGGCTCATCTCTGAAGGTGTGTTGCCTCCTCTAGTGAGGCTAATTGAATCAGGAAGTCTTGAAACCAAAGAAAAGGCTGCAGTAGCAATCCAGAAACTGTCCATGACGGAGGAAAACGCACGGGAAATCGCAGGACACGGCGGAATCACACCGCTGATCGATCTCTGTAAAACAGGGGATTCGGTGTCACAAGGTGCTTGTGCAGCTGCTCTGAAGAACATGTCAGCAGTTTCAGAGCTGAGACAATTACTTGCGGAAGAAGGAATGGTTAGAGTGTCGATCGATCTTCTAAACCATGGGATATTGTTAGGATCAAGAGAACACATGGCCGAGTGTTTGCAGAATCTCACTGCAGCCAGCGAAGCTCTTCGGGAAGCCATCGTATCAGAAGGCGGAGTTTCGAGTCTCTTGGCTTACCTCGACGGTCCGTTGCCGCAGCAGCCGGCGGTGACGGCACTGAGAAATCTAATCCCGTCAGTGAATGCAGAAACATGGGTGGCTCTCAATTTGCTTCCACGATTATCACACGTGCTCAAAACAGGATCTTTGGGCGCGCAACAGGCAGCAGCATCGGCGATTTGCCGTTTCGCTTGCTCGCCGGAGACGAAAAGGCTAGTGGGAGAGTCCGGATGCGTTCCGGTGATCGTGAAGCTTCTGGAATCGAAATCAAACGGATGCAGAGAAGTGGCGGCTCAGGCGATGGCTGGATTGGTAACGGAAGGAAGGATAAGGCGGGAAATGAGAAAAGATGGGAAGAGCGTGACGAATCTGGTGATGTTGCTGGATTCGAACCCAGGAAACACGGCGAAGAAGTACGCCGTGGCGGGGCTGTTGGGAATGTCGGGATGCAAGAAGAGTAAGAAAGTGATGGTATCGTACGGAGCAATAGGGTATCTGAAAAAGCTATCGGAAATGGAAGTAATCGGCGCCGATAAGCTCCTAGAGAAGCTTGAAAGAGGGAAACTGAGAAGCTTGTTTCACCGGTAAAACGATGCGACAGTGAATAATTAATAATATTAAATGGTCTGATCATGTAAGTGTAGTTCTTTTAACTTTATAAAAAAGCCTTCAAATTCATAATGAAACAATTTCGATAGACTTAATTAACCATTTCATCATGTACTAAATTCATAAACAACACACAAAGAGACTCCAGACCACCACTACCAAGAAGAAGATATACCCATCCACACTAGAAGCTCAGGCTAAAGGCGATGAAACTTCCAATAACATGGCTTCCATTTGCGAGTACCTGTACTCTTCAAGGTTGGTTCAGTTATTTTTTTTTTCCTTGGGTTTTATCGTAGTTAAGTTGGAGCTTAGAATCATCGTCGCAGTTCTACCTGCGTTTCCTGCTTTTATTTTCCGATCACTAGCTTCTTCTTGTTTTCTCTTTTTTTCGATTAGGCTTCTCCGTTTGTTTGAGTTATCCTTGGAAACATCAACGGCGTCGATCGCATCCTTGAGATTGAACGGGGAAGAAACGTATCTTACTTTCCGGATTCATTGTGAGAAATTAAGGCTTCACTTTGTTTTTGCGACGACAGACTTTTGGGCTTTATATATATAATGGATATTCACTTACGAACTTATTCCACCTTTAATGGGCCTTCCAGCGGCCCAGGAAAACAGAATACAATACAATAGTCAAAGTTTTAGTTTCAATGAAAATTACACAATACAATCTTCAAAGTCAAGTAAGATTCATAAGATCCAAACAAATGAAGATTGTATTGATCAAATATAAGCATCACCGGACGACGAATTTTTATTTAATAAAAATCAAAAGTTGGAGACATTAATGCGATCAAAGAAAAGACCAGATGGGTCCCCATTAGGGAGCAAAGCAAGTTTCACAGCACTCTCAGCACCTTCTTCTACGCTCAATATCCCAGTGTGGAAGTTTATATCTGTTTTAACGAAACCAGGACAAATACTGTTGATGATGAATGCTTTGTTTCGATTAGCCAATACTCGTGTCAATGCTATCACTGCAGCTTTTGATACTATGTATCCAGACATCACTCTTGGCCAACCTTTTACTTGTAATGAGCCTTCTCTGTAATCCTTGAGATACTCATTAACCACTTGATCTATTTTCTCTTCTGTTAGATTCTCAACATCGCTCAGCACTCCTTTTGCCCACTCGTTTGACACATTCTGCAATTGTAACACCAAATAAAAACATGAAAACACCCATCCCTACCTATACGTTTAGCGACTATAAATCAAGAACTAAGTGTACCTCCAACTTTCCCATGGTGGAACCAATGCTGACGATTCTTGGGGAATCAGAAAATTGAAGGAGAGGGATCATGGCCTCACACATTTGTTTCACACCATAGTAATTTGTTTTAACACACTCCACTACTATCTCATACGTATCGCTCATTATTTTAGAGATATCAGTAGGTGCACCAGCCTGATCAGTAGCCATTTTTTATGTTGTAAGACCACCTCGAAATTTCTTAAAAGAGAACCTTAAAAACTGTACCTCAGCAGTCTGAGCTTTGAGAACATCGACATTAACATTGACCCCTCCAACTCCGGCATTATTAACCTGAAGACATACACATAGCAATAAAAGAAATCAGCAAAGAATAGACATATTTTCAAATATGGTCGGTTAAGGGTTACACCTCTTTTAACTTAACATGTCTCCTTATCACAACAAACAACAAGTTGCTGAACAAGTTTTCACTCCATAATATGAATCAAATCTCAATTAAGTAAAATGATCTTGGAACTAACTAAGATCAGATGTGTAACTGACAGGATTCAAGAAACTTGCCAGAATATCGAGTTTTCCGAAGCGGGCCTTGACAAAAGCAGCAAGACAAGTGATGCTGTCTGGATTGGCGACATCAAGTAGGTGAAAGGCGATGGCTTGATCTGAAAAACCATTCTCTTTCTTGAGCTTTTCGACAGCATCAAGACCCTTGTTCTCATCTCTCGCAGTTAGGATCACATTTATCCCACTTTTAGCTAGTTGCCTACAAATCTCAAACCCAATCCCTTTGTTGGAACCAGTAACAACTGCAACTCTGGAGAACAAAAATAATAATCAAAAATCTGACTAAAACAGAACTTCAAGTCGAGGCTAAGAGAGAGGAAGCACAAACCTTGAGCCTGCCATTGAATTGATGAAATGATAGAAAAGTCAAAGGATCCTTCAAAATCTTAATCTCAATATGTATTAGTATAGTAAAGGTTGCTTGCTGGAAACTCTGAACTTATTATATAAGGAATATTATTACCTATTATCCAGGCCTATTAACATAGAAACAACTGCAATAATAAATAAAATAAGATATTGTACTTTAGGGTAAATACGAAACAATTAAAAAGAAAGGGACTCAAATTTATACAAGTACAAGAAAAGTTGAAAAGCGCTGAAATAATATGTAATTTTAGAAAATTAGCCGATTTGTCTTAGACCACGGAAAATGAGGGAATTTAAGCGAGTTATTTACACGCGTTATCTAAGAGAGTCGGGAAGATTGTTCACGCGCAGTCCGTCTATTTCCTTTATAATTTTGTATAAGCCCATATTACTTTTTAATTAGCCGCCCATTTACAATTAAATTTTAGTATTACCCGAAAGTGCAATATCTTATTTTATTATTACAGCTGTTTTTTTATCGGACCTTTTTTCTTTCTTAATCTTTTATTCAATTCCTTAAGTGGAATATCATATTGAGTTCCCTTTATTTTCCAGTATATTGATTGAATAATTATAATACATATGATGGATGAATCACTTCACCAACCCAAGTTGGTGATAGACAAACACAAACATGTTAAAGGGGCATACCAAATTTTCACGAAAGAAACTACCAGCAATACATGAAGGTGATAACTCTTCTTGTTCTCACCAGAATGGAGAAAGGTCATCAGATTGCGAGTGTGCCTCCTTCAATTATCTGGTTATCATCAGATGCATCTGTCGGTTGAGCTTTAGGTTTACTCGTCCTCGAGAAACCATAGCCCATAGAGCTTCCGCTTGTTTCACATAGCTGCCATTATATCAATACAAATCAATCAATCAGACCAAACCAGATTCTGATTCAAAAAATTAAGTCATTTTGATCCAACATGAAACACACCTCGGTTAGTTCAGACAAGTGACGGGTTCTGAACTCATTGATCGTATTTGCGATTTCCGAGGTCGGCAATTTGGCCTGAAAAGGTTTTAACCCAAAAAGGATCATACACTGTGTTTAGGATTACTTCCACAAATAAGAAAAAAAAATCATTATGTTTTACCTGAGCAAGAACAGCAGCTGCCAACTGTAGACTAGGCTCCAGAGTCTCCGGTACAACCTTTAAAGATTTTGTGATCGAGATACATATATTAGATTACCATTGATAAAGCGTATCTATTGTCTAGAAGAGAGTCAAGGGTTTGTGAACATTACCGCGGTAGCACCGGCTTTTTCTAGATTAAGACCATGAACAACATCGTGTGCACGGACAAAGGTTTTGACATTGGGGTAGTACTTGCTCAAAGCCCACACACATCTGTAATTTGCTCCTGGTGCATCTAAGGCAACTACAGCAGCACATGCTCTCCCAGCTCCAATTTTGTGGAGAACCTGTTTGTTTCCACAAGTGAAGTAATATTTAAATGCTGGTTTATATAATCTGTACCTGTCTCATGCGTCTTTTCCTTTTTTTTTTTTTTTGGGTGTGTACCTCTCTACTACCAGCATCTCCGAAATAAACAGGAAGATCTAAGGAACGTCCGATAGTCACTCTATCACTGAAAATCAAAATATGAGGTTTTTAGATAAGCAATAGATAGACTGCAAGGAAGAGGTATGGGAAACTGGCTGGCGCAATGCAAACAGTCTTGAAACAAGACTCATAAAACAGAGAGGTTGAACTGTAATCTAGTGTGTGTGTGTGCAAGTTACTGATTGTCGCCACATTTTCGGATTAATATGTGAGACACTCTTTAGCCCACAGGGGTACTTCGACAATAGAGGCAATGAATAAGCGATGATATGTTACCTACTGACATCGAGAGCAACAAATGGGATAAGTGTTTCCGAGAGAAGCTGAGCAATTATCTACAAGTAACAAATAGAACATGGCCACAAGGTTAGAAACCGTGAGCTATCCTGTAAAACATACTATTTACTGAGAGGTTCTCATGTGAGAGCATAGACTGCGTTCATATAATATACAAACCTGACCAACTCGTCCAAATCCGCAAATAATTATGTGATCCTGCAAATCATCCGTCTGCAAATAAAATCAGAAAAATAATCATCGGTCAGCCTTGTAATGATTTCCCAAAGAACGTATGAGCTTCAGACCGACATTGAAGTCAAGTTGTGCCGTGATTGATGGATCATTGCCTAACATAGTTAATTTCTATGAACGGATCATCAAGATTCCTACCTCACTTTCAACTGGCAATAAACTTCGAACATCATGCAGCTCAAATCGAGAAGCAATTAACTGGCCACCAGCAGCTAGCCATGGTGTGATAGCCATTGAGAGCCCCACAACAAGAAACAGCAACGAAGATAACTGAGGTTGACACCACATTTATATCTAAGGATAAAACCATTGAGTTTTGAAGAACATTTTGCTTATATACCTTGTTGAAAGAAAAGAAAAATCATTATGCTAACAAACCTGATTAACAGCTTCTCCGAAAGCAACAAATGCAAACTCTCCGCCTGGGGCCAGAAGTAGACCGACCCGAATTGCAGATATTATTGAAATGCCGAACAGTTTTCCCATAATCACAACTAACATAGTCTTGCCCACTATCAAGAGTCCCAAAGTTCCCACTATGACAGGGAAGTTAGAAAGAAGTAGTTTCGGATCAATAGACATGCCAACCTGAAATGAGTGGACCACCTTTTTTTAGTTTTATGTATGTGATTACAGTAAATTTTTCCTTATAATTCCTAATTCTTTGTAGAAATGATAAAATATGGATAAAGTTATTATCAAACTCATATATTACCGTCATGAAGAAGAGTCCCAGCAGCAGACCACGATATGGAGCAATATCTGATTCTACTTGCAAGGAAAATTCCGTCTCTGCAAGGAGCAGACCAGCCAAAAACGCTCCCAATGCCATGGAAAGTCCAGCCTGATTTATAGAAACGGGAAAATTAGCAGAAGGGAAAAACTGGGATCTCGGTAAACTAGTCAAATACCAACAAGGTCATGGTCATACCCTAGCTGTTAGTAAACTAGTCCCAAGAATAACGAGAAGCGTGTTGGCAGAGAATATCTCGGCGTTTCGATTTTCTGCAATTTGCTTGTAGATTGGTCGAAGAAGCTGTATACCATAAGAGTGTAAATGCCTTAGATTATAATTCCGTTGGAGCATATGAATGAGTACTGGAAACATGCCTCTTTCTTTGGTAGCAAATCTAAAACATTTCACCTAACAGCTTTGGTAGTAATTAACTTATTTTGATATCTTTTGGACTTTCAAAAGTTAAAGAATCTGAGACTTACAAGGCGGCCACCAGCAATTATGGCAGTAATGGCAACTGCTGCTTTGACTGCAGCAAGCCCAAGAGCTTCAGCAATGGCTTGAAATCCAATCTGAAAAGAACAGTTAACAACTTAGCATTTTGCTACCACTGATACTTCCTAGACTTGATTGAGCATATAGAAATATCTTCGCATACTAGCAATTTTAACTAGTACTAGCAACAGATTACCACAACCTTTCTTCTTAGGAGAGCAAAGATATGATCAAACCTCTTACTTAGACAATTGTCAACACATGGCATCAAGCAGAAAAGCAAGTCGTAATTAAGAAAAACAAGGAACCCTAGAGATGAGCTTACCCCTCCTTTCGATGAATTCGGTGAAATAAGTGGGATGAGAATCAGTAAAACAACTACAGCTAGATCCTGAAGAAAAATAACAAATTGAGCTCAGCATAGTCGTAGTAACTATACACGTACAAAAATAACTCTGTGCTGAACCAACCTGAAAAAGCAAGACGGAAAATGAAGCCCTTCCATGTCTAGATGTACTCTCACCTCGTTCTTGTAGAACCTGAAAACCAAGTACATCGTTTCTGTTCAACCAATTGCTAGCGTAATTGCATAAAATACCAAATAAAAGGGCTGTTACAAAATTCCTTTCATTAAGAACCCTGTTTGAATACAACAAAAAATGTTACCTGAAGGACAACAGCAGTGGAGGACAATGCCAGGCCATTTCCAATCACTATTGCCGCTGGACCAGCCTGACCAGCAACATAATGGGCAATCAATCCAATTACTGCTGCTGTCATAAGAACCTAGATTACAACCATACAAGTTTAGATTAGCTAACTTTACCACAGAAAGATCAAGCATGCATGTAGTTTAGTTGACAAATTATGTAAAAGGAGATAGGTGGACTTCAAATCACCTGAGCGGAGCCAAATCCAAAAACGTATTTCTTCATGGAACTCAGTCTTTCAACAGAGAGCTGTCAAACAGATAAAAAATGGGCTCTTCTACCAAACACAGTTAAAAAGCAAGAGGATACATACTCATATATCAAATAGTACCTCAAGGCCAATGTTGAAAAGCAAGAAAACAACTCCAAATTCTGCGATGGCCCTGGTTCCATGCACATTACGGATTATTGAAAGACCATAAGGACCAATCAGAATTCCAGCTGCCAAATACCCAAGAACAGGGCTGCCTATACATTGCAGCAGATGAAGCCATCAAGATGGCACATAAATCTCTATGCAACATGATTGCGAGACCAGAACTGAAAATGTTTTTGACTGATGAGAACATGGAAATCATAGGAGTTTGAGGGAAAGGGAAAACAAATAGTGATGCAATGGACAGGAATAACAAACGAAGAAAAAGAATCCTACTTTACCTCCAGGAAGTTTCTGAAATAGAGGCACAAATATGACGCTTGCCAGCAGTAACCACAAAAAATCAAAAAGGGACGCTTCTTCCTCATTGACCTAATAATTGCAGAAATTTTCAGCCTGCAAAGTACATTGCATACAGTCTGCATTTAGAAAAAGAACAAGGTCATCATTAATACCTCCTGGTGGGGAAGCATCTTAAGTAGCTTCTTAATTCTCTTGGGAAGTTTCTGCACTTGCCGGATCAATGGCTTCGTACCGGAAGAGACATCTTCTGTACTAGTGCTGGTAACATCTGGCTGCTGAAGCAGCTGATTGTTTCCCCCTACTCCATTGGAGTATAATGTCAGTCTGGAATGAATAAGAAGATCATATTAAGAAAATGACAGAATTTATTAACTAAAATGATCCTTCAAAAATTGACGAAAAGAAGACTAAAGTTTCGAACTGACCCTGCTCCAAGAAGTGCAAACCCAAGAACTAGCTTTGGCCATTGTTGTTTGAAAGAATTAACTAGACTCGCAAAAACTGTCGTGGTCCCATCTGGATTGGAAGAAAAGAAAGATGCAGAAAAGAAACGGGAGGATTTATTAAACGATGCCTTGGGGGAATTAAGAGAGGATCCCTCTTTTGGCAGATCTTTATGTGTTTCCTGTTTTTTCGTCTGAACAACAATCTTTGACTTTTCAATATCTGCTTCAACCACTTTAGAAGACTCTACACTTGGCTTTCCATTCTCATGATCGTTTGACTCATAAGGCTGTGTTAGTTTTTGAGTCCTCTGACCAACTATATCAGGCACAAGATCAGATGTGTTCTGTACAGCTGATAAATCTTCATCTATATGTGATTCGTTTTCAACTTGATGGCTAACATCTCCAGTATTATTTGAGAGTAGGACCTCATCCTGGACAGAATCTTCTTCATCCGAGAGTTGGCCCAGAGTTTCCTCTGGGGTCTGAGAAATGGAGAGAGACTTCTCTGCTCTGTGCAAAGCAATCTCTGCATCATAAACGCGCTGAGTAGCCTCAAGCTCAAATGCTACAGCTTGTTCAGCCAACTTCATAATATTAGCGACATCCTCCTCGGCTTTCAAGGCATTGATCTGTATGGTCTCAGCAAACTCATTGAACTTGTCCAGTTGCTTCTGAAGCTCGTGTTTTTTGGTCTGCAAACAACTGAGTTGAGCCTCACAAGTTGCTAAGTTGGCTTGGCATTCTTTAATATCATCCTTGGCAGCTAAAAGAGCATCATCTGTTTTCTCAGTCTCTAGAGACAGCTATGGAGTAGCATTCCCTGCAGCTGGTTCAAGTGATTCGACTACAACCTGAAGCCTAGCCTCAGCAAGAGATAAGGACATAGTAGCGTTTTGAAGAGCTTCTTTAGCAAGAGATTCCTCATCAACAGTATGACGAATCACATCGAGGGTTTTGTTAACGTCATGCCAAGCAGTAGCGGCTTGGTCCTTGAGAGAAATGGGTCGTTCTGAAATCCTCTGAGCCTTTTCCTCAAACATGGTGCTATTGAGTCTGGCAACTTCCAATTCCTTAATAGCGTTTTGTAGTAGCTCTTTGAGTTCCTCCAAAGAATCAGTTTGGTTTTCCAATATGACATATATTTCTTCTTTGAAATCATTAGTAGCTTCAGTGTTGTCAGAAGAATCTCCAATTCGATTATTACATTGGCAACTTAATCTAAATCCAAAAGGTATTGATTGGATAGGACTTGCATAAAACCTTGCATTTGAAATCAAAGTGTCCCTCCTTGTCTTCAATCGACAAAACGAGTGGAATTTAGAATCCCAAGTTCCGTTGGGAATTATCAATGGATTAGGGAAGCAGTAAGAGTAAGTGGCACCATTCAATAGCATCGCATACTCCATGTCGAATCCAAAGGAACCCTTACTTACTTACTTACTTAGTTGTATATCCAATCATCGAAAACGGATGATGCCCCAATTAAGCAAAGTCTTCACTCTTCACTTCCGTTTCAAACAGATTTAGTTTTTTTTTTTCTTTCTCAAGCTTTTCCTTTAAACCCAAACCCAACAAGTATAATAAAAACTCCACTCTTCAACTGTAATCACACTCATAAAATTGAAAAAAAAAACACACACACACACACAACTTTCAATTCAAACCTCGATACTACAAACATATTAGAGTCTACGAATTCTAACAAATCACTATTACATAATGATATTTCAAAGGCCCAGAATATCAGCAAGCATTTCATAATCGCACCGTTGAAAATCAAATTGTTGCTTTCTTCTTGTGTAAATGATAAGTAATGTGTAGCGAACGAATCCCAAAAAAAAAAACATGTCTTTCATATGGAAACAACTCATTACAAATATTCTCCCGCAACATTCACTCACTCAACACTCGTCAGTCGTCAACATATTTTCATTCACTCTCTTCCTTGGCCTCGACGGCCTTGTCTTCCGGAGGAAGAGTGTTGCCTGAGGCCGTTCGACGGTGGTTGGTGGCTTGGAGCACGTGAGCGTAGTTTCCTTTCTCCATGAAGAGTTGGTTGAAGTGATGCCGGCAATACAGAACACCGTCTAGGGAGGCATACGACGAGTGAGTCAGCGTGCAGCCTCCGTGAGCGCACCGGAAACATGTCTTGTGGAAGCATTCCCCTTCCATTTGCACCTGTTTTATCACTTAATAAATTTAACCGGACTTAGCTAAACCTAAATTTCCTATTAAACCCACTGATACCACACTTTATTGAACCAAAATAACTTTCTCAAATCGAATCTAGAATAAAACTAAATCAAATTTATACGTACATATTTCCAGTTTGATGTAATTAAGTTGTGGAATAGTATACTATATTGATGATGATATCATTAGACTTTATTTATTGTGACACCGAACCGACAAAGAAAAAAGAATGTTGTTAATTAAAAAAACGGGTATACTTGTACAAATGAAAAGTTAGGGACTATTTGTTGCTGTCGGTTTTAAAGTTAGGGACCTAATGGTAAATATATGGATAAGTCAGAGGTTTCATAAATATGGAGATGCAAACGCTAACCTTTTCGAGAGGGTAAACAGTTTTATCACAAGCAGCGCACTTGTCTTGTGTTCCACAGAAAATGGAAGATATCTTGCTGGGAGTCTTTGTCTGTAATGTTGAAATCAATTCACAGATCCTATTGGTCAATCGTCATATATAGAAGAAACAAAATGAAAATATTGATACGCTAGCTAAGTAGCTATATAGAAGGATCGATATAGATAGTATTTATGAAACGTACTAGCTCCGGCTTCTCAGTTTTTCCTAGGAAATTAAAGAAATTTGTTTCAATCACATGATGATATGATTCAAAACGAAGAAAGATAAAGAGATTCGATGTTGGGGGATGTTTATAATATGAACCTGGTTGAAAATTTTTGCTGAAATTGCCAGATTCCTTAAAGAGTTGCTCAAAATGAGTCTTGCAGTACAAGACACCGTCCATGGAGGAATAGTTGCTCATCTGCCATCAACACATAAATATTGTTACTATATATATATGTTCGGAATACAATATGATCCTCACACAAGGATCTAAGCACAGAATCTAACAAGAAAAAGAGTAATGCAAGCCAACATACCTGAAGGGTTCCTTTGCAATGGGTGCACCTGAAGCACGACTTGTGGTAAGGCATTCCTTCAATGGACAACATGTCCATCACATACACTGTCTTATCACAAACATTGCATTTGTCGGTAGTTCCTGTGAAAGACATTTTTTTTTCTTTTTTTCTTTTGTTGTTTCCTTCTCCAAGATCCTGGATGAATCAGTTCAAGAGGTCATCTGAGGAATCAATTAAAGAAGGAAACCCACGCAAGAAGGGAAATTTAAGACTTTATTACCTCAGACAAAGGAGGAACCAGCGAAATTGGTGTCCTCTTTTATACCAAACCTTGTTGCAATTGGGAGGTTGTAACGGAGGAACGAGATAAAATTGGGTTGAAAAGTGATTGGAGTTGAGCAAAATAAGGGTTGGTTTCTGACAATTTTAACCCATTGATTTGAGGGATCTTACTTTAAGCCAACTGTCTCTGAGGTGGTGCAAACCATGTCAGATGTCTCAAAGACCTGCAAAAAGGAATATAACAACCTAACATTGCAAAAGTATTATTATTCTTTCTCCATCAAAAATAATACATAGCTTATCTGTATACGTATCTATCCAAATATCCAGTTGTAAATTTAAAGTAACTTTAATGAATAGAAAGTGAAGCACCACTAAGTCGATTCCTTCCTTTTGCAATATCTCTAATACAACTGTGTAGTGCAGTTCAAGTCTCCTTTCATTAATCTTATTATCACACATTATTTAAATAGGAAAAAAAAAAGCTGATATGTAAAGTAAAGTAGCCTTTTTTTTTTGTTCTGTCTTCAATAAAGCAAAGTAGTCTTATAACACAACTTGTTGACACAAAATGAGGTCTGAGATTGTCTTTCCGTGTCGATCAATTCTCCTGGAACAGTTGACTCCACCATCTAATATGTTCCGTACCACAACGTTCAAAGCATGTATACCTTTAACATCATATATCTCTACTGACACATTTTCATCTATTGCTATTGCATCCATTTCCAGAAACGAAGAGGTTGATAACAGAACTGACATCACATGTTTTACCCATTCAGGAGTAATAATGAGTTTTAGTCGCTCGATATCTGGGGAATAATATGGGATTACTGAGAAGTTTATGTCGTTTCCTTTATCGCCTGCCCGACTATGAGCAACAGAGTAGAGTGGGATTTTTTGGCCAGATGGAGCTGGAGAGTGATGAAATCCAGACAAATCCTTCCATTGATCGCCTCTCATTGTAAGGTTATTTTGATTTTCCTTAGGGATCTACAAATGGAAGCAATACCAAGGTGTTCAATTGTTAATAGTCAATTAGCGCAAATGTTACAAATCTTTCACAATTACAGATTATCTATTCGTCTTAGCACCTAGAGTAGTCAACAAGGAAACTAACCAATTTGAGCAATTTCTTTCTCACTAACCTTTTGGATCTTCTCTCGAGCAACTGGATAATGATGTCCAGGGGTCTCTGACTCTGATGTGTTGGTGTGCTGAAGTCCAGTTTTCCATATTACAGATTCACGGCTGATCTAGATAACCAAACATATAACATCAGAAGCCGTGATACTGATTTATCCAAGGCTATATTAGTTACAAATTGATAGTGGAAACGACATACCAAACGCTTTTCAAGAACAATCTCCATCTTGTATCCGGTACTGCATAATTGCATATAATTACAAGCAGTCAAGTTAAACCAAAAAGACCATTCAGAATCTCATATGCTCCGTTAGAACATATATATAATTTCGATACATTGAGATTTGAGGTGGCCAATATAAAGATAATCAGTCTATAATCAGATATAAGACAGAAACATGCTCTAAGTTATCGATAATAAAGTGTTTGTCAAGTCCCTAGTCACAAGATGTCTCAAATCAACAGGATCTGGTACTACTGTAATGCTACGATGGGAATTGGATTGAGATATGGCTGAAATTTAGAGCAAACATCAACGTGAAGGAATTACCTAATTCCACCACCACCAGCTGGTCCGTTTGTATATAGAGCAGTAAACTCTTTCACTAACTGGACCGCATGCTCCTTCAATTTGAAAAGACCATCCATACGTAATCTAATATCTTTACATGACTGCCAAGATGATTCAGCAGTGTTGCTTGTCGCCTTCAAACTATCAAGCCCAATCACATAAGAAAGAATGCAGTGGTTGACACCAGGAATGGTTTCTTCCATCCAAGATCGAACCTGAATAAAAAACACAAGTAAAGTACGTTCACATTTGATACGAAATGAAAATCCAATTCCAGGCACCATAAGGAGCTATTTCAAGGGAAACTAGGGCTAAATAATACTACTACTTCATAAACATTTAAACATAGGCATACCAGAAACTCTGAAGCTTTAGCACGATGAATGGATCCATGTCCCCCATAAGATATCTCTCCCCATCCTTTCCAACCACACTCCTGCAAAGAAAGTATGAATTATATAGAACCACCCTTAGGTTGCTCTTTAGTATCAATCTAATGATATCAGCATTCTCTATGGATAAACAACCTTTGGAATCAACCGCAATAGTTTCTCAGGCACAGCAGTGTTAGCAGATGGTTTTGCTCCACTGCACTGTACTTTGCTGTCAGACAAGGGAAGGAAAGAAACATCTCGAATATCAATTACCTGCAAAGAAGGTTTTCAAATGGACTGGTTCCGTTGTTGTTGTAGTTATTTCTTCTAGATTTTGTACCTCTAACTTACCACATCAGGTGTAATGTAAGCACCAGGATCAGCGATTTCATATAGAAGTTGCTCGGCACAAGTACATGCATTTAAAATTCCACCACTACCTTCAGCCTTTAATACGCATACTTTTCCGTCATAGCCAATTTCTGCATAAGGAAGTGATAAATCCTGGAGGACAGGGAAAGGCATGTCTCTATATTGGTCACCTACAAATCATTGAGGAATGAAATGACCATACTGATAATGAAAAACAGCAGTTCCTGAGCCAGTAAGCGTGAAATGCACCTGGATGCATGAAGTATCCACCAGTGAGCTGGCAACCGCACTCGAGAAGGTGGCCAGCTAGAGTTCCCTGAGCAAGCAGCTCCAAATCATTCCAATTCCAGCCTAGTTCAAAGACCTAGCCATGCAACAAGGAAATGACCAGATAAAATCACAAAACAGGAAAGCCGCATGAATCTAATTTAAGCCAAAGGGCAAAGAAACAAAGTATATATATATATATATATATGATTTACGAAATTGAACTGTCCAACAAGAAAACCGACTGGCAAACAAAGATTAGATAACAAGTCCTCACCATAGGGGCTAAAAATAAGGCGGCATCAGCCACTCTTGAAGTAATGATCACGTCTGGTTGGTACTTCTCCAGGCATTCAACAATAGGAGCTGCTCCAAGATACGTGCTAGTACCCTTGAAAAAGGAGAATAAAATTTCAGGACAAAAACAAATATGACTATGAAGCTTAACAAAACATAGTAATCTGAAAATTCTTCACTCTCGTAACAAGTAACCTACAGTCCTTCAAAGTACACATAACCATGAGTGAATATCTTCTCTAGTCTATCAAAACAATTGTTAGTAGCCGATAATATACCAGTGAAACATATGATGAGGAGGTAAAGAAGCAGAACCCTACCCCTGAAGAGCAATATTGAGCGCCAAAAGATGATCCCGAGCCTAGACAAGAAGATTGAAAGATAAGGGTTATTATGGCTGCAGATTCAGAACACAAACTAAATCTCCGAGGTATGATAAAAAAAGTTGGTAATACCAGTTTGAACATGCACTTCATGAGCCACAGCGACCGAAATAGTGAGCCCTAATTCAGAGGCAACCTGGAGAACTTTCTGCTGAGCCCCAGAGGGATCAACTATAAGGAGAAAAGAGGATAATTCAGATGAAAAGAAATAAAAAAAAGAAGGGCCTTGCAAAGCACTTACTAGCACCCATGTTAGTGATGATACAAGTGCCTTTCTCCAGAGCCATAGGTAGTAACAAATGCATCCACTCTGAAACTGGAAAAATGGATGAATTTAAAAGTTATAAAAAAGATGCATAGCATAGCATAGTTATTTGAATATCGATAAAGCTGGAAACATACCACGAGGGTCGTAACCGTTAGCGCCAGATGCCATAGACAGCCAACGATCAGCCAGAGTGCGTTCGGCTAAGCACTCGAGGACAAGATAGTTAAGCTCTTGAACTCTCTGGAGGAGTTTGAGAGCGGCCAATGGCCTATCCCCGCCGAATCCAGCACCACATCCGACGTAAACCGTCTCCCTTCGCCTCTTGGGATTCTCTCTCTGAAATTCAGTAAAAATCAAATCGCGAAAATAGATTACATAATCTTACCAGCTTTATCACACAATCGCAGAGATTCTCCATGAGTAATCTTACCAGCTTTATCACACAATCGCAGAGATTCTCCATGACAAGAGAGTACAATTCAATTCTGGATTGATTTGAATTTTGACGTCGATCACCGATTCGTGGAATTTAAATTTGTTAGAGACGTGAGGAAGTGAGATTATGCTTCTTCCTTATTTAAAAAAAAAAAACAAACAAATGGAAGAAGAGTGTGTGTTTTATTTATTGATCATGCTTATCCCAATTAATTTTGGTTTATTAAAAACTATCTTCCCCTTTTATCTCATAGAATCAATCAATCAGAGGGAGGGTAGGCTATGGAGGAGGAGAAGGAAGGATTTTGCAGGAATTGGGGAGAGAGCGTTTGGGAGAAGGTTGTTTCGGCTTATGTCTCTCTACCAAAGAAAGAAGAATAAACCTCAGGGACGTGAAGTCACCGTGCTTTCGGCTTTCCTCTTCTCTTCTCTTCTCTTTTAGATCCGGAAGGAAGTAATTGCGTTAGGGACCGGGACCAAGTGACTTACTCGCTCCCTTATTGTTGACCCAGAGAAGCTTTCATCAGTTTCCCATTCCCACACCCTTTTGTTGTAGCTGTTCAGATAAGATAGCTCGATGGAATGTTCTTGGAGTTCAAGCAAAATTGATGTATTTACTTGCATACATTGTTCTAATTCCTTTCCAGCCACTGTTTTTTGTAGCCCCTACTGTACCACCATCAGAGTTTCAGCATTCAAGCGACCTTAACATGTGGATTAGTTTTTGTTTCTCTTAACTCTTCTCACATTACACATTTTTCTTTTCTTTGAATTTGGGTTGGTGTGGCAATGAATTTTTTATGTATTCATTGTGTTGGAACCATTCTGCCTTACATGAAGTTATTCTTGGAACAACCGGTAGAAATCAAGGCACCTCGACCAAAGGAGCTCTTTATGTTTTTTTCTTCTAGACAACGGTTACTGGAGCTATTCTTGAAAGAAACTCGTGGACAAGAAAGTGAATCTTCTAAGTCACAAAGATATTACCGAGTACGGAAGGTGTGTGTGTCATGCGGATTCTTTTCTGCTGCTTCATTTTGGGTTAACTCGCTCTTCTAACATACTTAGGGAGTGTTTGGCATGCATCCTGCAACCCGCAGATTGTGATATAGTTCTCTGGTTTATTCTGAGATGATTTTTGTCTTTTTGGTTTTAATTATATGCAGGATAAAGCTATGGAATAGTCTTTGATGTCAAAGATTTTTAAAGGAAAGTATCCATTCAACTATTGGACCTCGAGGATTTTCTGATAAGTCAGTCGTGACACGTGAGGTATGATGTCATCCTATTTTCTCCACCAACCTACCTTTCTCTGACTTCATTTTCGTCAACTAGTTGCTTAATTTTGACAGCTTTGTTGAGAGAAGCAAAATAATTAACTATTATTATTGTGATATGATTACGTTCCCAAAAAAAAAAAAACGAGAAAATACAAATAGCAACCAAGTAAAACGGAAAACCCCAAGAAGACGAGAAAATATTAGAAGAAAATATGAATTTGACTGAAACGAATAAAGATGCGGCAAGTTCCACTCAGAGATTGACTCGTCCTTTGATGATGTCGATGCTCATCTCACTAGGATCTGTTGCTTGCAATTCAACTTGAATCCCATCCAATTCCCTCTTGAACCTGTCCTTTGAGCTTGCATACAACATCTTACTCCTCACTCTTGATGTATCAGGTGACCTGATGCAAATTGGATGCCTCATTTATAGCAAATTCTACATCTCCAAATCATGAAAAAAAACAAAGGCAAGGAGTTGTTGTACCATGCGATGAAAAAGATCTTGCTCTTCTGGCAGTTCTCAGGAGTGGTGAAATCAAAGTCATAGACAGCATATCGGCACTCATCCTCGGGAATAGATCTGGTGAAATCATCGTAAGTTTCTTCTGGATTCCCGAGCTTGTCTATCATAACTTGCTGAGCCTTCTCATCAATTTTGAAAACAATGAACCTATAATTCCTCTTTGCTTTCAACTCCAAGAATTTGAGCTTGCACTCATCATTAACGTGCATCCCAGACGCTGAATTAGCCTGCAAACACACACACACACATGCATAGTCAACGTATATGATCACATAACATTACATGATTGACAATAAATAGCGGCTTGATAAAGTGAAATGTAGGAACATACCATGTTGTCTGCTTGATATTCGGATTTGAGGATCTGAAAGTAGAGGAGGTAAGAGGGGGGGTTTTAGAGGATGAGAAGAAGAAGAAGAAGAAACAAGTAGGTTTGGTTGGGTCGTTAGGCTGGTCACGTCTTAAAATCAAGAAGAGTTTGATGCTGTCACGTTGTGGCCATATTTACTTGATTAGATATATTAGAGGGTCTGCATAATTTATTCACGCATACACATGTATCTATGTAAGCACATACATGTGGTGAAGTTTGTTCAGGACATCATTGGGGAGTTGAGGATTCATGATGTACATGTTTTCTTTGTTTTTATTAATTTTTTTGACTTTTTCTTTCCTCACAATTGGTCGTAGACTTTGCCCTTCTTCTTGGTGCGAATTTAATATGAATTTAGCGGGAAAATAATAATTAGCCTTTCAAGTCTAAACACGGGTTTTGCTTTGCACTACCAGAGAAATTGCAGATTTTATCATTATGAAAACGATATGGCCAAACTAAACCATTGCATCAAGATGACATGATCACATGACAAGAACAAAAAAAAAAAATCATAGGATTGTCAATACGTAAAGCGACAATTTTGGTTTGGTGAAAGCCCATAAACTAAGCTTTGCCTTTGAAATAGAGTGTAACAAAATCCCATCCACATCATTATAAATTTCCCATTTTCTATATTTTGGTTCCATAAAGTGTTTAAAGAGACACGACCACTTGCTTGCTTCCACATCCACATTATTATAAATTTCCATTTTCTATAATTTTTCCGAATAAACCCCAAAAAAATGGTACGGGAACCAATAGATCAAGTGAATTTACTGGGATAATATTTAAGCACTTGTCCGTACATATTTGACTGAAAAAACAAGTTCTCATGTTATGTTAGAAATTGAAGCTCGCTACTAGCTACTAGGTATATCTCTGGTTATGTTAAAATTATATTTATATAAATTATCCTCGAGTTTTGAAATTGAAGCTACTAGCTACTGTGAGTTATCACTTGGAAGTTAGAACTCCTATCCCATGAAGGCTTCGATATGGTTTTATATGACTTGAAGTTTTCATTTCTGTGGACGGGCCAGATGCAATAATAGACTCGAAGAAAAAAGGTGATAGTGTAGTAAAAGCTCACTCTCTTGAATCTCGAAAGAAACAGAACTCTCTCTCTCTCTCAACGCACCTGACCTGAGAACGTAACAGCAGAGATTTTAAAAACGACGACACCTTCAAAGTTTTCTGAAATCTAATGTAATGTTTGGGCCTCTAATGGGCCCATTTTTGAGACGGCACGAGTTCTAAGTACAAAATCTCGGACTGCGTGTCGTTTTTACCAGTAGAAAACGTATTATAGTGAAATGAGATTCTCAGATTTGGGCCTCTCTCGTCTCGTCGATGAATCCCCAAATTGACAAGGTAGTGAGAAGAACGACTATGGTGGCGACTGCTGTTGTATCATACTTCCTCTTAACCGCTGATTACGGTCCCGAGCCGAATGCACTTGATCCTGTGAGTTCCTTTTTTTTTCTTTTTCAATGAAACCTGACTTGATGTTGCTGATTTAGGATCTCCCTCTCCTAGATATAAACATTTGGTTGGAATTGAAATTGGTTAGATCTCTTAATAGTAGCTACTTGATCCTCCATAGTTAAATTGAAATGGATCTTCTTTATCCTTATCAGCCGTTGTCTTCATTGAACTGCCTACTTGTATTTCTCTTTTATCTGCTACTGTCACTTTTGAGCTAGCTCTTTTTCTCTCCAGCACCTAACTAAAATTGCTTATGGTTGTTAGTTTCTTACCACTTTAATGAGTTTTGCGGAACCTGGTGCAACCATTTTTTTTTGACTCTGTGGTTCTTACCTGCGTATATGACATTTGCAGATCAAACGGAGGATCATTTCAGCGCAGGATTCTGTGAAAGAGTTCATCTTTCCATCAAAGAAATCCGACAAGTAAAGATGTAGTTGAGCAGTTTCAGTGCCTTGTTTTATGTTATGGCTAACACAGAGTTCACTCTCCTTTCTCCTGTGTTTTTACTTCTCTCCATTACTCTTAAAGACTTGAAATATATATATATATATATGTTTGTTACTAATAATAATAAATCGGATCATCTGCGCATCATCTTTTTTTTTTAATGTCCCTAGCAAAAGCTGCATTTACAGCTCCCTTCAAAGAATTTAAATATGTCAATTCACTCCGTTGATGTAAGACATCCGTACGGTTTATTGATCAAGAAAACCTCGTCGACGAGAAAAATAATAATAATAATCATTAGCAAAAAGAAATATTATTAAAATGAATACGACAGAAATAAATATCTTAAGCTTTTGACTTTTATGCTCGTTAAAGCGGAAACAAAATACAAGTGGATTTATTTCTACCTAACAGTAATACACTTAAAACACATTCCAAGAACCAACTACCACCGTCCGATTGGAGATAATCTTAAATCTTACGGTCTATAAAATACAAGAACACTGAACACAAATCTATTCGGCACACTCATTGACCATAAACGGTCTCGTGTTACCAAAAACGCAAAAAGCAAGCGTTTGCGTTTGCGTTTGCTTAATACGGTTTCTGCATGTACATGAACATATCCTGTAGCGGAAACAGCTGATTACTCCCTCCTCCGAACGCGTTATCCACGTTGGCATCAATGTAATTAAACCCAAAATCAAGGGTGTTATTGCCATTACCAGCAGCCGACCAATCCTTCCACTTGGGCTCGCTCTGAACCTCGCTCGTGAACTCTGGCGACACCACTTGTTCCGAGCAACTAGACTCCGTCGTATGCAACTTCGGCACAGAATCCGACGTGTCAAAATACACGAATTCACTCGCCGTCGCCGTATGTTGCGGCGGCGGAGGCATCCCCATCTCTGTCACCCTCGGTTTCTCCTCCACAACTTCTTCGGTGAGTCCGCCGTAAACCATCGACGACGGTTGTCCTCGCTTCTCGATGGCTCCTTTTTTGTTGTAAATCCGGCAAAGAACCCAATCATCCAGCTGGCAAAATCAAGACCATCGGAACAATTAAAGAAACCACAATATTTAAATAGAGATAGAAATAGATCCAATTTGTATATATGTATTGTATGTATACCCTGAGACTATTCTTCTTCTTGCGAACCGACCGGTCAACGTCGGCGAGTCGGTACTCGTGCATAATCCAATTGGTTTTCTCTCCCTTGGGAGCTTTACCGGCGTAGAAAACAAGAGCTTTCTTGATTCCAACAGGTTTAGGAACTCCAATCGGTTTATCAGCTCCAGTTGCTTTCCAGTAACCAGACCCAGCCGACCGGTTCGGACGCGAACCGTTGGGATATTTCCTGTCCCTGGGAGAGAAGAAATACCATTCCTTCTCACCATACAAGGATAAAGCTGTAATTTTTCAAGAAATTGAGTCAGCAGAAGATCTCAGATTTAGATTACAAAATTGAAAAAGGTAAGAGAATTAGTGAAATCACCGGGAAGCTCCCATGGATCGTATTTGTAGAGATCGATCTCAGTGATGATCGGAACGGCGATGGACTGAGATGCACATTTGCGGCAGAGATAGTGCATGACGAGCTCTTCATCGGTAGGGTGAAACCGGAATCCTGGAGGCAACTGTAATTCTGACATTGGCTCTTTATCCTCGATTTACCTTGAACAGCCACTAATAAGATTAGGAGTTCCTATCCTAATCCTCTACCTCTGAAACTTGAAAAGAAAGAGAGAAAAGTCTAATATATAAGGAGAGGGGAAGGACACGTGTCGTAGCCTCAAGCTTGTGTGGGAGAGAAGAAGAGCTTCTAGAACACACGTGGGTGGATGACACTGCCGAGACACGTTTCGGAAGGAGAAGTCACTTGCTGACGTGGCGATGAGAAGATTGTGTCACTGCTTACGTCTGTCGGTTTTGTGGTCCATTCACTTGTCGTAAAATCCAAATCCAACCGGTCCGATACGACCGAACCTGGGGTCTATCTTATGGATTCTTCGTTTCCGGTCGGTGGATCTGTGGTCCCACTCTCTCCCTAAATATTTTTTTGTCTTTTTGCAAAAGGTTCATATCTTGTCAAATCCTACGATTAAACGGTAATAAAGTGATCTCTAGTAGTCATCTCACTCTCAATTTTTCATGGTGGTTTTTTTTTTTGGCAAAAAGCTTACAGTATTTATTCTTAGTTTCTTACCCTGGTGGTGAGTGGTGAGTGGTGAGTGGTGAGATTGCTGAATGCCGCGCTTAATTTGGGTATTCTTGACAATTATGCAACCATTTGATGAAGTGATTCATACATATAGATGACGTAGATTATTTGGAGATCAAACAAAGGGTAATTAATATCAGCGCACGATTCTGTGAAAGAGTTCATGTTTTTCTTTCTTTTGTCAACAGTAATAGAGTTACAACTTATTATAGATTATAGATTATAGATGATATAAGTGTGTGTATATAGGGTAGGGAGATGGGATACATTCCGAGGGAATGCGATTGTCTAATAGAATCATTATTTGATACCAAATGGGGTTTTTTGACATTTTCATTCGCGGGATCGTACTTACAATCGTTTATCCTATTATTAACTTATGGTGTGGCCATTCACATTCAGAGCTTCGACGTGACGGAGGAGGCTTTAGGAGGTCTAGCCTCTCTTAATAGAGCCTCTTGCGTTACAGATACAACCATCTGTTTCACATATTAAACAAACAAAACAAACCCACACGGAATTATTTTTTATACCCAACATTTCTATTCAGATTAAAACATTAGCAATTCCAATTTTATCCCAATCTTTTTTCAAAACTTGTGCAAACTTTTATCATCTACTCTATATATATATATATATATATATATATATATATATATATATTTGTATCATTTTTAAAAAGGACGCAAAAGACTACAAAGTACCTCTCCTTTTCTGTTGAACATTTCGCCAGTCACATATCCTCGGGTCTCATGTGCAGTTGGACTCACAATCTGCAAGAGGCAACGTTGTCTTGTAAGTCCATGTATCTCAAGACTCATCTACATTCATAGTAAGAGGGTTCCTTACCCCTTGCTATGTTTTATTATTCAGTCAAGACAAATCTCAAACTTTTACACTTAGTATCCTTGAGCTTACAGGGAGAGGGAATACAGAAACAATGAACTTATTACACTTAGCAGATCCCTAACCTAATATCTTGCAAGGTTCGCTAAACAAAACTCAACCTATAGGGAGGTTTCTAAGACACTTTAGTTTTCAATTATTCTAAACAAACATTTCATATACTTTCTTTTTGATTTTTATGTTTCTTTTCTTTCTTTCATTAAGACAAAAATAAGTATTCAGAAGAAAGAAAAACTACCACAAAAAGCAACCAGTCATCAGCTCTTAGAGGTCGGTGAAACCACATCCTGCAAAACAATAGAGGAAAAGTCAGTAAGCAATAATTACTATGACAATCAATTTGGAAGCTTCCTGCTGGAATAATTTCTGAATGTAGGAAAAAACTAACACAAACATACAAAACTCAATACTTCACCAAGAGAAAAAAAAAACTTACGCATGGTCCAGGCTTAGCGCAGCGGCTCTCCGGCCCTTTCTGCGGTGAGGGTTCAAACCAACACCAGCAAATATTAAATCCGAGGCAAATGCAACGACACATCTGCATAACAACATGGCTTTCCAGATGATTAGTTAGCTAAGAATGATAAGTCGAATTTCAGAAAGTACAGCATACCAATAATATTTCAATGTTATTAACTAAGTTTGGCCTTTACTCCAAATTTATCAATTGGGGTTACTAAAATACCATTGATTCACTTGTTTCCAATGATTTTTGCTTTAAAAGGTAAAAGAATTGTTACCAAATGAATAATAGCAAAAAATTAGGTGATTGCTCTCATTTTCATAGATGTAGGTACTTACCGGTGTAAAGCTTGGTCATCAGAAAGCTTTCCCTTTGCTCTAAACCAATAGCTCAATCTGCAAAAAGACTATGTAAGAACACTTAAAAACAAAGGTGAGTTTCATGTGTAATAACATGAGCCATACAGTTTATCAGTTCTGCTTTCCCTCCTGATGGAATGCATGACAATAACGATATACAGTCAAGAGTAACCTATGATGTAAGTTATTTATTTCAAATAATTGTTAACCTCGGAGGAGACTTTGTCTGATTTGTTAAATTGCTGGGCTCACAATAACGATATACAGTCAAGAGTAACCTATGATGTAAGTTATTTATTTCAAATAATTGTTAACCTCGGAGGAGACTTTGTCTGATTTGTTAAATTGCTGGGCTCACAAAATCGAATCTCTACAGGCCATGGAACAAAGTTTGCAGTTGCAACCTTGTTTCGGTAACTCCTGAAAAAAAAAGAATCAATTGGAAGATCGGTCCAACTTGAGCTTCTGAAACAATATGTACATTGGAAAGCACAACTACTAACCTAGGTAAATGAGGATCAGTTGTACGACGTTCACGCAACTCCTCCAGTGATAGAAGCTGCAGTAGATCGCGGTGAAAACGAAAACCCTTACAATTTATTGAAACCCTTAAATCATGAGAAATGATTTACCGTATCAGGATCTGGCACGGATGGCATGGTTGACTCCTGGTGATCAAATCCTTGTTGCTCTTTCTACAAAATTAATGAAAGAGCAAATTTAAAAGGCATTTTCCACAGTTTTGTGAAAGATTCTCTCTTGGTAGCAGATGGACATAGAGATACGTTAACTATCTTGTAAGGAACAAAATTGAAAACCTGAAATGATGCCAACAAGATGAATATGATGTTTCCTTTCTGTACTGCATCTACTCTTCGGGTGGCAAAATTGTTCCCATCACGTATGCGGTGAACTTGATAAATAATGGGGACTGCAAGAGTAACAAACAATGATAATTAAATGAATATAATAGCAGGCTGAGTTTCAACTGGGAAGAAAAAGCATTATTGGTAGCTGGCAAGAGCACACTGAAATTATGTTCATACTATCAAGATCTCCAACGAGAAGAAAATAGGAATGTAAACTGTGGACTATCTTCAAAAAATCAACAGTTTTTGAAGCCGCAGCAAGTGCCTGTAAAATGTGAGTTAGAGATTATAAAAATGACACATAACAAGCTATATGTGCACATGAGTCAGCTCAGTTCAGAAAATGCAATACCTGTCCAACAAATTGTCCTCCAAAAACCTTCCCAAATTTGGGGGCATCAGGTAGCGTAATCCCCCTGAAGATATTCAACTACAAGGAAGAAGCACATAGAATAAAAGATCCACCGCATTTCATTTCGCAGCAGTAAAAAGAATTGTGATACACCAAGATGTGACACTGACATAAATCTGTATAGATAAATGTTTAGCTAAAGTTGATTCTAGGGATTTGATTAGAAAAAATGGTAGTTTAAAACTGAGAAGAAGTAAAGAAGAGAAGTGGGTTACTTCTAAAGGGTCGAGTTGCAATATGCGTTCCACTAAAGAGCATTTATCAACTGCCTGATCTGATTGCCAAATAGAATTAGTCTCAAGCAAACGACAATGATGACGGGGCAACACCAAGCACGTAAGCTGCAATGACAAGGCACGAAAGGAACTTTATACTCTTCTTGTTAGAAAATGTTCAGCGATATATGAAAAGTAAGATGACTTTGAGCAAGAACCTCGGAGATAGCAACAATGTCTGCAGAATGAGTATGCCCAGAAATACCTATAGAAAAAACAAAAAAAAGATAGAAGCTGAGTATATCAGGCAACCAAAAGAATGAACAGATTCCAAAAAAAAAAAAAAAAAAATCATAATTGTCACCAAGGCCGAAGTAATCATATTGTTTCAAGAGAAATTCAGAAGGGTTATCTTCTTCGGGTGGTCCAGAAACCTGAGCCTGGAAACAAGAACGAAAAGAAAAAAAAAACTTGATGTATGTCTAAATGGAAAATGAGAAGAAAAGGGAAATTTGAGAAACAAAACCTCTCCTTGAAAAATAAAATAACATCCATTCCAAGTTTGATCTTCACGTACCACATAATCCCCTTTCTCTGCAAACAGCAACAAAACCTCCTTAATCTCTCTGTCTTTGTACTCAATCAAAAAGAGCGCTTCCAAAGGGAATAATAACTGAAAATTGAGATAACCCACCGTAGCGTTTCAACACAACAGCTTGGGCGATTTTCTTAAGAGAAGAACTCGGCAACTTCTGAAGTAGAGGGACGTTTCCAAGAAACTCCACAACTGCACAACAACAATTATCATCGGAGATTAACAACATGATTCAAGTTTTCTCTATCTTCGTTTTCCAATTTACAAGTGGTACCTGATTCGGTGTTCATGGCGGATTCTGGAAGTCGGAAGAAATCACCGGTGATGAACTCAAATAGCCAACCAAAAAAAAAAAAAAGATAATGTCGAATCCGATTGTTCCGGAACTAATCTCTGTGTAATAAAATAAAAGTGATAACAACAAAAATACTCTCTTGCTTACCAAAAAATAATAATAATACAAATCATTCGTATATGGGCTTTACTTAAGGCCCACCATAAATAACTCCTTGGCCCATTATAACCCCAAAAATACAAGCCATCGTCATTCGTCAAGCTGGCGAGTCTTATTCTTATCTAAGGCTTCCAGTTCCAGGTATTTTCAGTTCGATCGTGATTTGATTCCACATCAATTGGGTGATTATGATTCTTGCATCCAAAAACCAAGAAAAAGAATGCTATAGATACCACATCGATGAGAAGATAAAAAGATAGTTGAAATTATTGGATATAAATATAACATGTTAAATATCCCACATCAAGTGGAAGGCACCTACATTATTACAAGGACCTGTTTCCATGTCAACCTTGTTTTATATTTTAGGTTTGGAATTTTAGTTTCTAAGCCTGATTATAGGTGGCGGCTGTGTGAGTGCGCATATAACATATGATTCAAAAGAAACAAACGGAATTTGATATAAATATCATGTATTTTTTTCCCCCACTAAACCTCTAGAAACATCACAAGTTCATTTTGTGTCATGTACATTCAACATTTCTAGTTTTTCACTCTTGCTTTTCAAACAAATTTCACGTAAATTTTTAATTATACAAAATGTTTTTCTTCTTTTATAGATAAATAATAATTGAAAAATACGATTACTGAAACGCCATTGGAAATTAATAAATTGTTACGGCGCAGGGTAGACAAAGAATATATCATTCTTGACAAAAGTGAGAGTTAAGCTCCAAGAAAGTGAAGTCTTGATCGAAGTGAGATGCGTTTATCGCGATTACATTGTTGCAGATATCATGGAAGCTGTGAGTAATCTTAACATGTATGCTTCCTCGATTCGTTCTCAGAGTCACGCTGGATTCCTAAAACCGAATCTTCTTTCATTCTTTGTGGTTTCTTGAGTAACACGGTATCTTTGGGTTTAGGCTTTTGGTTCTTATAGTTTCGTGGCGAGGCTGCGGTTACTTCCGTTGGAATGATCAAATAAGAGCTGAAGAAAATCAAATTTTACATCTGAAAGCTAAATTAGGAACATCGATTCTTGAGCCGTTTTATTGGTTGATTTGCTAGTATGGTAATAAACTAAGAATAATCTCATGTAATATTGATCACAATATGATAGTTACTGGTTTCGGTGGGACTAAATAAAAACTAGTGATTTTGCTATGCAGGTATTAAATTGGTAATGACGTTTTCTATTTTTTATTTTTGGGTCAAAATACTTGCTAGCTAAGCTAGATTGACAAATCAAATCACTTAAATATTTGCTCGTTGTAATAACCTTTTATAACATAATATCTCAACCAATCTAAAAAAACACCCAACTCTATTTTTATAAATGAAAAATAATTTTTTTAAATGATGATACGCACGTCTGTATCACAAACCATGCAAATTATATTCTAATATCTTATACACTTGATGACCATGTTATGTGCTGTATCATAAATATATGTAATAATCACATATATATAATTATAAACCATGATTATTAGTTTTGTGCTAATCGTGTAAGCTGCATGGATCCAAAACTTAAAAAACCTCAACGATGCGATAATTTCACAATAGTTTGATTTAATTATCACCCCGTTGACAAAAAAAAATTAAAGGCATTATCTATAGTGTGCTCAACTGCTCATCATACACCGAGCATACATTTTTTTGGTAAATAAAAAATTAAAAATCAAGGTCAACAAGTGCAAAAAGCTTATGAAATTAGTTTAAACAATTGGTTTTATTAATTTTCTTTTACTTCGTTAAGCAAACATTATTTATTAGGAAAAGATCATAAGAATCATAAGATAACTCGTCCTTAATATTATATATACATATTAATGAAGGGGATACAAGAACTAATGTTTGTTTTGGTTGTCAAACAAAAATGAATAATTAATTATTCATATAGTTATGAAACTAAGATTTAAATAGTGAAGACATTGTTCATCCTTCCCATCGGACGATGCACATTGTTCAAGTTTTTATCGGTCGCCGTTATAGTGTGCAGAAAGCTTTCAAGCGGAAAGAGAAAGTCTTATAAACGTTACAAAGATTCAAACGGTTCAAATTTAAAGACAAATCTGCAGAAGCTTTAAAGTGTGTGTGTATATATATATATATATATATATCACTTAAAGACCGTTGCTTTTTTATCCCCTTCTTTAGTTACGTTTTTTCAAATCTATATATATATATTTTAATCTCAGTTGTAAAAAAATTCGATAAATATTGTTGTGATCTATTCTGTTATTTCTCTTTTGCTTTTGGATTTTGGCATGCCTAACGGTCTCTGCTTTTGCTTTAGGAAAAAAAAAAGTTCTTTTTTTGTTCGTTTGTTCTTCTTACTTTACTGTTATCTGGTCCTCGAAATTTCACTATCCAAGAATCGAAAATTATTCCCGGTTCAAATTTTGGGAATTCATATTCTAAAATTTTGCTGAAAATTCACAACGAAAGCTCTAAGTTTCCATTACATTTTTTTTTCGTTTCCATTACATTATTCTCTTTGTGATTTCTTCCTTTATCTAGAATCAGGGGAGTTTTTAAAAAAAAAACAGATCTTTGAAAAGATGGATAATTTGCCAAATCCTGAAGAAAACGACGATGTGGGTTTTCGTCAATCACCTGGTTCCATCGATCCAAATGACTACTCATCATCTGGAACTCCGGTTTACTCGACGATGAGTACAGATTCCTTAGCTAATCATGGAACATGTTCTGAAACATCAGGAGACTTTTCAGACCAAATTGATGAAACCAGCAGTTTCTGCAGTGAGGTTTCTCCTTCTGTTTGGCCTGTCTTGACCCAATCCAAGTCTGGGAGTTCAAATTGTTTAACTACCTTAGGAACGAAACAGAATCTTAATGAGCCTGAAGAGAATCTTGCAGTCCAAGAAATTTTAGAGCCAGGTATTTTGTGCCTCTCTCTTCATTTTCTTTTTGTCAGAATCTTGAAACTGTTCTCGTACAGCATTGGAGACTATGAAGGAAAGATTCTCTAAGCTTCTGCTTGGGGAAGATATGTCAGGAAGCGGCAAAGGTGTTTGCACAGCGGTGACAATCTCAAATGCTATAACCAATCTTTATGGTAACTAAAACTAAGCCTCACAGTTTTTGAGTTTCAAATTAAGACATCTAGATAAACTGTATTTAATATCTTTTGATTTTATCAGCTACTGTTTTTGGACATAATCTAAGATTAGAGCCATTGGAGATAGAGAAGAAGACAATGTGGAAGAGAGAAATGAATTGCCTTCTCTCTGTATGTGACTATATATTCGAGTTTATCCCAAAGTCACAGAATCTAAGCAATGGAGCCACTGTTGAGGTATCAAAGATTTGCATACAATTTAGTCTTAAAATAAAAACAAAACTTTTATTGCGTTTTTTTGTCAGGTAATGGAGAGTAGACCAAGAGCAGACATCTACATCAATTTACCTGCACTTAGAAAACTAGACTCCATGCTTATGGTAGCTACTCTAATACATGAAGATAATAAGACTTACTCAATTATCAATACACCTCATAAAATGTCATTCTTTTCTGCAGGAGGCATTGGATAGTTTTCATAAGACAGAGTTTTGGTATGCAGAAGAAGGAAGCTTGTCAATGAATTCTAAGCGTTCTGCAACTGGATCATTCAGGAAAGTGATTGTACAGAGGAAAGAAGAGAAATGGTGGTTACCAATTCCTCTGATTCCATCACAAGGTTTATCAGAGAAAGCAAGGAAACAACTTAAGAGTAAGAGAGAGAGCACTAATCAAATCCATAAAGCTGCTATGGCGATCAATAGCAGCATCCTCGCTGAAATGGACATTCCAGATTCTTACATGGCAAATCTTCCAAAGGTAAACAACAGATGACCTTTTTTTTTTTTTGGGATTTTCCATTGATCTTTTTGCATTTGCAGAGTGGAAAAGCGAGCACAGGAGATACAATATATCGACAGATGACAAGTTCAGGGAAGTTTATACCAGAAAAACTTTTAGATTGTCTCAAGATTGTGTCAGAGCATGAAGCACTTCAGTTAGCTGATAGAGTAGAAGCTTCAATGTACACATGGAGACGCAAAGCTTGTCTAAACAATTCCAAGTCTTCATGGAATATGGTGAAAGATCATATGTCAATTACAGGGAGATCAGACAAGAACTATGTTTTGGCTGAGAGAGCAGAGTCTTTGCTCTTCTGTTTGAAACAACGGTACCCAGAGTTGTCTCAGACATCATTAGATATTTGCAAGATTCATTACAACAAGGTAAAATAACAAACATTCACTTGAATCATGTTTCTTGTGTTGCGTTTTTGATAATTTCTTTTGTGGTTTGCAGGATGTTGGAAAAGCTGTGTTAGAGAGTTATTCAAGGGTTCTTGAAGGTTTAGCATTTAACATAGTTGCTTGGATTGATGATGTTCTTTATGTTGACAAAACGATGACAGGAGAAGAAGAAGCATAATTTCTTTGAATTTCCTCTCTCCCTTGTATATTAGATTTAAGTCCAAGTAAAATTCTATTCATAATTTTTTCTTATGTAAGAGGAGAAAAAAAAACTATATTTGGAGCGACCAAAAAAATGAATTAGACCTATCTTTAAATTGAAAAAAGCATGTACATGTCAATCTTTAAAATCCTTTGGGATGAAAAAGAATATGTTTATGTTGAAAATTCAGTAAAATCTTAGATAAAGTCACAATTGTGAAAATCTATCCAACAATAATCTTCTTAAACATGTTTTAAACAGAGACGCGTATCTCTTTACTTCTAACTTTCCTCTATTTTAGTTAATTATTATGGGGTTACCGAACTTCCGCTTAGTCCTCCTCGCTGTCCTCAGGATCTTTTCAGTTTCCTTCTCTGCGTCCCATTCGAAGTTAGCTCCTGATTTTTTATCATTACGAACCATTTTCAGTTCCACATTGTTTCGAGAAGAATCAAGTTTAGAAAATCTCCATACCTTTAGTATTCCCATCGAACAAGCATGAAAAACCTCCATCTATATCTTCATCTGAGTCTATTACAACACTGCTTTGCTCAAACTGCATGAATTGAATTGCACACTGCTTAGATTCTGAGAAAGTTAAAAACATATTTCTTATTATAGCTATATAATGAGAAAAATTCAACCCCAGTCACGTGCTGAGTGCGAATGCCTTCGGATTTTACTGACTTTGTTGCTGCTCGTTTCCTGAAACTGCTCTGTTCTGGTTTCACCGTTTTCCAACCTCCCACTTGTATCTTTGGGGGTAAAAATGATTTTACAGTTTTGGCTGATGCGTTAGTTGGACTGTAAATGCAACATAAAACGTTTTTATAATCTATCTGTGGTAATGTTTTTTGAATAAAAATGGGTAGAAGTAGCAAACCAATGTTTGACCTACTTTCTAGGAAGATGCGGTTGCACATTTTTCAGTGGAGTATTACAAAAGGAATTTCTCTGCAACTGATTTTCCACACGAGTTAGTGACAGCTTCTTGTAAGCAAAATGAAACTCTGAAGAGAGGAGTTGTTCACTGCAATTGAGTTAGTACCTTGGCTGCTGGACCGCACTTCTCAGGCAAGTTTTTCTTAGCCTGTTGTTTAACAAAATTCCACATTATTTCCTGAAATCTGCAGCTTAAAGAGCAAAGACATTGAAAGCAAAAGACTCGCACTTGTGGTGCTGTTGGAACCTGAACTCTTGGCTCAGGCATCTTGAAGCCAGTCAGACCCTATAATAGATTTGGCAGTGGGAGTCAAAGCATTACACTTGTGCTTAAATTCTGAAAAGGTGAAGAACTTAGAGTTACCTTGGTTGCTGGACCGCGCTGCTCAGGCAGGTTTTCCTTAGCCTGATGGTTTTAAAAGGCTTCATTAATTGCTCAAATTTGTAGCTTAAAGAGCAAAGACATGCAAAGCAGGAGAAAAGACCTTCAGTTGTGGTGCTGTTGGAATCTGACCCCTTGGCTCAGACATCTCTAAACTAGCCAAGACCTATAAGAGAGTTGGTAGGGAGAATTAAAGCATTTAATGTGCATAAGAGTGTTATATATTTATCACAATCCGATATGACACAGGCTCTGCTAAGATAGATAGAACAAAATACATACAAATGTTCTTTAAAACACTTATGTTGCTACCTGAATCTCTTTGGTGAATGTTTGACAGATTTCCCTTTGTATTTTCTGTAGAGCGGTTTCTATTTGCTCTGGGATAGCCGTTAGCATCAGGAAGATTCTCTGTAGCTTCTCCTGATTGGGATCTTTGCTGAATTCGTCCAAAATAGATTTAACACCTTCATCAAGACTAGCTTTAACATCTGCTTGTTCCTTCATCTGCTTCCCGATCATTCATTTCAATAAGCTTAATCCATTATCACAAAGGTCATAAAGAAACAAGAAAAACTGGAAATATTTGCTTGTACCAGCAGCTGAAGTGAAGTGTCCTGGAGAATCAACTTTTGATGTATGCGTTCAGCTGCAGTAAAGAGATGAAACTATAAATTCACATTGATCACGTTTGTAAAGGAGTAAGATAAGCTTCTAACAACCTTGCTATGTTTGGCCAAGAAAATGAAAATGCAAGGGAATAAACTTGTCTCTTACTACCACATTTGGTTTGTACATATTTTGAGAACAGGTGGAATTTGAGATTTTAAAATATTCAAGCGGAGCTTGTGTGTCTGGTGTACTTACTTTCAAGAAATACTTGTTTAGTTCCTCTGTTGGCATGCATGATGTCAGTCTGAATAGAATCTAACATCATTCCAAACCTGCTCAAAGAAGTTTCTATCATCCCAAACCGTTGCTCAAGTTCGTCACTGACCTGAGCTACTAAGTGAAGAATGAAGAGAAGTAAGGAGCCACTCAGTGAAAAAAAGAAAATGGAAATGAATTCCCAGTCTAATTAGAAAGAGCAAACTCACATTTAGAATCTCCAAGAGAAGCAGAACTCCATCTTCTCGTAAGACCAGTGGAAGATGTAGATCTAACCAACTGAGTATCTTCTCGTTTATGATTGATTGGAGGTAAGCAACTAGTAACCTTCTTCAAAGATACATCTCTTTCCTGAGAACAAAATCTCTGTGGAGAAGGGAGTATGAAACCACCAATACTAGAAGCATATAACTGAATGAAGTTTAGGTTGGTAAATAACCTGATCGTTAATGAGGAGTTCTTCGACAGAGCTCTGAGTCATCTGAGAGAAAGCACCGCGCTGAGAGTGAGAGGAAGGTCCCTGAGAGAATGACTGCTGTGATCGAAGCTGCTGCGATGCTTGTGGTTCAGCTGATCTCCTTTTTAATATATTCGCAACATAGAAACATCAATCAATTTCAAACATAAAACATATACACGCGAAACCCAAATAAAACCTAATGGATTCTCGTGGGAAGATATCAATCAGTTCGTAAAATATCAATAACAATGTCTAAATTCAGATCCAAATTCTAAACGATGGAAATCAGTTCAAATTAATATGGGCTAAGAAGTGAAATTGAATGATTTATTATCATCATCACGAAGGAAGCCCTTTGTCCAAAGTCAGCGATACAGCTCTCAGGCCTCAGCTGGTCATGCGCCTGCAGTTATCATCAGTATTTTTTTATTACGATCATCAGACTGACAACTTCAATGAAAATTCTGAATTGCCTTTTCCGTCAAGTTTACGCAATTAGCGGGAAAATAAATCCGTACACAAGTGAGAGAACTGGTCAATTATATATGGGCCCTTGTAAATGTGACTAATGGGCCGTTATAAATGTGTCTGACCTTGGATCGAGAAGAAAAAGATCTGACCGTTCACACCAAAAGCTTCGTGGCCTAATTCGCTGACGCCACGATTATAATTTATTCACATTATTTATTTATTTTGTCACAGTTGTTGACTGGCTCTCCACTTCAGATACCGTTTTATAACTTTCAGGTCACTGTAATCGGACTCCGGCTAAATCAGCGGTTGTTGCTCAGACATTAAATTGGATATACAGGTAAAGGTCCCACACGAAATTTCTCACTGACAAGCCAAACTCGACATATATATATTTGTTTTTTTTTTCCCTTGACTCCGTCAAAACTTTCCATCCTTGTCATTAACCCTAAAATTACATTACCTACGGCTACGGTTTCGGATCCTTGTATCAGATATATTTTTTTTTTAACCTTCTGTGAGTTGACATTTGATTAAAAAAATTCAGATTCCTTTTAATGCATTTGATTTTATCCATTAGCGATTTAAGTTATTATATGGTAAGAAATGTTCTCCGTATGAAGTTGTAGACATCTAAGAACTAAGATGAGAGTCATCGATGTTAGCTAAGTTACATTTAATTATTGTGAGCATTGGCTCGCTCTAATCTTCTCTGTTAAGATCATACTTTTCGTCCTAATCACTTTATTTCTCAGAAAATACATTCATTTGAATATAATATAATTGACTAAGAAAATTGTCGGAAACATCTTTGCAATTAGTTGGTAAGGGACGAAAATATATGTATTCATCTATATATATATATATATATGATAATTAAATAACTGTGATAGTAAATTATCGTCTTGTTTTAGAAAAGATAGAACTTGTCTTTGCAAATCTATAGAGGAAAGTGGAGAATCCATGGCAGAGGCTTTGAATGACGATCCTGTTTATGTTGCAGTAAGCAAAGACGTTGGTGAAAGTAGATTGACTTTGTTATGGGCTTTGAGGAATCTCCGAGTGAAGAAGCTTCTTCTTCTTCATGTTCATCAACTGATTTCGATGACCCCTTTATGTAAATCATCTCTTCTCCCTTCTTCTTCTTTTTTTTTTTCTTTTCTTTTTGGTGCCAATAAACTCTGATCGGGAATGTATTAATAGGAAATGAAATCTTTGATGAATTATGCAAATGTTTTCAGCTGATATACATAATTGATGTTTTTATCAACTTTGTTCTGCTTCTAATTCTGTTGGTGATGAAATTATTTCTAGTATCTTAAAATTATTGATCGTAGGAAGTGATGTTGGGGATATGAATGTTTGCAGTTAGGTGTCTTTATAATGTTTAAGTGTGGGTGATGTTACATCAAGCGATTGATGATTCTTGATTATAGAGGAAGATCAAACTTTATATTCTTGAATGAATTTATAAAGATGCGTTTTTTCTTCTTCTAATGTTTGGTCTTTTGTTTGTGAATTCCAGCAAGTGGGCTAGAACAAAGCGAGATAGATGCAATACAGGAGTCGGAACTGACAAGTTTATATGAGAGCCTTTACAAGTACCGTGACATCTGCGAAGTTGAAGGAGTGAGTGCTCTTCCAACACTAAGAAGCAAGAGAAAACTAAAAACATATTCGCACGGTTCATTTGCTTGCAACAACAATTATAATTAGAATCTGTAAGCCTTGAACTTCACTACTTATACATCATGAATGTCATAGAATTGCTTATGTTGCAGGTTATCCAACAAGATGTGGATATACTCCCTTACCCAGCAATTAATGTTGGGGAAGGGATTGTGGAACTCATCTATGAAAACAATATCAAGAAGCTTATTATGGGAGCAGCCGCTGATTCCCATTACTCTGAGTAATTATATTTTGAAATGTCTCCAGAACAACGCTGTTGAGAACTCCTCTACTGTGCATTAGTCTATCTGATGCAGAGATGAATTTGTAAATAGGCAAATCTATCTTTGATGATGCAGGGGCATGGTTAATATCACATCTAGCAAAGCTGAGTACGTGACTCGCTATGCTCCTCATAGCTGTAAAATATGGCTTGTGTGTTATGGTAACCTCATCCAAACGAGGTTAGCCTCAGGATTATACTTTTGGGATGTTTTCGAATAATTGTAGAGTTTATAGAATTTTTTCTTTATTTACTAGGGAAGGGCGGTTTGATCTTGTGGGTTCTGAATCTTCAAGCAGCCTGCATGGCCTTGACTCTGCTGTGGTACCATACGAGGGAGCAGGAAGAGCTCAACGTATTACAGAGCCACAGGCCCGGTCGTCATTTGAAGAACGATCAGTACGTAAAAAACCCACTTTGGTTAGCACATAGCATCTGTAGGTTTGTCTTATGAATTTGGAACCTTGTTAGTAGCATAAAATCTTTCGAGAGGACTTGAAGAATTGAAATTGGAATAGAAGGAAAATTTTAAAAATCAACACCTCTCCTTGTTAGCTAAATTTATCCATTTCCTGCACTGCATGTCTTAAATCCCGAGTTTAATGTCAAGTTTACCATGTGAGACTCTGTGGTGGTGTTTTCAATCTTCCAGGCAAGGAATTCTCATTTGTTCAATTATCATGGTTCTTTTAAACAGACTAGTGGGATTGAGACAATGTATTACGAGGAGCAGAGACGAATATTAGAATTTGAGGAACTAAAGAGAGAAAATGAGCAACGCGATCAGATGAGACGTGAAAGAGAAGAAGCAATCTCAAGTTCCTTTGGTGTCACTCAGATACTGTACGATGAAGAAGTAATATGCAGGAGAGAAGCGGAGGCGGAACTAAGCAGAGCGAAAACAGAAATCGAAGATTTGAAAAGGGTCCAAAAAGAGATGTTAGAGATGTTCCAGAAAGAGCGTGAGATGTTCCAGAAAGAGCGAGACGAAGCTATCAAGACTACTGAAGAGCTTTTGAGTCATCTAAACCTGGAGACCGGTCAGTCATCATCACATTCACCATCATCCCCATTGCAGTGGTTTGCTTCCGAGGAGCCTCCCCAATATTTTAGATGTCCCATTTCAAAGGTCAGGACTCAAAGCCTCCCTGTAGAAGCATATTTTTTACTTGGCTTCTGCTCAATATCTCAACTTTGTTGTTCTAACTTCTAACCATACATGTTATTTATAACTAATCTTCCATATTGATATTTGCTGGTCTGTTGTCTAATGTTAATCCTTTGCCATTTATCTTGAATGTAGGAGGTTATGAAAGATCCTCATGTTGCAGCCGATGGTCACACCTATGAAGCAAATGAGTTCAGAAGGTGGCTCAGTAACGGAGGTGTAAATTCACCAATGACAAACCTTAGGCTTGAGAATCACAATCTCACCCCGAATCTTGTTCTTCGTTCAGCCATTAGCGACTGGTTGCAACAGCACCCATATTTCTGTGATTAGCCTTAGGATAAATATGTTGTTGATCGTGTTGTGATTCAGTGAAATTATATGGGGAAAAGAAATGTGAAAAAACTAATAAAAAGTCATTAATTTACCGGCAAAAAAAAATTCTTGGAGTGTCGTTTCTTGTTTTAGTATTTTTATGCATTGACTTGTGTTTTAATTGTCACCCGTTGACTTTATTGTGTCCAGCTTTTGAAACCTGAAACGGTCAATCAAGAGGAACATTGAGGGTCACCACTAACAACTATTGGTCTCTTTTCTGTTAGATTTTTCTCTATTTTCACTTTTCAGGGAGGAAAAAAAGAAAGAACACCAATGGCGGAACTCATGGCCATGGGCAATGATGTTGTTCATGTTGCAGTGAAGAATGATGTCAGGGAAAGCAGATCCACTCTGGTTTGGGCTTTGAGAAACCTCGAGCCCAAGAAAGTCTGCATCCTCCATGTTTATCAGCCAAAAACTGCTTCTCCTGCTGGTAATCTTCATTATCTTCAAGCCTCAGCTGACTAAAGATTTAAGAAATAATATTTCCCATAGCGCGATGTTAGCCGTTTGTTAATGTGGTTAAAGAGTAGAAAGGTTATTCAAATTATATGCATCGCATTTTATATGTTATCTTTTGTTGATACTTTAGCTCGCAAGCTTGAAGAGTTGGAGGCTATCGTGTACGAGACATTGCATGATTATTTTGATCTTTGTCAACAAGAAGGGGTATTGATCTGCTGCATTCTTATATTGTTAAATTCTTTGTGTTATTCCTTTGAAATGGTCACGTTTCCCCTGATTTGTGATTTCTAGTTAGAATGATTTACATGGGAAAAAATCCAATTAATACACGATATTGAGTTCATTATTATCGCAGGTGAATGAGGATGATATTTACATATCATGCATAGAGATGAATGATGTGAAACAGGGGATACTAGAACTCATCCATGAGAGCAAAATCAAGAAGCTTGTCATGGGGGCTGCATCAGATCATCATTATTCAGAGTACGTATTGGAATTCTAGGAAAAGTTTGATGTCATCAAGATGTTCACTCGTGTTGACTTGCTGAAAATTGGCAGGAAGATGTTCGATCTCAAATCCAGAAAGGCAAAGTACGTTTACCAACATGCGCCTAACTCATGCGAGGTTATGTTTATGTGTGATGGACATCTCATCTACACAAAGTGAGTTTTGAAAACTTATGTTCTGTGTCTTGTCTTTGAAGATATTACCTGATTGTATGTGTATTAAATACTTAGGGAAGTCAATCTTGAAGACCGTGTGGTGGATGAAACAGAAGCCAAAGCTGGACAATCGAAACTGAAGCTTTATTCTTCTGCTTCATCGAAATGCTCTGCAGAATTGGTCTCTGCAATTGTAGCTTACATCGATACAAGGAGCGACAGAGACATGTTAGAGCCAACAGCATCAGAGCATCAATCTGTACGGTCTATGCATTGTTGGTATAGTTTGAATTATGATACATAAACAAATTCTTGATTCGAAAAGCATAAAACCAATGTATTTTGTGTTGTTTCTGTGTCTATTACAAAGTTATTGAAAGCTTCTATGTAATGTTGCAGGAAAGTGACAGGAATGATCAACTTTATACACAGCTTAAGCAAGCACTTATGGAAGTTGAGGAATCGAAAAGAGAAGCGTATAAAGAATGTGTCAGGCGGTTTAGAGCTGAAAATACTGCGGTTGAGGCCATTCGCAGTGTAACAAACCTGCACAAATCCATAATCTCAGAGATTGAAAATATGTTTTTGCTTAGACTTGTTTCCTTTTACTTTAAAGGCAAGAGAGTACGAGGCCATGTACAATGAAGAAGCGAATCTAAGGAAAGAAGCTAAAGAGGCATTAGCGAAACAGAGGAAAATGGTGGAGAAGACTAAACAAGAGAGGGATGACGCACTTATCATCATTCTGAATGGAAGAAAGCTATACAATGAGGAACTGAGACGCAGAGTTGAAGCTGAAGAGATGCTGGGGAAAGTGAAAGAAGAACAAGAGAGAACTAAGAAGGAGATTGAAGAAGTGAGGATCATTGTTCAAGATGGTACTGTCAGAAAGAGAACTGAATGAATTTTCTTTTCCAGACAGTTAGAGATTTCATTTGAATTTTTGCCAATTAGGTATGCAGCTATATAACGAGCAGCTGAGACAGAGGAAAGAGATGGAGGAATCTATGAAGAGACAAGAGGAAGAGCTTGAGAAGACAAGGAAGGAGAAGGAAGAAGCGTGCTTGATAAGCAAGAACTTGATGCAGCTATATGAAGACGAGGTAATCATTCTTAGATCAATTCAGAAACTGAAAGTTATAATCATCTCTGAAAAATCGTTTTGACAGGTGAGGCAGAGGAAAGAAACAGAGGAGTTGGTGAAAAGAAGAAGAGAAGAGTTAGAGAAAGTGAAAAAGGAGAAAGAAGAAGCTTGCTCTGTAGGGCAAAACTTCATGATGTTATATGAAGAAGAGGCAAGACGTAGAAAAGGAACCGAAGAAGAATTCAGCAAGGTCGCTGCTGAGAAAGACGCAGCGAGCTCAGTATGTTCGGAGATTCTATTGCTTCTTCAGAGTTACAGTCGTCGCCATGGAACTCCTTCTGGATTCTCCGATGAGGACTCCGTTACACGCCAGCCTCCCTCGTATTTCATCTGTCCTATCTCACAGGTATGCCTATGTTCCATGTGGTTCATTGTTCAAATAAGGACCTGAGGAAAACCGAAATGTCTACTTCCAAAATACGTTATTCCTCTTTCATATATGTAGATTGGACATTTGGGTTTTGTTTGGTTTAAGGAAACGGTTCTGGTTGACTTTTTAGATAATTTCGGGTTTTGTTCTATATATTTGTTTACCGCTTGTTAAAATGTTTTACGAGTCAACTTTCCTCCGATGGTTTTCCAGGAAGTAATGCGAGAGCCTCGTGTTGCAGCCGATGGTTTTACCTATGAAGCTGGATCCTTAAGAGAATGGCTCGACAATGGTCATGAGACCTCACCAATGACAAACCTGAGGCTCGCCCACAACAACCTTGTCCCTAACCACGCCCTTCGTTCTGCCATTCAGGAGTGGCTCCAACGAGACTCGTGATATTCTCTGCTTTGTGTTGTGAATGACTTAATCTCGAGCTTATTGTTTTTCTTTGTTTACTGACAAATTGTTATTTGCCGCGAGTTGAATTCATTAAACTGTTTGGTGCCTTGACGGCTTAAACCATTTACAAAATGCTTGCTGTTTTGCTCAATCTTTGGAAGCCTCTTCGCGGTAGACATTTTGGAGAAACGCCATGTAGTGTTATCTAACTGTCGATAACAAATCACACGTCCAGTCTTACTGAATATGGCCCAATAAAGGGCCCACTAATATGGTAGAGAGTTTTTTGCACACGTGATATTTAGATCTGTAACGCGACGCGTGTACAAAAAGACGAATGGGGCTTTTTCTATGTGGGAGACTATTATTGGCCACTACATTAATATTAGTATGAGGTCGACCACATTAGATTCTCAGAAATTATATAATTATGTAATGGTTAACTGTAACATGCCGTCTCGTCTTGTCGGTACGGTTCATACGGATTCATTAAAAATTTGTGATAACTAAAACAACAATAATTATTTAATTAGATAGCCGGTGATCGGTGGATTTGAAGTACGTATCTTTATGCATGTTCCACGCGCATGAGTTTGTAAAGATCCAATACTTTGAAAACCGATAATTTTTTCAATGATTCAAATGTTTTATATGACGTGTTTAGTTTTTATTGGATGATAGGACTTTCTGATATACATTAGTAATCACCAAAAATATCATCCGTTTGAGATATCATCAGAAGATAAGAAACAATCAATATAAAATTTATATATATATATATATATATTTCTTTTTGAAAATTTTTAGATTTTCCAACAATTTTTTTTTTTTATCAAATATTGAAAATGAGTCAAAATGTAGTAAGAATTAGTAAACAGTTGTTAATAATTGCTTAACATTTTGTTTAGTATCATTTCGTTATTTCATCCACATGGTTTTGTTCTATATGCTTGTCATTGTTATGTGATCACCGTAAGCAGTTATCGTTTTGATATAATTGGGACAGAAATAAGTCAAATAATAAAAACATAAAACACGCGTTCCACGCGCTAAAGATGAGAGAGTCCACCAAATTAAAAAAAAAAAAAAAAAAAAAGGTCAAAAGGAGCGTTTTAAGCTTTAGTTATCTCTAAAACGACACATCTTTTATTATCTCTAACTTTCTCTTACTCCCACGAGAGTTTTTTTTTTCCCTCTCTCTCTCTCTCTCCATCTTTCGTTCCTTGTACCTTCCTCCATCTTTCTCGTTTTCAGCTTCTACTTGACCTTGTTCTTCTGTTTTACGATTCTCATCTATAGAGTCAATTATGGTCTTGTGGAAATTTCTCAGCTGTGTATTCGCGTTGTTGTTGTTGTTGTACAGTGCTAGCTTGGTTTCTGGTGGAGACATAGTTCACCACGATGATTCGCTTCCGCAAAGACCTGGTTGCAACAATAATTTCGTACTGGTCAGAGATTCTTTTTCGATTTCACTTTCATCTTTGCTCTTCTTCTTTTCCTTTTGACTGTATCTCTTTGTCACTTTCAGGAATTGGTTTCGGATTGTAAATAGGGTTTGCAGTTTCCGTACAGTTAGTAATTTAGTGTGTTGATTGAGAAATTGGTTCTATAGTCTGAACCTTTGGATTTGAGATTTGATGTCATTCTGGTTTTATATAATAATAATCTTTGTTTTATTTCTCAGCGAAGATAAGCTATACCCATGAGCTTCCTAAACCATCTTTTGTTAGTCGTACTGATTGTTAATATGTTGGAATCTTCTTGTTAGAGCGATTTTGGGTTTTGAAGAAATTGGATATAGATCTCGAACTCGTACCTTCTTTGATGTCATCTTCCAACGTATAACATAATTCCATGGACAGGTGAAAGTCCCTACTCGAATCAATGGAACGGAATCCTTGGAGTACGTTGGCGTTGGTGCTCGCTTTGGCCCTACCTTGGAATCTAAGGAGAAGCATGCTACCCTCATCAAACTTGCTATTGCAGACCCTCCTGATTGTTGCACCACTCCCACTAATAAGGTTTTAACTTTTCTTTTTATTCCTCTATTTCTACTCATCTCCCTTCTTCCTCATTCCAGTTTCATTCATTTTCTTTTGCTAGCTTACAGGAGAGGTCATTCTTGTTCACCGTGGTAAATGCAGTTTTACCACCAAAACAAAGGTTGCTGAAGCAGCTGGTGCCTCTGCCATCCTTATAATTAACAACAGTACAGGTACTCAACTGAAATATTCCTCCTCTTCTACTTGTTCCAACTGATTCATTACACTTTGAGTAAGTACAGGTTTTTGTATTTATTTCCCAACGTTGAATCTTGTTTTCCAGATCTTTTTAAGATGGTCTGCCAGAAGGGTGAAAACGTTTTAGATATAACTATTCCTGTTGTTATGCTACCCGTTGATGCTGGTAGAAGTCTCGAGAACACTGTCAACACTAACAATATAGGTAATTCTTCCTTTGATTCCTATTTTTTTACTTCAGAAGAGATTGTTCTTCTTCCCAAGATTCTTATTATTGTCTTCTACCATAGTTTGGCATCTCTACTCTTTTTTTTTTTTTAATGTTGTTGTTGACTATATTTGTTCAGTTACTTTGCAGCTCTACTCGCCAAAACGTCCAGCAGTTGATGTGGCTGAGGTCTTTCTGTGGCTTATGGCTGTCGGTACCATTTTATGTGCGTCTTATTGGTCTGCGTGGACCGCCAGGGAAGAAGCTATTGAGCAAGACAAGCTGCTAAAGGTGCTTGCTAGCTCATAATCTCTTAAAATTTTGTATTGTGGACATTGGACAACCCACCTGGTCGGACCTTTTGACAGCCAAAGAAAAGCAAAGTCCTTCTCTCATTCGTTTGTTATTAATCTTAAACTGCAGGACGGATCAGATGAACTTTTGCAGTTATCAACCACCAGTTCAAGAGGTGTTGTTGAGATCACCGTGATATCAGCAATTTTGTTTGTAGTGGTTGCTTCTTGTTTTCTGATCATGCTCTACAAGTTAATGTCATACTGGTTCATAGAAGTGTTGGTGGTACTCTTTTGCATTGGTGGCGTAGAGGTCAGGATGTTTTATCTTGAAATCATATCAGTACCTAATTGAATCATCCTGTTACTGATATTGAAAGTTTTGTTGGTACTATCAGGGGCTGCAAACCTGTTTGGTCGCTTTACTCTCATGGTATGTATATTTTTTCTTCTCATTAACTTCTAAGCCTCAGGAGCATTTTTCACCTTTTTTGCTTTCAAAGAGCCGTGGAGAGATATAGTAAGATGGGCACCACCCCTGATGAGTTTGAATACTACTTTAAGAAATACATTTAATATCAGAATGTTCATTGTCTGGATTTTAGGGCTGTTCAATTGATTATTTTTCTTTAACTCTCTGCATTGTTGAAAGGAAAAGTTTCATATATGTGGAAGCGTCTTCACTCTTTATTATTTTTTCTTAAATCTAATACTGACGTTGAATTTATTATAGTTTCAGACGCTTTCGCCGCTTTGGAGAATCATATGTCAAAATTCCTTTACTGGGTGCTGTCTCGTACTTAACGCTGGCTGTTTGTCCCTTTTGCATAACATTTGCTGTAATTTGGGCAATTAAACGCCAATTCTCTTTTGCTTGGATAGGGCAAGATATACTTGTAAGTGCGACTTTCCATCTATCTCTCTTAACCCACTTAAATTTGAATCCTGTTTTACTTTACAAGTATAAGACAGCTACTGTTAACTTTTATACAAGACTAGCATGTATATACCTTCATGTGTATGTCTAAGGACTTGGTGTTGGGTTAGACTTATTTTGTAGTCTAACAGGTAACAGAAGGTAACAGCTTAATTTTTAATTTTTGTTTTGCTGACAGGGAATCTCACTGATAATCACAGTTCTTCAAATTGTCCGCGTGCCAAATCTTAAGGTAATATCCATTTCCTTACCAAATGCCACATGGGCTTGACGTCACAATCATGAGGCATCAAATCTCACATGTTGATAACACCTGTAGCCATCTAGTACCAGTTTTCTGTTCGAACCATTGCTTTTCCAGTGTGTCTATTCTGATTTTGTGCTTAAGAAGTTGGCACCTGATAAACAAAGCTTTCAAATGTTGAAAATTCAACAATCTGAACAAAACAGTTGAAGACTGAAAATTTGCTTCCTGCCAGTAGAGGGACACAATATTTTTTGCCAATGTATATAAGACCCATCTTTAATAAAAGTACTAGTTATGATGAATTCATTGAATTTTTATGTTAACAGGTCGGATTTGTTCTTCTCAGCTGTGCCTTCATGTATGACATCTTCTGGGTTTTTGTTTCAAAATGGTGGTTCCGTGAAAGCGTGATGATTGTGGTAAGTCTTTCCTGCATTTTCTTTTTGCTCCAGAATACCATATTCATTCATGCAAGACTATGCAAGATGTTCCAACAGCATATACTTCTCTGTATGCTCCACACTGATATCTTCGAGAAATTGTCTGTCCTTTCTCATTTTCCCACCTATAGGTAGCCCGTGGTGACAGAAGCGGAGAGGACGGTATCCCAATGCTACTAAAGATCCCACGTATGTTTGATCCCTGGGGTGGCTACAGCATCATTGGATTTGGTGATATTATCTTACCGGGACTGCTTGTAACTTTTGCACTGAGGTTTGCACTAATACAATCTCCTCGCGCTCTTTCACCTTATTACTAAATCAAAATCTCAACTAAACTGGGTTATTAGCTAGAAGCATACAAAAGCTTGAAATGATGCGCAAATCCGAATATCTAGGTATATCATGACAGCAAACCAATAGAGGTGTTCAGCAAAAACCAACAAAAGCAAGATGGGTTTATCAGAAACATTATTTCAGACTTTGGGTCATGATATATACACCGATATCCTCATTTGCGCATCATCTCTGACAGATTTTGTATTAAACAGAATCGCTTGAACCTGGGAAAAAATCTTATAAGCTGACATATTGGTGATCCATCTTATCATTTTCAGTACCTTAATCTAAAGTTAAATCCGATTAAATCGTGCTCTAATCTGCAGATACGACTGGCTGGCAAACAAGAGACTTAAGTCAGGATACTTTGTGTGGACAATGTCTGCTTATGGTCTAGGTATGATCCCCTGGAGTAGGGAAAGAAGAAGTTCCACAACCTAAGTAGATATTTAATATTACCGTTGACAATCACAGGTCTTCTCATAACATACATTGCTCTAAACTTGATGGATGGACATGGACAACCGGCTTTGCTTTACATCGTCCCTTTCATACTCGGTAAGGACTCTCAGATCAGATCAAAAGCTAAACCGTTGAAAAGTGTTTGAATCTAAGCATGGTTGGAACAATGTCTCAGGTACTTTGTTGGTGTTGGGTCACAAGAAAGGTGAACTGAAGACGCTATGGACAACAGGGGAACCCGACAGGCCATGCCCTCATGTTCGCCTTCAACCTCAATCGTCTTAAAGAAGAATATGAGATGAGATGATCCTCTAGTTTCTATTGTTAATACATACCACTTCTTAGGTCGGTCTATATATGTCTCTGTACGCCTTTACACAACTACTAATACCACTTGCCTTAATAACTCTTTTTAACCTCTCTTGCTAGTTTCTTTAAGTTTTTTCTATCAGATGAAAAATAAGAATAGAGTGGGTTTTCTCCCGAGTCATGATCAGATTTTTATTCTTTTATAAATGCATATCCAATAGATTATACAGTACATCGATAGACTATTAAATGTAAAAGGTCAGAAGCAGCAAAGTACAATTACTTCGTAATTCCTAGATTGTAATAAGTAAATAACTAATAAGTAGTTTTTATTAATATGAAATTTTAAGCATTATCACAAATTTATAGAAATATAAAAACCAATTATTTTTATCTAGTTAAATGCTGAAACTGTTTTTTATAATTCTAAATCTGATATATATATATATAAATAAGTATTAGATAAGTTATTTAAGTAATTAAATATTTAATCAACTAAAGTTTCGGATTTAGTTTTGAAATTAGAATTTTGCTTTTCCGAAATTTCCTCCACTAAATCCAAACAAACTTATATTAATTGACGACAGAAGTCATCATCAAGTCAAGAAAGGAAAAAAAAAAAAAAAACCTACCTTAGAGGCTTAAAGTGTTTGCGATCATCGTACTGGAGGTAGATCTTACATAGAGGATCTCGCTACTCGGTAAGTAAGATCATTGGAGACAGTTTCCTAATCTGTCTGATTTGTTCGAATCGGAGTCGTCTTTGTTTCTGTTTTGTAATTGTCTCTTTGTCTTCTGTGTATTATCTTCCCTGTTTCCGGTTGTTAGATAGATAAATTGAGTGATGATCGGAGGCTTGATTGATTGTTGTTAGTGGTCTTTGAATTGATTGCCTGACTTAATATGTTAAGCTTTCTATTAAAAGCATGAGATTACGATTTGTAGATTTAAGTGAATGTCATAGGCAAAATCCCGTAAATGTATGGTTAACTCTGATCTTAAATAATTGTGACAGGTTGAATAAATCAAGTAATGGCAGAAAAGGCGGCTTTCCTGGGAGGTCTTGTAGTGACATTCAAGGAGCAAATGCATACTGATGTTCTCGTTAAACCTGCTGACCAAGGTCCTCCCATACCTACTCACAAATCCGTTCTGGTAACTTCTTCTCTATTAGAGATGCTAGCTATCATTTTATATGCTTTTTGTTTTCATATTTCTCACTGTTCCTCTCTTAATCTCTTCAGTTTTCAATGATTGATTGTTGACTAGCTTCATTACCAAATTGTTAAGTTTTTTTTGAAAGAAAAATAAAACTAACTTATAATGGTTTGATTAAAAAATAATATGCTTTGATCAAGTAAAATTCTTTTTAAAACATTTGTTTGTTTTTGTTCTATAGGCGGCAAGATCAAAGGTGTTCAGGAACATGTTGGATTCTGATGAATGCAAGACTTCATCCGAGGAATCAATCACTCTCCCGGATTTGAACCACGATGAACTCAAATCTCTTCTCGAGTTCCTCTACAGCGGAAACTTAAAAGCTCCGTACAGTCAATACCGAGCACTCTATCTAGCTGCTGATAAGTACGACATTTTATATCTGCAAGACGTATGCCGAAACCATTTCATTGCATCTCTGAGCTCTAGGAACGTCTTAGACACCCTAGAGCTCGCCAGCATCCCTTGTGATACAATTTTGAAGGACGCGGCTATCAATCATATTGTTAAAAATATGGAAGAAGTGGTTATTCCAGTGAAATACGAGACTTTTGTGCAGAGGAACCCGGATCTAAGTGTGGAGATCACTCGGGCTTATCTCAGAGATACCAAAGCCAAAACCAAAGATCATGCTGCTCCTTTACCTGCTTTTAATTACTCTCGCATGTTCTAATGAACAACCTCACTTGCCATTGCCAAAGGGGATTTTATTGTTTTTCTTTTCTTCAAGGTGTTGATTGATTCATGTACCCTCCTTTATAATTTAGTAAGTAAATCTGGTTTGTATTCTTTTTATTGTTTTCGTTAGCATTTTAGTCAAACAAATTGTATTAGATTGGCAGGGAAGAGCAACAACCAGCTATACTGGCATTTTGTAATGGCGGCTACATATCACAATAGATAACAACATATCAAGTAATGGTGGCTTTTTGGCAACAATCAATATGTTTCTCGTTTTATTCAATATCTAAAAATGGAAATAGAGGTGGGGGCCGTAGTAATCTATAATTAGGTCTCATGAATAGGAACAAGCGGTAATTTGCCTCCGTAGATGTCGGGAAGTTGGGTTTCGTCAATGTCTTCAAGCAGAGTGGCTGAGAGTTTCTTGTTCTCCACGAAAACAATCTGCAAACCACACAAAAAATAATAATAATAATAATGGAACAATCAAAACGGTCTAAACAATGATGGATAGTTGTTGTGGAGACAAATGAAATTACCTTTTTCTTGGTGTTGTTGTCGATAAAGGGGTAAATGACCTTCCACGCTGTCATGAAAATGTATGGGGCATGAACTATATACAGTTTCCCTAGTCTCTCTGGATAGCAATCCTGTGTAAATAATTTAAGATCTTATTGATGATGTTCTATTGCTTCTCTATTTTTGTAAATTTATAGTTTCGTGTAGCTTCTCCCCATGTATGGTTTATCCATTATCAATACTTTGAACAACACAATTGCACAAGCAAAAAAAGACCTTTAACAAGATCACTTACACCAAAATAACAAAAAGACCTTTTTAGAACTAAAAAAGTGATAAGCATTACCTGCAAAATGGAAAGAGCAGCAACGTAGCCGCGGATGTCACAATTAGAATATCCCCAGCCTTGGAGATCTGCAATGGTTATGAATTTTTCTTCACCCTTGGGCATTCTAACATGAAATAAAACAGCATTAATCAAAGGAAACCATACTATGGATACATATATGGTTAAAAAAAAAAAAAAAAAAAAACAATTACAGTGAACCTTGCGGATATCTTCTCGAGCGTGTAGACAACAAAACGCTTGAACTCTTCAGGGTTGCCCTTGGAAGGGTTATGTCTGTTCCCAATAGCAACAACGATGGGTCGACCCATCTTATCGTGACCTTGCATACACACCTTCTTATGCGACAGATCATTTGCTATCTCCGATTCTGCTATGTGCCCTTTTGGGAGAATGCTTCTCTTCCAAGTCAGATACTTAAGAAACAGCGTCGAAGCCTTTTCAATGTCCAGGTCACGCGCTCTCAAAAACCGCCTTATCATCAGATCATCCACCTCCTGCAAGTTGACTTTTTTTTTTTTTACTAACCAATCCAAAAAGTTTTAAGTCAACTAAATATTCTGGATTAGCAGACATATAACAAATGGATACGAACCTTGGTTGAGGGATCTTGTCGGTCGCAAAGAGCTCTCATGATCCCGACCTTGCTCCTCTCGATCTCATCTTCGATCAACGGTCCATTCTCATGCTCAGCTCCTGATTCTTCTACGTCCTTGTTCTCCTTCGTTTCCATTATGTTTCTCCTGTGAGCAACACCAGATCTTGAAATTGGCAGAGAGAAAGAGGTTGGGATAGATCATTAATGAAGACAGCTGAGAGGGGAAGAGATTATTATTATTATTATAACAATGAATGCAGTTGGGCTTCTCTCCCCTTCAATGGTGACACCCAACTACTAATCTTCCTACACTTCTTCTCATTTATTGACTAATCCATGGGATTTTGTCGGGACTATATACACAGGAAGAAGACGACCTCTCACTCCTCTCCACTCAAAACTATAGGGCCTCTTTTGGGCCTATTTTGGGCTCACATCAATTCGTGTTCACCTCCACTTTCATTCTAATTTTTTGTTTTGTAATCAAATTTAGAAAATACCTGTTTTGATTTTATGGGTTATCTCAAGGTGTTGATATATAGATTCATTTCATATACCTTTCCCTTTTTCTCTTTGCTTATTAAGCCCAAGAATGGTTTTGGATTCTAGTAGAATTTAGAGTCGCTGATAACAAGGATGTCTAATGAGGTATTATTGTTTTGGTTATATTATTTTTGCTCGTTTAGACAATTACTAAACTATTCGTATCTTTTTCAAATCTCTTTCTACATGTAGCCAATAACGGATCTGCTTCGGTGTATGTACCAACCAAGTACAGCTACACACAAAAAAAGTTTCAATAAAATTAAAATTGTGAAGCAAATTATTGCTTGTTAAATTAACAATGATAATGTCATTCTTAACTTTTCTGGACCATACATACACGCCTCAAACGGAAATATGTTTTTAAAAAAAAAACACCCATCCATAAAGGTAAATAGTAGTACTATTTTAAAATTGATTCTATGAAATAAATTTATGAAAAGTGATTTGTACAACCGGAAGGAAGCAGGCGAGGATGGCTTTGGTCGGGGCCGCCCCAATAAGATTAACACATATGTGCTGCTGCCACGCGTCGATATTATGATGGTTGCTCAGCTTGGCGATTGTGTCGATGTGTGTTTGCGTTTCGATAAGTGGGAACTTCATCGCCAGTACTGTTCACGAAATGTGTTTCTTAATCAAACACTTTAGGTTCGTATTATTTGTCATTGCCACTAGACGAAATACGAAAATACGCATTACAAATTATAAACAATACTAAACATTTTGGTGAGTTTAGAGATTGATCCTGCATTGTATTATTATCACATGATTCATGTAGCATTTATGCATTCTGAAATTTAATTTTCAGCTTAGTTCAAGCACTTACAGTTTACAAAATAACATAAATATCGATAACATACTTGAGAATTCTTTTCATTTAAGCCCAAACCAAAAAAAAAACATACTTAAGAATTTTTATTTATTTTGGTTGAATAGATTGAGAGAAAAAAGTAAGTTGGAGTTGGGAAACGAACATGTGATCACAGAAAAGCAAAATACATTTCTGAGCTGTTAACTATATTTTTTTTTCGCTCTCGAGCTGTTCAATCTTTATTAGTTATCTTTACATTCATTATGTCTATATTTCTTCTGTAACTTTAAATTTTTTAAAAAAACCATTGAAATACAATAATAGTATTTTTGTCGCTAGTACTGGTAATACTTTATTTAAAATATTTAAAGATAATCGTGGACTGCACAATAGTCCAGATTATTTTACTTTTTATATAAAGCAGTCACAAACAATTCGTACCTTTTTTACCCCTAACGGTCGGAAGTAACTTTTTTTTTCTTTGGCGAGTGAAAAGTTATTCAATTTTTAACAGTCATTGTTTACATTTTAACCATTGGGCTGAGGAGGCCTTTAAGAATGGGCCTTTTGTACCGTCCAAAGGAAATTGGGACCCCACTATCTTTGAAGAGAAAAGACAAGTCAGAGAATAATCTCCATCATGATTACTTGTATTTTTCACTTATGCTTCATAATTATTACGATTTACGAAACTAAGGTGCTTCCTATCATTAAAAGAAAAACAACAATTAGAATTGCCGTCATTATAAATGATAAAATGCTAATAATGTTCAAACATGCTGTCTTTTTGGAGCTTCAGAGTATAATAAATAATTAATAGCCAATAGAATTATTAGCGTGGGTTTTGTCACATGATTAAAAAATCACCAAGTAAGTCCCTATCACAATTATTAGCATAAAATAAATATTTGAGTGTTACAAAGATCATCGTTATCCATGATTCTCTATATTTATTTTTTCATTAAAAAAAAAAAAATTCTAAATTCTTCTAGACGTTTAGGCTACTTTTTGTATTCTCTCTCCTCCTCTATAAAACTACATTTTCTCCTAATCCACACACTTATCCATTGTTAAAGAAAAAAGCTCAACGTTAGTAGAGAAAGAGAGATCTGAGATGGAGGGGAAAGAAGAAGATGTGAGAGTGGGAGCGAACAAGTTCCCAGAGAGGCAGCCAATAGGGACATCGGCTCAGACGGACAAAGACTACAAGGAGCCACCACCGGCGCCACTGTTCGAGCCAGGGGAGCTGAGTTCGTGGTCGTTCTGGAGAGCCGGAATAGCAGAGTTCATAGCGACATTCTTGTTTCTTTACATAACAGTGTTGAGTGTGATGGGAGTGAAGAGAGCTCCAAACATGTGTGCCTCTGTTGGAATCCAGGGCATTGCTTGGGCTTTTGGTGGCATGATCTTTGCCCTTGTCTACTGTACTGCTGGCATTTCTGGTAATTTTATTTTCGTACCCTTTTATTCTTCTTTATTTTTTTGACATAAAAATACAATCATAGTCTCTTAGTGTATAATATAAGTATAACCCATGCATCTTTGTAAATTTCTTTTGAATTTTAGTCTTTCAACATACGGATTAGTAACTACTTTAACCGATAAAAATGTGAAAGAAACTGATTTTAGTAGAAGTGGTTAGTGCCTGCTTCAGACCTAGTAAGTAGCTCTGCTTTCAATTTCAGACCCCATCATTTCAAAACAAAATTTTGAAGTTTCCATAGAAAAATTGATTGAAGTAAGAGTTTTGATATAAATGTGTGAAATGAAATCAGGTGGGCACATAAACCCAGCGGTGACATTTGGTCTGTTCTTAGCTCGTAAACTGTCATTGACGAGGGCTCTCTTCTACATCGTTATGCAATGCCTCGGAGCCATTTGCGGCGCCGGTGTTGTTAAAGGCTTCCAGCCAACTCCCTACCAAACTCTCGGCGGCGGAGCCAACACCGTCGCTCACGGCTATACCAAGGGCTCTGGCCTCGGCGCTGAAATCATCGGAACTTTCGTCCTTGTCTACACCGTCTTCTCCGCCACTGACGCCAAGAGAAGCGCGCGTGACTCCCACGTTCCCGTAATTATTTTCGAATAACAACCAACCCTTTTATGTCCTTGTTAATTGATCTTTAGGGTTTAAAGAAGATTGATTTTACTATTATTAAACTGGGAATATTTTTTTTTTGCAGATTTTGGCTCCACTCCCAATCGGATTCGCTGTGTTCTTGGTTCACTTGGCCACCATTCCAATAACCGGAACTGGAATTAACCCAGCTAGGAGTCTTGGAGCTGCTATCATCTACAACAAGGACCACTCATGGGACGACCACGTGAGTCCCACTATATATATATATATATATATATAGCTGCTATTCAAAATATGATGATCTGTCTTTTGATTTTTTTTAGTTGGATTTGTTTATGCAGTGGATTTTCTGGGTGGGACCTTTCATTGGAGCTGCTCTTGCGGCTCTCTACCACCAGCTTGTCATCAGAGCTATTCCATTCAAGACCAGAAGCTGATTTCTTGCTTTTTAGAAGGAAGAAGAACAAAAAAAATCAATGTTGCTTATCTTGGTTTGTATTGAGTGAGCCTGAAAATATTTTAGATGTGGTCATGTTTGTTTAATTGAGTTTGCTTCTTGTATCTCTTGAGTAATTTGTTGTGGATGATCAGGTTTAATCGTTAATGCAAGTACTGTTATGATGTATTGTTGTTGGTATGGTGCCGTTTAATTTTGGTTTTGTTGTTAGATTTTTGAGAATTTTTCTTACATGATAAGTTTTGACTTTTGAGTCAAATTGGACCCAAAAAAAAATAACAACTTTTCAGAATACAAAGTCAGGTGCTTTCCTCTACTGAGTCGTCTGCCTCTTCATCTGTCTCCATAACTTCCTCTGATCATTCTCCTTCTTCTTCTTCATCGCTGTCCTTATCCACATAGATCACGAGATCTTCATCTTTTTCTTCGTGAAAATCCGCTTGAATCTTCTACGGCACTATTAAAAGTTTATATCTCTCTTTTTCTCCCAACATAATTCAAATCAAATTTGGGGAAGTTCTTCTCCGATCAAATACCTCTCACCAAGTAATAACTATCCCAATTCGTGATAATAAGAACGATCAAATCCAGTTTATTTATTTGCCTCTTCTTCAGCTTTTCTTCATGGCAATCTCCAGATGATCGCTGCCAATCTCGAAGCCCAACACAGAATCAGAGTTCTAATTTCCCATCATATAAAGCCCATGAATAACATGTCCAACAAATGCCCTCTCGCCTATCCCATCACTTCTTCCCATTGGTCAGGTATTTCACATTTGTGTTGCTTTAAGTAAAAAAAAAAAGATTTTCTTTCTCACGAATTTTATTAAATTTCAAATTTAACTTTTTATCACTTATAATCTTGAATATTGGTTTTTGACTTTTAAACAACTTTTAAATAAATTTATTAAAATTAGTTTTAAAAAATAGAATTTTGATTCTAAATTTACAAAACAACTTTAAAACTAATCCGACTTTAAATTTTATCATTTGAAATACTCATATGATCGTTAGTGATTTCATAAGTCTAATTTTTTTTCGTTGTTATATAGATTTAGAATTTAAATTATAATTTTCTAATAAAAGCTTGGTTTGGTTTTTGAATTTTAATTTAAAAAATTTAAAAAACTTGATACTAAATTCACAAAATGATATAAAAACGAAACCAACTTTGGATCTTGTGGTCTGCTCTAATTATTTAATCGTTAAATATTTTTAAAAAAATCTCCAAAATTTTTATCATTGGTAAAAATGTGACCCTAATAAAAATAACGGTATATTGTGTTTACTCATATAGTGTTACAGAACTTATCTAATGAATCATATCTATCATAATCATAGGGCAGACCAACTCCCAACCATCTACCGTTTTATTAATATATATCATTGACCATGATACGAGAAAAAATAAAAACAAAACCCAATTTAATAATTGTATACAGTACATTATTATAGCATATATATATACACACTTAGTCAACTATTCTAATACCTCACTCAATTAATTATACAGCCTTCTATTTAGGTGAGCTACTAAGCTATTTTCTTTCATGTCAATCAACGAACAAAAAAAAAAGTTTTGTTTCTTAAACCGCGTGACCAGACATTTAATATATTCACAAAATTTTCTTATAAAATATATTAAAGTTAATAATAGTTAATTAAACCCAACGTATCCTAAGATATAAAAAGTTAGGTGTAACTGGAAACCCTTGTTTTGAATCCTGTGATGCGGAATATTATATTTGTTGTGAATACCATCGAGAGATTCGAAAAAGGTGAGAATGAGGGCTACTATTGTTTGAAACAAAAGTTTAGGATAAATTGGTAAAGAGAGAATAATTATGGGGGTGATAACTGAATTTGTGACAATAGCGATAAACCACTGGAAGGCGCATTTAAAACCAAGAGCTTCTTCCCTCTCTTTCCTTCCAAATTCCTTTTAAGTCTTTTCTCTCTCTCTCTCTACTGTCAAGAAAATGTCTCCGGCGAAGAAGAGCAGAAGTTTTCCTCCGATAAGTGAGTGTAAAAATGGAGAGTATGATTCGATCGCTGCGGATCTTGACGGGACTTTGCTGCTGTCAAGGAGCTCATTCCCTTACTTCATGCTCGTGGCCATTGAAGCAGGTAGTCTCTTCCGTGGATTGATTCTTCTTCTATGTCTCCCCATCGTCATCATCGCTTATCTCTTCGTCTCCGAAGCTCTCGGAATCCAAATCCTCATCTACATCTCCTTCGCGGGCATCAAAATCCGTGACATCGAACTCGTCTCTCGCGCCGTTCTTCCAAGGTATACCACCAGGCACCATACCATACCATCCATCTAGGAATCAATGTTTCGATTTTGGAATATTCTCAGATTTAATTTTTGTTTGTTTGAATATGGAGGTTTTACGCGGCGGATGTGAGGAAGGACAGTTATGAGGTGTTTGAAAAATGTAAGAGGAAAGTGGTGGTTACTGCTAATCCCATTGTTATGGTTGAGCCTTTCATCAAGGATTACTTGGGAGCCCACAAAGTTTTAGGAACAGAGATTGAAGTTAATCCCAAAACGATGAAAGCCACTGGTTTTGTCAAAAAGCCTGGTGTTCTTGTTGGAGATTTTAAAAGATTAGCTATCTTGAAGGAGTTCGGCGACGTCTCACCGGATCTTGGCCTCGGTGACCGGACCTCCGATCACGACTTCATGTCCATTTGCAAGGTTACTTTATCTCCTCTCTCATTATATTTGCATATTTCTTTAATACCCGATTTGGATGGCAAATTAACTGGTGTTTGTGTTCATGATTTAAGAACAAGTAAATTAAATTAAATTAAATGCAGTAGGATAGATTTCACAAGACCTATGGGAAAATAATTTAAATTTTCCATACTGCCTGCCTTCACATGATTTTTATTTACATGTATTATTGTTCCGTTCGTATGTGTAAAATAAACAAACGCATGGAAAATCTATCATAATTTCATGTGAAATTAAAGAAAGGAAAGTAATCAGTAATCACTGACAGTGACAGTGACAGTGACAAAAGTATAGATAATATAATAGAGAAGAAGTAGTTTTCATAAATGTTTCCAACCTATCACCAACTACCATCCCCACGTAACTTGGACGGTCCATTTAATGAATTACCCTTCAATTATTTCATCATTTAGTTTCTTTCTCTTAACCCTCAAAGTTTTAACCTTTTTAATGGATGGTGAAAGTGAAACCAGGAAATAACCATTTTATATATATATATATATATATATATATATGTAACAGGAAGGTTACATGGTGCACGAGACCAAATCAGCCACAACAGTCCCTATAGAGCGTCTCAAGAACCGCATAATCTTCCATGATGGCCGTCTAGTTCAACGTCCGACGCCGTTAAACGCCTTAATCATTTACCTTTGGCTTCCTTTCGGCTTCATGCTTTCAATCTTCCGAGTCTACTTTAACCTCCCTTTGCCCGAACGCTTTGTCCGCTACACTTACGAAATCCTCGGTATTCACCTCACTATCCGTGGCCACCGTCCTCCGCCTCCTTCCCCTGGCACACCCGGAAACCTCTACGTCCTTAACCACCGTACCGCCCTTGATCCCATTATCATAGCTATTGCTCTTGGCCGTAAGATTTCATGTGTCACTTATAGTGTCTCTCGCCTCTCCCGGATGCTCTCACCCATCCCTGCCGTGGCTCTGACACGAGACCGTGCCGCTGATGCAGCCCGCATGAGAAAACTTCTCGAGAAAGGTATTTTCAATGGCTACTATCATTACGTCTTTACACAAACACAGAGTATCTCTGTTCTTAACACATATAACATAATTGGTTTCATGATCCCATGAACTCTATTTTTCACTACTCCTTTTATTTATTTATTTTTGCAACAGGTGATTTGGTGATCTGCCCCGAAGGCACCACTTGTAGAGAGCCGTATCTACTACGATTCAGTGCTCTATTCGCAGAGTTGAGTGACCGAATCGTACCTGTAGCCATGAACCTCAAGCAAGGGATGTTCAACGGGACAACAGTAAGAGGTGTGAAATTCTGGGACCCTTACTTCTTCTTCATGAATCCTCGACCTAGCTACGAGGCCACTTTCTTGGACCGTTTGCCTGAAGAAATGACGGTAAACGGTGGCGGAAAGACTCCGATTGAGGTGGCAAATTATGTTCAGAAGATGATCGGTGGAGTATTGGGATTCGAATGCACTCAACTTACAAGGAAGGATAAATATCTGCTGCTTGGAGGCAACGATGGCAAGGTTGAGTCTATCAATAAGACCAAGTCTAAGGACTAATGAGAGTCCACCTCATTTACTCATTACTGTGTTGCTGCTATTTTTACTTGGGAGTGAAGTTAGGTCTTTCTTTCCCCATTTCTTTTCTTTTCATGGATTGTTGGATATTGAATTACTTTTGAATTTTTATCAAACTATATATTTTCCCTAGTATATCAACGATGAATCTGCGGATGTCTCTTCAAATATCAAAGACAAATACTTCAAATTCACTGCCACATGATCGACCATAGAGATTTTATGCTCAAGTTGTTTGCCATTGGAACAATTTACAAATCTCTCATCGGTTCTTCTTTGTAATCGTTGATCAATAGAGAGAGAATTGCTCTTATTGTTCTTATTAACACCCCTATTTTGTCTATTTAATACACATCAACTTTATCTTTTCTCTTTTTTTCCAAATTTTCATGTGAAACTTAAACTCAACCATTTTTTTGGGGTTAAAAACTTATCACGCTTCTTGATTCATGATTATAGGACTAAGGTGGAAGTAAAATGTATATATTTTGGATTATCTATGCTTTGTTAAAAATAAAATAACTTCATTAAAGAAAATCCAAAAGGTAACAAAAGAAGACAAACAGAGTAACACTACTAATTGGAGTATATATGTTTACAATTTAATATTGAACAAAAAACAATATTGTATCTCTTTTCAAATGTTTTTCTTTGAATAAAACATGTAAATTATAAATCAGTGGCGCGATTGGCCTTTACACCACCATAACTCCAGTATTTAAGTAAACGGCGACGCCTTCACCCGTCACATTTGCCGTTGATGACACCGTCTCTCTTCTTGGCCACTAGACTCTTGATGATTTCTTGGAGATCCCTCTTATGCAGATTGACCAGAAGTCCGTTCTTCATAAAAAGCGTTAACGACATCTTCTGCTCCACTTTGTGTCCTGGAACCACCGTAATTCTGTGACGGAGAAGCACCGCCGCCGCTATTGTTTTCATCTGAAGATACGCCAGATCCTTTCCCAAGCAGATCCTTGGTCCGGCGTTGAATGCTACGAACCGGTACTGATCGTGATTGATGAAGTTCCCGTCGATCGGAGAAATCCATCTCTCCGGCTTAAATTCCAGACAATCCTCTCCCCAAGTTGATTTCATCCTCCCCGCCGCGTAAATCGAATAAGTCACCGATGATCCCGCCGGAACAAAAGTCCCGTCCGGTAAAATGTCGTCGTTCTCAACATGCTTCGAATCTTCCGGCACCGAGGGGAAAAGCCTGAGCGTCTCCGAAATCGCCGCCTTCAGGTAAACCAAACGGTCAATTTCTTCGAATCCTAGCGGCTCCTCCGTCCATGAGGTGATGTCATCAGTACCACGTGTCTCGATTAGAACGGAGCAGATCTCGCAGACGATTTTATCCTCGACCGTCGGATGCATCGTGATTAGCCAGAAGAACCAGCTCAGCGCAACGGATGACGTGTCACGTCCAGCTAGGATGAAGTTAAGTGTCACGTGTTGGAGGAATGTGTCGCTGTAAGATTCTGTCTTCTTCATCATGAAACGAGAGAGGAGATCATCGGGTCTCTGGGCCCCGCTATCCAGCTGACTCATTAGTTCCTGCTTACGTGTATTTATAACAGTAGCTAAATATCCATCGATTTCTCCTAAGCTTCGGCTCAGGCTGACTTCTAAGCCGAGCCCAAGCCATTTCTTCAGCTTCCACATAAACTCAGGTATAATAAATCGTTGAAGCGTGGCTTCCGTAGCTCGATCAAAGGCCGAGGCAAAGCTATTCTCGGGAAGTCCCGGAGCGCAGGTTCGTGTGTCCTTACCGAAGGCCAACCCGCAAATGTTATCGAATGTGAGCCGTAGTATTAAGTCCTGGAGATCAACTGGCTCGGATTTGGCTTGAGCTGATTCAAGAATCGGACAGAAGCGGAGCTTAATTCCTCGGTTTACCCACCTACCCATGGCTTTTCGCAACGTCCTGCATCATAAATTTAAAATACAGAACCGAGTGTATAAGTAGTAGTGATAAACGAAGATAAATTATTCGACATTTAATAAATATGGGTAATGGAATTGTCCCCGGCCGAACGGTAAATTTAACAACTAGATTGGGTTGCTTCGTTTATAATAAATCTAGAATTGAGAAAATAAGATTAAACCGAGCGGTTTGGTACCTTGTTGTGAATTCGAGGGCAGCGGTTTTGCGTTGGAAGAGCCAGGTGTCACCGTCAGAGTTGAAAATACCTTGACCGAGGAGATCGTGGAAGACGGATTGCCACGTAGGACCTTTAGGGTAGTTATCGAACCGGGTCTTGAGCATGTGTTCGAGATTCTTTGGGTCACACGTGACAGTCACGAGACCTTGCTTCCTGGCCAAGAAAGGCACGGCACATATACAAGTCTGGTAAGTGCCACCGCACGCACGGAGGTTCTCGGTGATCCATTCATGCATCCTGTCACGTTGCTCTATCAGACCAGGAAGACTACCCAACAGAGGCCAGACACGTGGACCCTTTAGCCAACGTGAGATCCTCTTGAACCATAGCCAGTACGCTGCAGCGACCGCTACAACAAACATCACATTGGATATTTCCATATAGCTCTCTGATTATTATTATTTCAAGCAAATGTGATGATTGAGAAGAGAAGATAAGAAATTGGATGCAAATAACTTAATTTTCTGGGAAAATTTATAGGGAAAGAAATGGAGGAAGAAGCTTCCCTCTAATTCCCAATCTGCTGCTCGTAACTATCGGAATCAAACCCTCATTAATGATCCCGCATTTATCGCTGAGTTATGTATACATTGGATTATATATATAATGAGAGATTCTTCAGATTTGGAAGTCAAACAGTGGTAAAGTGGTGTTTATGCTTTGCTAGTACCTAATTTTGCAGCGAAAGGAATAGTCTCATTTAATGAATTTCAATAAATGATCATATGTATATGTGTGTGTACATATGCTGTGTGGTGAATTAAATGAGATTAGTTGAGAACATAAGGCACAACAAAAGATGGTGGGGAAGAGGAGAGAAAAAAAAAAGTCGTATCCTTTTTATAATCTTGAAGGTTAACACATGTTCAGTTTGATGGTGAGATAGTTTTAATGTTCTAATATTTTATAGGTACAGCTACAAGTTACATTTCGGTGTTTGGTTTTGGTTTATATAGTTTGATAAAGTTGGTTTGTTTTGGAATATCAAATGAAATTTAACCCGAAACAAATATGTATACTATACTAATATTTATTTAGGTCAGGTTGAATTTGGTTTATTTGGTTAGAGGTTCCAACCAATTAATGTAATATTTTATGTTAGTACGGCTTTAATTTGGCTTAATTCGTTTAGTTGTACACCTATGTATATGTATTAGGTGAGAGATGGTTCAGAACCGAGCTTTTATTTTAAAGAGATGGTTCTATTTTCCTATTCTTTTTCTTTTAAAAAAAAACATTTGTTTACTTGAGAAAGCTTACTCGTTTTGGGTTACCGGTTTATGGATTTGGTAAGCAACTCAAGATCTATTATTGTATTTACTTTTGGAACACATTTTCCTCTGTTTCTTCTCAGCATACAAGAAAGAAGAAACACTTCCTATTTTGACTTTTTGGTTTCTCCTTCAATGCCTTTTTTTTATCTTCCCTTTTTACTTAGGTCTGGGCATAAAATCCGATATCCGAAAATCCGATCCGAACCGATCCAAAAATATCCGTACCGAATCCGAACCGAATACCTTATAAAATCCGATCGGTTTTTATTCTAAAAAAATTTCGGTTTCGGTTATAATCCGAATCCGATCGGATATCCGAAATATATAATATATAGAATATATATACTTATATATATAATTATATATATTCTTAAATATAAAAAATATATATTAGTTATCAATATTCATAATTATATGAAATTTTCTAAAAGGTTTCTTTATACTTTTCAACTAACATTATATTTTTTGATTAAATTTCTTATTTATTTTTTTAAAAATAAAAAACTTAGATTTGTTTTTTTATTTTTCGGTTTTTCTCGGATTTTTCGGATTTTTTCGGATTTTTTGGGTTTTTTCGGATTTTTTCGGTTATTCGGATTTATTAACCGAATCCGAAAATTTTTTGGATTTTTCTCGGGTTTTATATAAAATTTGTGATCCGATCCGAATCCGATGAGATCCGATCCGATCCGATCCGAAAATACAATCGGATAGTGTTTGGATTATAAAATTCTATATCTGAATAATCCGAACCTGACTTAATCCGATCCGAAACCGATCCGAATCCAAAAATGCCCAGACCTATTTTTAATGATGAAAAATACTCAAATGTTGACCAAAAACTTAAAAATTAAGTGGGACATGGCAGCGGAATATTAGGTAATATAAGAAATATGCCATTCGATGGGATGTGAAAGTAAAAAATAAATAGTGACTTTTGTTACTATGCAACACGTAGTAAATGACATATGCATATATCATATATGTAATGTGCCTACTGTCTATATAATCCGTTCATGGTATTACCTAAATATGCATCTACGTTATAAATAAAAATTTGATGCATGGATAGTTGAGATAAACCTTCCTATTTTTATTGGATAATTGTGGAAAGTGATATTGCTTTTTAGACAATTTGGTCATTCTATGCAGTTTGTCAAATAATTGGTTTGTGGGTCAAATATTTAATAGCATACAAACATTATGGTTTGTTTTAGCTCAGTCAAAAATTGTAAATGATTAAATCCACATGATCATAAGTCGATGTTCCAAGCTTGATACGCATATGAGGTAACCATTTGGTTTTATAGTTTAGTGTTGGCATCATGATCCAAACCATGAAATTTCCAAGGAAAAATCGATATCATTAAGAGCTTAGTCACTCCCTTAATCATATCTTTAAACTCCTCTCCTGCCGAGACTGAGAAGAAATAGAGGTTTAATTATATCTTATGAATAGTCTCAGCTAAGGAATAGAGGTTGAATTTTATCTTATGACCCAACATGATCCTATTATTATATTTCAGCATTTACAATATACAGAGCTTTAAGCCTCCATTCGTGACCGAATCTGTTACACACGGAAATGTAAGGGTTACAAACAAAAGTTTTGGGGAGACTCTAGAGATGGCTTTTTCACACTAAACAAAACCCGGAAACCTCAATGTAACAAGAACACAAAGATGTGTCAAAACACAGGCCCACCTTATTAACTTGCAACCCAAGGAAAAACAGAGTCATATAGGCAATCACCAGCTGAAACTGATAGATTCAAAGTGAAGATTCTCAGCCAAACCAGAGGAACATATTTCTGCAACCTTTTGTCTCATCTTCTTGGGACCACACACAAGAACTCCAACACTCGAGCCTTCCACATCAAGAAGAATTTCTGCTCGTATAACCCAACAAGAGCATAATTAGAATAAGAATACTAATATACTATAATATAGAGGTCGCGAAAGTGAAAGAAGGTTATGTATATATTACTCTTGAGATTAGGTCTTTCTCCGAAATGTATGTTAGTGCATTGCACGAGCGATTCTTGTGGCGAACTTTCGATTTCTCTCACGGAATTGTAACCCCATGAGGTAGGAGAAGATGTTGGAGAAAGAACGTCGACGTTTTGGACCTGTTTACTGTCAACATTACCGTACTTCTTCTTGTTCCACAGCATAGCTGCACTAGCAGTCGCCATGATGCTCACCGAGATGACTAAGATATATATGATGGTTTTCGAAGTCGATGAATATATCTTGTTAGTGTTGTGGTCGATAGGATAAATGTAATACCTAGCGATAATACCGATAACTATAATGAAAATCAAGAACGAAGATGAGAGAACTGCGCCGAGCCAGAGCCAGGAGTTTGGTCCAAGGATTGATGAGATGGATTGGTCCGAAAGATTTGGTTTGAACCAGAGAGTTTTGATTTTCCACGTTGTTGCTTCAATTCCTGCTTCTTTCTCCCGGGTTATGAAAGCTTCGATTTTGATGTCTATGTTGGTGGATAGTTCAGTCTGAAGACCAGATAATGGCAAGACAAGATCGAGCATGGATATTTCTGAAGAGTTTTTAAAAGCGCAAATCAGAGTTACTTTTGGAATTTTGCAGTTTTGGTATTGACTAGTGGCGATCAAATCACGGATAACAGAGATAAACGGAGTTATCCCACTTCCTCCGCTCACCAAAACAAGAGCATCATGCCTAGAATACCAAAAAAAGACATATAATATCAATGTTTCTTGAAATACAGGTCAATTAAGTTTCTTGTTCTCTAAGAAAGAAAATTAAGTTATAAGATAGGTCTTTGAGAAAGTAAAAATATAAATCACCTTAAGAAATCGGTGGAAGCAGGGCCGTAAGGACCCTCCACGGAAACAGCAAGTCGGCCAATCTGATCAGAAGAAGAAAGCGTCTGAGAAAGCTTAGTTGACCATTTGCCTTCTGTCTTGATGACAACACTTAGCTTCTCTGGTTCGAGTTTGCTACTGGAAGTTATCGTAAATGGATGCCACTGGAGCTTCGAAATGCTCGGTATGTTCACAAACAATATGCTCGTTGGACTATAATCCAAGCCTGTGTATAACATTTTAGCATAAAATGCACATCACAGCTTAGAAATCAAACTTTTGAATTAAAATAAATCAAAGAAAAACAAATAATAGTCTCACTTGGGTTTTTGGAGAAAGTGAGCTCGATGGTGTCGGAAGGAAGAATTCGTGCAGAGAGCAAGCGAGTATTGTCACGTGACTGAAGAAACCTAAGAAAGCGATCGACCATGAAGATGTAGAAACCAGGGAAGGCTATGAAGGAGAAAGTTATGCCGACGTGAAGGACGAAGAAGAGCATGAAGACGATGTAGAGATAATGAGTATAGAAGAAGACTTCGAAGAATCTCCTTCTTATCGCCGGAAGTGTGGTGGACCACATCACAAGTCCGGCCACCAGTGATATTTCTCCGGCCAAATTCGAGATATCTTTCGTATCCCACATGATCATCTGCGATTAGTTCATTCCACGTCAGACTATATAGTATATATGTTTGTAAAGTATTCTAATGTGAAACGATATAGACTTACTTAAAAAACCAAACAAAAAATACAGATTTAAACGTAAAAGTTGACATAAAGAAATCGGGTTTATACAAATTCAGTAGATTATTTTGAACTTCAATCTGAGATTCTTTTACTCATAAAAAAAAGACAGACGAACTTGAATTATCACATTAACTGATTGGAGTACGAGTCGTATATGATTTCTTATTAAAAAGAAAAAAAAAAGTGTATATGTTTTCTTACTACAAATATATAGCTTCCGCCTTAAAATTCGTGTTTGAATTAAAAATTACCGTCGTTGACTTTATTAATTCATCTCAAAGATGTGGGACTCAAATATTGGTTAAATTGGCCGCGAGCCAAAATCAAATCCATCGATACAGGAATATATATGAACCGTTTAAAATGAAACTAATAAAAGTAAAAACAAATACTTGGGAGATTTCATGCATAGAGGCCCAATAGATGATGTAACAAAGACCATGAATGGTGAAAATGGCCATCACCATATGGCCGAGCCAAATATGGTATTTGATGCTTGACTCCGAGGTTAGTCCCACCACCGGTAGTAACGACGACCCACGAGCCACCGGTAAGAACAAGAACGCTAAACATATGTTTCCGATCAGCCCTATCCTTAGCGCCGCTGATTCCAGCTTCGCTTGCCACCTTCATTCATCAAAATCACATTTTTTTGTTTACTAAACTTCTTTGAAACACAGCCAAAGTTAAACTTCTCTTCATTAGAGACTTATACTAAAGTGATTAGAAACATTATTGACCAGTTGTATAGATCTGGAATGTAGTACGCAATTACACAACAATCATCATGTGACAAGAACATTAACTATAGATTAATCACCTAATCTAATGCTGGTGGAATAATTAATCTTGAACTATATGTTTAAAAGTGAATAGAAACTGATCCATAATTTCGACTAATTAGCATATCAACATCACTAATGTACTAACACAACCATATATATTTGAGATCAATTGTATGGTTGATAGCGAAAGAAGAGATTGCTTACAAAGATTCGCCATGTGCGGTGGCTGATTGAGGAGTGATAGTGGCGAAGTTATTGCGCAAATAAGTAATAAAGCTCCAAAGAAGAAGAGCCACAAACATCGCCAAGAACGTGATCTCAGTCACTGAGACTATCCCTAATGGTCCCTTCACTAACATCGGCCTTCTCAGTGCACTCCGCACTCCTCCCTTCGTCTCCCTTTTTCCGATTAAGATAAACAAGTTGCAATAAATGAGAAGTTATATAATTTTCTGGCATAAGTCAACCGATGATTTTTGTACCTATCGGTACGGTGTAGAGATTTTCGTTTCTTGAAGTGAAGATAGACACATCCCAAACAAGCTACGGCCATCATTGGGAACATATACATGAAAAGCGTCGTCCCTGCCGTGCAAACCAATAAAAAAACTCCGTTTGCTTTTATATTTAGTGTTTTTACTTTAAAGGCGCAACAACGTAACAATGGCTTTAAAAATATATATATATATATATATATATTCAAAAAATGTAATTTTTTGGGAAATGTATATGACATCTCTTTTTGAAATTTGATTTGATAAAAATAATTTGTTTTTTTTTTGAAATTCGAAATTCTACTAAACGCATATATATTTTAACCACAGGCTGATGAAAACAATATGCGTTATTAGCAAAAAAAATCTATATGATTAATGATTGGTGTAAATTCAGCGAAAACAATTAAATGGTTTTAGTTGAGTTAAAAATTGCAAATCCATATTGATCATACAAATACCTGTGGCACCAAAATAAGTTGATGTTCCAAACTTGATACGCATATGCGGCAGCCACTTTTTTCGGTAGGTTAGTGTTGGCATCATGATCCACAGCATGATAGTTCCAAGGAAAGTCACCATCATTAAGAGCTTAGTCGCTCCCTTGATCATATCCTTAAGCTCTTCTCCTGCAGATAGATAACCACTTTTATTGCTTTTGCTGATCTCCATCCTCTCCTCGCTCACTAAAGGTGTTTAAGAGATACGACCGCTTTAGTGAGAAGGATCGAGCTAGCTTGTTTTGAGGGAAGGAGTGGTAGAGAAAGTGTATATATAAACTGAAAATTATTAGTGGGAATTAGATGAAGTAAGCTAGTTGTATGCTCCATGCATGTGACTCCTCCCATGGATCTTGTTTTTTTTTTTCGTTATTTTACATATATTTGTTGTTTTTGGCTAGATTAGATGACGTAAAAATGTATGAATATGAATATATGATATTCAATGAAAAAAATACGTTTACTTGATTGGATTCGGTATGTACAAAGCACGCTAAATTCAATATAATAATAAATGACTAATATGGTAATAAAAAAATGTTTTGGAAACGTGAAACCAAATCACGCTAATTCGAGCTAGTTTCAAAAGTTTTACTGAACAACAGATAGCCAAACTACATGACCTCATACAAAGTTATATCGCCAAACTTAGTTTTCTTCGATTTAAAAGTATTCCCATTAATCATCATAGTTAGATGAGAAAATAGTCTAAAGATTTCTAAGTTATATATTTTGCCTTTTTTTAATTGATATTTCACCAAATTTTGTTTTTAATATATCATATCTGCATGATCAACCTAGATCCTCTTGTGTATGCATTCCGAGTGTCAAACAATAAATATATTAAGCAATTTGATACGATTACTCTTTTCTTAGGAATTTGAAGTCTTTTGGCAACATCTGACTTATTAACTTGATTCACCGTAGAATATAGCCTATAAGGATTATAAGAAATAAAATATTGTTTGACTTGAGGAAGAGGCCAAGCACCATGCTACTTTCTTTTTTTTGGCTCTAGCCTATTTGATAATAAAGTATTCTGTTAAAACATGTCCAAACACATTCTAAACATAATATTGAATTTTAAGAGTGTATGAATTTGTGTCCTTTAGTATTTTAAAAGTTCATATAGAATTTATTTATGATTTTGATTAATATTTAAAAATTACCAATATTTCAGATTAGCTAATGAGTCATAGTAGTGCCAAAAAAAAAAGGATATACAAAATTATATTCCAATTAATGACGTAATAATTATAAAAGGCAACTAAAAAGTTGCTCGAGAACTTAGAGGTGCAAGGGATTTGAAGACACGATAGCCCAAATTGGATGGTTGTAAAGAATCTGGTTTGTGTTCAGTTTTGGAAAGTTCGTCGGTTTGTGACCGTACGTACGTGTTTACTGGACACGTGTCATATGTCGACTTATGTGTGTGTCATTGTCGGCTCCCTCGACGAATCTCACGCGTGTCACAAAAGAATATGCATTTAAAAGCCAACGATGAAAAGATGAATCAGGCCCATTCCCATTCATATTCTTTCTTCCTCGTCATCATTACATCACATTCAGTTTTGACTTTATAAATGTTTCTGTTACTCGATAAGTGTGTTGACATTTTCAAGCTCTTTAAAATACTAAAAGTAGCTATAAATTATGATTGTAAATCTACTATATCTCGAAAGGCTCTTTCTTATATTATCTGTATTCTGCATAAGTTAGCTGGTTTCGGTGCGATTCCAGTAAGCTTTATAAGTTAACATAAATAAATTCACTTCAAATAATTCCACTCGGTATATGTTCGATTCAAATATTCAACACAAGAACAAAGAGCATTAGAAAGAAATATAATGAATTCATTCATACATATCGACAGCTTCCATGTATCACCAAAGATATACACCATATATCTCTCTATATGTATATAACAACAAAATTAACACTCTTATGAAATAAATATATCAGAGAGAAAATTTAATCGTACTCGAGAAATAGTAATTAGCTTTAACCTCCGAAAGGTTCAAAGGATTGCCGATTAAACTCGATTTCCGGTTTTCGGATTGTTATCTTCTGGTACGTTATCCGACAACCTCAACCACCCGAATCCATCCTTAGTTTTCCTCCTTTGAATCAAAATGTAAACACTCATCAAGATACACATGAAAGCCACCATTGACATAAACAAGCTAAGGTTTCTTCTGTTGGGACAACGGCTAAGTATCAATTCCGTGGAAACAAACCCATCAAGACTCCCCATTGTGTTATTCATCTTCATGATCTCAACTCCGTTCAAGATCGCATCAACCGAGTCTTCAACACTCTTGCTCGATGGTCCAACACTAACACTTATCACACCCGAAGAAGACAAAGAAGAAGAGTATTCATCATCCACCACAAAATCAATGTAATAGGGGGAAGCCAAAACGTAATTTGTGGCATCTGAGATATCTAAATCTTGATACGCCAAATTCCCATTGATGTAAATGTTGAAATATAGCGTAGCAAGTGAAATACTAGCTATATCACAGAAATGCAATCGAATGAGATACTTGTAACCACTGCATACTGGAAATTCCCATGTCATATTAACCAGAGAAACAGAGCCATTGTTACTCTTAATGACACGGGCAGTGTTATAGACATTATCAGGGCCAACTTCACGACTAGCACCTCCAAGCTTATACTTGATCCTACCAGAGAAGTAAACTTTCTCAGAAACATCAATAACTTTGATGAGATCATCATCAGGAACCCAAGTTCTCCACAATGTATCGTTAAAAGGAGTCACTAATCTTCCACCAACATTGATTCTGTAAACAACTTCCATAGCTTGTTTAAGTAAACCATTGAACTTCTCAGTTCCATCAGCAGATACAGAGGTTGCTACGTCAGCGATTAAGTCCTTGGGTGCAGATATAACTTCGATAACATTAACGAATGCAAATTTGGAGTGTTTACTAGGAACAAACCTAATATCGACTTTTCCAACATCAACCCAAATTAGAAATTCCCTAACCCTAGGACCAAAAGAGTTATCGCCGCTAAAATTCGTAAGCACGACGTATCCGTTAACCATGACGTGGAATTCGGCGTGAGTGAAATCGAATTTGGAGGAATTGAAGCGATGGAAATGGAGACGTACCATCTAAGTCCCTTTCTCGACGACGTTGAATTCGTATTTGGCCTGTCGCGTGAAAATCCTAGCGGTGTGGTAGATCTCAGGAAGGCTCGGAGATGGAGTTTCCGATTGAATAGTGATCGATCCTTGGGATGAGAAAAGCTTTCTATTCGAAGCCGAAACATCACCGATGAAGCGGCGGTTGAGTCAACGACTGAGCCACAATCGATAAGGTAGTCGTCGGGCGGAGAGAAGGAAACAGCGACGGAGACGGAGAAAAGAAGAAGGAAGGCAATGGCCCTGCAGAGAATCGTCGTCGCCATTATTGTAGTTGAGAATTGGATTGTGAATCATATTTTTGAGAATTTAATAAATGATAAGCACTTCGTCTGGGATTGAGTTGAGTCTCAGTCAACGCGTCATCCTAGCTACCTGTTTTTTCATCGTCAATATATTAATGGGCCAAGACCAAACCCCAATACAAAACCCCATTAGTTGTCGTTATATTAGTTAGATTCCATACATAAGCTCGAAATTTCAAAGATAATATCCTCTTTTATCTATTAACTTGTATGAAGTGAAAATTCAAAATATATATAGTTGACAAGAATAAGCACGAAAGAGATAATGATAATTCTATTTCACAGGGAATTCAACGATTTCACCATCTTTACAAACTCCAACATCGATCACCATAGTCCCGTTCCTTTCCGTAGGCAATACTCTACAACAATCTCTTCTCGGGGCCTGTAAATAAAAATAATCAGTTCAATTATAAAAAGCAATCAAAGTTAAATAATAGAGTTACCAACCTTGTCCTTATTCCATCTATCTGGATCAGGTTTTTTAAACAATGACACGTTCAGTTTCCCAAGGATCAGGCATATCCCAGTCACAATCAGGATCCCACACATTATAGGACCTAACATATTCGCTAGCAGTTCTATTCATAGACAAATCAGGAAGTGCATTGGAGAGATAATAAACACGAGAACGCTGACACATGTTTTTACTGATAGGACGAGTGTTAAAAGCATAGCTTTTCTCATCAGCGTGTTTGTACCAATCGAGGAATGTGCGCATGGGAATCGCCATCTCTTTAGCTGACACTACACCTCGTATTATTTGAACTGTGTATCCCCAAGAGACTGACACGGTCCATCGCTTCACTGTGTCATAACAGATTGATTGTTGGGTGAGGCTTGCTGAGTCCAGTTTGGCTGCGACCATCAAACGTTTCATGGCGTTTACTCGATCCATGTTTGGGAATAACGGATCCACCAAGTCTAAATGATGGATCGAGACTATTGGAGCCACTGGATGGGCTGATAATAGGCCTAGAAGCTTCCCGTATAAATCAATCTGAGACAATATTAATCATATATTTTTTTTAATAGATAGGTCATTGTGGGGGAGTATACATGTTTTTTTTTTTAACCCTACTAAGAATTTGGTGAAAAAAGTCTTAGAACTTTAAATCTTACCCTGGAATAAAAAGAATTTTGAAATTAAAGTTTTTTACTGGAAAAAAAACTTATACTGTAGATTATATTTGTAACAGCTTTTCACACATGATGCCAAACATCATACAAAAGATTTTAAAATGGTTAAAATCCAATTTCTATATTTTCGAGTACTATAAAGTATCTTTAAAATATCAAATAAAAGATACTTGATATCTTTTTCTAAATTTTATAAAGAAAAACAAGACTTAAAAAAAAAAAAGAAACAGAAACAGAAGACATTACCTGATGAAAGCCAATTTCTTTAGTTAAAGGAACACCAAGCTCCACATACAAGCATGAATCCGATCATCGGAGCCGTACAGTTCGGGATAATGTTGAATACATCGATCTTGCATTTTCTCCAATGCTTTAGCCAACGGATAGCTAATCGCGAATCCTCCTCCTCCATAAGCCATCCCATAAGAGAATTTCAGATTCTGAACATGAGACTCCGATGAACTTCCGATGTAGTAGAATTGACTGTGATCGTATTTTCTCAAAACCCTGATGAGATTCTCCGGGAAAAACACAGTGTCGTCGTCTCCCATCACAATCCACCTCACGTTTTGCTCAGCCTTTGTTCCGTTAAGGAGCCTCACAGTTTCAGAGACAATTCGCGTGATTCTGATCGCTGATCGGTGACCCTTTGGGTATCTATACTTAAACCTCGCCGTGTTGGAGGAGATTTTGATCAGTGGTAATGTGAACGAAACGTTGTCGTTTTGAGTGATGTGTTCGTCTAACCAAACGACACCATTCATTTCACCGTTAGGTTTCCACCAGAGCTTCACGTAGTCTCTACGGTGTTTCCAGAGTTTTGCAGACGCGGCGATTCCAAAAACAACGTGTTTGAGTTGGGTTTGTTCCGGGTTTTGACTTGACCCGGATCTAGATCCGACGGGTGAAACAGCGGTTTTCATGAGAGATCGAGGTGAAGAAAAAGAATTAAGAGGGTAGAAAACGAATTGGAATGAGAATATAATAGCGAGGGTTAACAATATCAGTCTCGAGGTAATCCAATTAAAGGAAAAATGTGAATTACATGAAAATGTTTTTACTTTCTCGTGAGGATACAATTTTTGATTTTTCTTATTAATTTCTCCCATGGTGAGTGAGGAAGATAGCAACGCTGAAGCTAGTGAGAAACTGCACCAGTTTTTGTTTTTGTTTTTGTGACTGTGGTTGTGATTGATGAGGTTATAGAGAATCTTTTAAAAGGAGAGATCGAGATAATGATTTTTTTAAAATCAAAAATTATAGTAATTACTAATTATTAGTTTAGTCTTATTTTAGAGACAAAAGAGATTTCTAGTCGTCATTGAGTCTCCGTTTCCGTCAACTATTTGTTTAATTTTAATTAACAAAATGAAAATAATTATTGACTATATTCTTTTAGAATAATGGTAATTATGTATTTCTATACTAACGCATAAAAAAATTATAAATATCGTTTGACTATGATTAGAGTCATTACCAAATTTGAATGCTTATTTCCGTATATATATAGTTTTTGATGTTTCATCAGTTTATTTGTTTTTTTCTCTAAATAATACATTTTTAATAATAAATCAATGAGTTAGGTCTATATATTTCAACCGTTTACGATCATATTTATAAAGGACATACTACTAATATTTAGGTTGTAGCACCATAACCTACTCTCTTTTTGTTTTGCCATACCATAAGCTACTAGTACTACACATTCGTGATATGTTTTTTATTGGGTATATTTTAGACGTCCATGTTCAAAGTGATTTTTTATTACAATGACCAAAACTCCAAAGGAGGTGAAAAAATATAAAATAATTCTTCTTTTGAGTTCCATTTCAAGATTCTCTTCAAGTGTGTCTAAAAATCTTGAGGGTTAAACTTGAGTGATTCACGATAAATAAGCTCCTTGATATTCTCTTCCGTCAATGAAGGTTGCTCAAAATCGAAACAAAACGGTCTCACACACACCGGTTCCTCGTTAATGTCGTGTAACGGCGCCAAGTATGGGTGACACAGAGCTTCATCGACTGCAACTCAGAAAAAGCTCAAAGTTACAAAAGGAAAAAATCCAAAGAGAAATCAACATGAAAAGGCCTTCTTCTTTACCAGTTATACGTCTGTTTGGGTCAAAGACGAGCATTTTCTGAAGCAAATCAACTGCATCAACCGACATGTTTGGGAATCTAGCGGCGAAGTTTTGTCTTGGATACTGTGGAAGCTGTTTTACATATCTTCTTGCGTTGTCGCTTCTTAAAAATCCAAGGCTTGAATCATCAGGTGACCCTATAAGCTGTGTGCATTGAAAAAGATAAGCCACAAAAGAGTTTGTATATAGATCGACAAGAAAACAAAAAAAACAAAACAGAACGAACCAGAGTGAAAATTAACCTCAGTGATGAGTCTAAGCTGCTGAACATAATCTTTGCCAGGAAATAACGTTTCTCTGGTCATTGTTTCATCGAGTATACAGCCAACAGACCATATATCGATAGCTGTAGTGTACTCTGAGCAATTAAGGAGCAACTCTGGAGCTCGGTACCAACGTGTGACTACATATTCTGTCATGAAGTCTGTCTCAGACTTGGTCCTCGCAAGCCCAAAATCCCCAATCTTGAGGTCACAGTTTGCATTCAGCAGCAAGTTACTCGGTTTTAGATCACGATGCAATACATTAGCTGAGTGCACATACTTGAGTCCTCGCAACAACTGATAGAGAAAGAATTGCACAAACATAGAGTCTATGATTATACCCCCATATAGAAGATATTTCAGATTACTGTATGAGGAGCATGTAGAGGTTTATGCATACCCGAGAATGATCATCGGTTAATGGTTGGTTTGAGCGTATAATTTGGTGAAGATCAGCGTCCATTAACTCATAGACAATGTGGACATCATTAAATTCACCAGACGATGCCAGAAGCGCCTCTGCCAAGAGGACGAAGAGGAGGAACATACTTGCTAGAAACTTCGAAGAGGTTGCCATAGACATTATAATGAACATAACGACCACCACTAATACTCACTCCTCTGTTGACGTGATCACCGAAGTCTGTCTCCATCGCCATTTCTCTCTTTCTCCCGACACAGATTTTGAATTGAAGTAATTTGAGACACACCTATATGAAAACAGAGAGAGCTATTTATAACAGGAATATATAAATTCGAGGAGATTTTGTTGTGTTGAGATTTCTTCTTTGTGGGTTTATTTAAAAAGAGCGAAAACAATAACGTGTGAATCTTTTGATGGGAAAATGAGAAGAGTAGAAGAGTCTTCTCGGACGACCCGTGAAACCAATGCACAACATAGCTTAATCATTTCTTCGTCTTTTCTTTCGACGACTTTATGATATTTGGTCTTTTAAGTCTATGTGGTTTTAACCATAACCGGAATATGAACCTAATCCAAACATCGAACCGAACCGAAGAGAAACACAACTTATTCTGCTTCAGTTTTTCATAACTGAATAAAACGTAACTGAAACTATAAACCTAGGAAATAAATTTATTAACACCGTAATTTATTAGAAAATCTTTAATACCAAAATATATTTTCTAAAATTCGAAACCGTCATATCAAACATTTATAGATAAGTTGATAAAACCTTTACTTATACAAATAGTACATTCAAAGCATCTCTTACAAACGACTACAATAACAGAAACACCTAATAATACATTTAATACCACCATGGAACACTTTGACCATCCATACACACAATCACAGTTTATCAGAACCCTCAGTAATTTTTTCCGGCAGCCTTTTTTGGCGATGTTGCCAGTAGGGTTGATGCCCCAATCGACCTCAGGTTCTCTAGCAATGTGTCTCGCCCTGATAACAGAATCTTGAAGAAACAATCGACTTCATTTGAAACAAGATCTAGCCCACTCGATAGTTCTGTGAACGAGTCCTTCAATGGCAGCAGCGAACTGGGATCTACTGATCCTTGTTGGATCGCAGGATAAAGTTTCTTAACACCCAAATCAACAGCCTCGAGCTCTTTCATAACTGTAAACCCGTCTGACAAAAATATGTTCTTGATTTCTGAGTTCATGGTATTCTGCATTTCCATAAAGGATTGTCCCCATGGAAGCTCGTTTGAGACAGTAAGATACATCAGATTTTGCGATGAACCTGAGAATGCTGCAGCAAAAACACCAGATATGTACAAGGTCTTAACCTTTACACCGTATAGAGCTCGCATCAAGACTTTTCCTTTGGACGAGTTTTTCACCTTGGGGAGGTTCAATGTTTGAACCAGGCTGCTCAAGATTGCACCGCAGTTTTGGATTCTTGGGTTCTTGGTACCTATGTGTTGCTTCCAGCTGTCGAGGGAAGACTGGGCTTTGGACAGATTTTGAGGAGAGTTAGCCTCTAAGTGATGCAAAGCAAACTGAAGTAAGAGATGTCCTTGGTTAAGACGAGTTAGCTCTGAGCTAAAGGCATTGCAGAGATCAAGGAGCTTCACACTGATGTCAAGGTAGACATCAACCCACTTATCCTCCCAATCAGATACCGGAAGCTCAAGATCAGTTATAAGGGTCTTGATACTATTATGTGTCTGGCAAAGAGATTCCATTGCTTGCTTCATCCATGAAACAGTCAAGATTTCGCTCTTTTCCTTTGGAACAAGCTTCCTAATCGAAGATGCTAAGTTGGCTTCAAAATTATTTAACAGTGAGAGAAGTTTTGTAGATAGTACAGAGTTCTTTGAAGATAGATTCTTGAACGGGTTTCCAAATGGGAAGAAACCACGAGGAGGGTTTTGTGGACGAGCCATTATGTTCAAGTTTATACTGGAAAAAATAAGAACAAAAATAACATATCAATTGACAAATAACATAAAAAAAAAATATGATTACTTAGATTAGGTTTTGAACCCATACTTGAAAATCCAACACAAAATTATTGGTCTTTTGGATTTTCAAGTATGAATATTTTCTTAACAGATATAAAACAATGAAATGAAACCTCTCATATAACGAAGAAACAAAAACGACATCAAGTCCATTCTTCGATTAAAAGAAAAAGTCAACAGCAAAAAAGAGTCCCAAGATCTAACTTAATCTGAAGGAAAAGGAACTTTCAAATCAATAGATCCAAGACTAAACCCTAAGAGAAAAGAGCAATCTTTTGTTATGAATGTAAAGAAAAAACAAAGATCTTAAATTTGAAATCCGAAGAGACCATGTCGATGTTCACATAGCAAAGATATCAAAGACATCAGATCTAACACACACGACTATCATTAAAAAAAACAAGGAGATGAAGCGCAGAAAAACAATGAAGCCGAAAGAGTAATCGAAACTCACCTAAAGAGATGGATCCTTCAACAAAAGCTACAGATTAATCCAAAACTATTAAACTCGAATTCGCCTGATAGATGTTTCTGAACAAATAAGAAGATCAGAAATGGGAGACGGAAAAAAGAAAAGAAAAGAAAAAAAAGGCGTGTCAGAGAGAAATAAGCGAAATTATAAGAGAATTGAGACAAGATACCAAAAATTAAACACTAATTTTGTGGACAGAAGAAATTTCCAGGAAAGATGATAACTTGAAACGCGTTCTTCTTTTACGACCAAACACAAAGTTGCCTTCTTTCAGAGATAAACATGAGCAACTAAACAAAACGATTAGGTTTGACGTTGATTTGGACAGGAGGAGGTTAGGTTTCACTTACGGGGCTGTGACGATTACTAGATGACAGTTGAAGACGTGTACGGTTACGATTTGTTCAATTCACTGTTTCTAGTTGCCGACTTGAGTTGTTTTACATTATAGGAAAGTCAATTATAGCTACCGGAGATTCGTCCCCCTAATCTAACGGCTCAAAATTTCTGATCTGAAATCAATCATTCAACTCTAGCTTTATCGTGCTATTTTTTCCAAATGATATGATTTTCTATTAGTGACTTTTCAAAGATTTTTTTTTTTTTTTTTTGTCAGCGACTTTTCAAAGATTAATTAGCTAAACAGCCAAATGGTTTAAAAAAAATATTTTCAAAACAAGCCATTAGCAGTGACATTGCCTATAATGAATCAAAATATCTCTCATGTTAGGTAGAACTCTGCTTGCCATAGCCTACTAATATAGAAACAGCATGCTGACATGTTATATTGAATTTACGATATTATTTTTTTTTTGTTGAGTGCAACAATTTATGTGTATGTTTTAATCAAACGCCCAAAAACATATCATAAAAAGAACCTTGCAACAAAAAGTATAAAACAAAATTTGTGATAAGTGAAAACAATTTCCTTAATACATTTTTCTTGTCAATAAAAGATGCATGTATACATTTTTGACGTTTGTGTACGCAATACATACATAATTTTTTTACTCTTTTCTCCTCACACAAAAACTTTGGTTTGTGTGGTTTACTTTTCTTTAAGAAAACGGAATGACTTGGAGAAGCACATAGATTCGTAATGCTTTTTCTAAATATTTTATAAGGAAAATTGTTGCCTTTAAGTCTAAATTTTACCCCTACACGAGAAGTGATTCCGGTCGTCTGTCGATGACGACTGTACACTTATCTTGTGTTTTCCAGACAAGCAATGTTATCCAAGGTTGTTTTATACATTTAATATTTTATCATTTTTAAAATTCTTGCAACTTGGAAAACTTCAAGATAATAATCACATCAAGGTCCATAACCGTGATAATAATTGTTTGCAAAAATAATCACGTTAGCCTTGTGGGTCCCATCTTGCCTCATACCGATTTTAAAGCGATAAGCTTGATCCAGATTGGCCGAACATAGCTTCCAGATCGGTCCAAACATTACATCTTATAATTTATAAGTGACATGTGAACGTTTGACAATAAGTTACAAAAAGAAGAGAGTTAATTAAACGTAAGGCAAATACTCAAAAGGGCCAAAGAATGAAAATATTCTGTAATGTGACACATAATATTAATAAGAATAAATATATATCAGAAAAAAAAAAAGAAAAAGAAAAATATTGGTCGTGTGAGAAGGAGAATCACTTAACTTGAGTGTTTCATTCATTCATAGCCTTTGCTGATGATGCCGTGAACCGCTCTCGCCGCTTTTGCCGCAGCCACCGGAGCTGTCTCTTGTCTCTCGCGGCTTCCGTGGTCCCTTGTTGTTCGGCGTTCCTGGGAAAATATCATCCCAGCTCAGCTTTAGACATTTTTCGAACTCATAAAGAAATGTAAAAATGTAAGGCAAAAATGATTTGTATACATCGCGATAGAGCAAGTCTTCGGCTTCAAGCATATGTATGATATGACCCATTTTAGGTCTCTTGTTAGCATCAGGATCTACACAACGCAAAGCTACGAGCAACACTCGTTTAAGAGCCTTCGAGGATGGTGGTTGGGATATTTTCGGATCAACTACTTCTTCTGATCTTCGGTTCCCTACCATTGACTTCAGCCATTCCACTAGATTCGTCTAAAACCACAAGAAAAGAAAACAAATTATTTACAAAAACGTAGAGGAAACCGAAACAAGGCGGGTTTAATCAACTAAATACCTCTCCTTGAGGCCGACTATAATCAACCGGGTTTCTTCCAGTAATTATCTCCATGATTAATATTCCGAAGCTATAGATATCACTCTTCTCGTTTAACATCCCGGTGCAAGCGTACTCCGGTGCTACATAGCTAAACAAATAAACCCGCGAGATAAAAGTTACTTTCAAAGATTCATATTTTCAAACACTACTGCCTAATCGTTAGCCCCAAAAAAAAAAAAAAAAAAAAAAAAAAGAGTGAATTGAGTTTACCCAAAAGTTCCCATCACACGGGTTGTCACATAACTGCTTTCAGAACCTAAGAGCTTAGCAAGTCCAAAATCTGAAACCTTAGCATTCCATTGACGATCAAGCAAAATATTGCTTGATTTTATATCCCTATGAACCACTTTTGGTTCAAGACCCTCGTGTAGATACGCCAATCTGCAGATATAAGAATGTTTTACATACTATAAAAGCCATAGCAGAGAGTGAGATGAATCTCCTAACTCAAAATCTATTCCACCAGACTTACCCTTTTGCCATCCCGAGTATGATATTCAAACGGATATCCCATGTTAGAGGGCTGACATCGCCAACATCACCGTGAATCCATTGCTCCAAATTACCATTATCCACAAAGTCATACACAAGCATCCTGGAGTTTAAAGAACCCAATATTATTAGATCAACCTATTTTTGTAGAACCTGAAAATAAAATACGAAACAGCGGTATTTACCTGTATGCACCTTCGACACAATAACCTAAAAGCCTAACGAGATTCTTGTGCCGTACACGCCCAATTACTTCCACTTCTACTTTGAATTCCTTCTCTGCTTGGCCCCTAGCAATTAAAAGACACACCATCTTACTTAAGATCTTACAGATCAAAATTCAGAAGCATAGTCTATTATTAGTATACACGTTACCCATTAAAACCACATGTGACCCATGACATACATAAAATTCAATAACAACAACAAGTTTTACGACCACAACTCATACATATTATAGTTAAATATAAGAGAAGGACTCTGATCGCAATCTCTTCACTCTCATATATATCTTCTTCTGCTTTACATAAAAATCCAAAAGCATCTACTTCAATGGATCTAAGCACATAACAAGAATAAGAGCAGAATCAGTCACAGACTAAAATACAGAGCAAAAACTACAAGTAAAAGTCCCTAATTACGCAAAACTGCAAAAACCCTAATTGGGAATACCTAAAACCCTAATCTAGAAACGAGTAAAGGATCAAACTTTAGAATGAAATCGAATCGAACAAAAAAACTGAGAAACGAGTGAAAGGACCAATCTTTACAATGAAAATGAAGTACCTATTGTTAAGCAAGTTCTTGACGGCGACTTTGGTTCCATCAGTTAAAACGCCACGATACACAATCCCATAACCACCTTCTCCGATAACATTCTCTTCACAAAGCCCATTCGTGGCTGCTTCAAGCTCTCTCAGAGTATACCAACGTCCCCATCCAAGATGCGAAACCTCCGGCCCACAATTTCCACTGCCGGAATACGAAGCCGTTTCACTTACACTCGCTGTTCCTCTACTCTCACCACTCGATACTCGATCTGAAAACACCACTCTGTGCTCGATCTTCCCGATATCGACCTGGATCTCCGCCGGAACAATCTCTTTAATCTCCTTAGAAATTGGCGGTGTGGCGATTGCGGCGGAAGCGAAATCAACTCGTGGTTTACGGTTTTTCCGTCGAGAGGTTAAACAGAGAGAGAGGAGGAAAAGAGCAATGACAATTAGAGATCCGAGTAAGATTCCGATTACGACCCATAACCGAAGACCAAAGATCGAAGTTGGTTTCGAAAGCTCTGTATTGAGGAAAGCAGCATCGTACACCGACATCTTTAGATTCCGTTACAAATCAATGGCTTCGTTAGCATTTCTCGCCGGAAAACACAAAACTTTCCGGCCAAACTCTGTGCTTGTCACCGCATCGAGTGTCAAGTCGGAAACAATGAATCGAGGAAACACAAACAAATAAAAAGATTATTGTAATAAGAAAAAAAAAACTGAATGGAATTAAAAGAGTGATCTATGTGGATGTAGTGAATGAGCTGTCTTTTGAGTTTCTGTCTTCGGTGTAAGGGCATGTGTGGTTGACGGTGAGAGGAGGATACTTTAAATGACGATTTTGCCCTTTTTAAGACAGTGGACGATTGCGTAACCTTTTGTATAGTTTCGAGGGGCTTTTTGGGTAATAAAATTGATGTCGATAGCCGTTGGGGTGCTACGATAAGGTACGGTTCAGTGCAACGTAAACATCTGTGGATTGCACATTGGCTACCTTTTCAGTTCTTGTTTTGACTAAATTCGAACAACGTTTGATTATGTGTTTGCAATTTTAATACGGATTTGCTGTGTTTTCTTTATGGATATAAACGTATTAAAGGGAACAAAATATTGAATTAACATTATAAGAAAGTAATCACTTTTGTTATTGTAACATGAGTGCACCAAAATTATTTGTTTGCTTGTGGTACACTATTATTGGTTCACAAAAATTATTTGATTTTTGATATGTTTAGGAAGACAACTTTTGTATTTAGATTGATAATTCGACATAGACATTATTGCCGTTGAGCTTGAGTTTTAAAACATATTAATCCATATATCTTTTATATGGAGTATCTTATTTAATGTAAGTAAATAAAAAGGGTGAGATTGAAACTCAAGATGTAGAATTCGTCCGATCATCATTCATTTCCAGAATGTATATTTGACACGGTGAAATCATAAAGCAATCAGTTAATTTATTATGTATTTTGCTGGTTACAAATTAACACTTTGGGGCGACAAATGTGAATGATTGAAACTTCGGAGGTCAACTATATAATTCATGATTTTATTTTTCCTCAAAGTAATGGCTTGCTCTTAAATTTCTAGCAATTAATGAGAAAATAATTTTGAGTGTGGCCTCGAATAATTTAGGTTTCCTCCTAAAAGGGGTTTAGGTGGAGCTAAAAGAGAAACCCTATTGTTGCTATATCTTCTTCATGCCAAACGTAATGTAAGAAATTATATTAAATTAATATTTTAACAAATCATTGACTTCTAACCTTTCTTACCTATTTGCTTAAAATATTGTTTATGAAAAACTTTCAAATTCAGGGCATAAAATATTGTTTATGAAAAACTTTCAAATTCAAGACAATTTCTATATGTTAGATATGTTTTAATTCTTTTACCGTGAAATTATAAAAATACTTTTTATTTTTACTTAAAATTGTTTTTAACGTAGAAAATATGTATAATTGACTACCAGTCGTACACATATCCGCAATATATCTCTTAGTCAAAGTTATACCGGATATCTGGTATAATTACCTATTAAATCCGCAATATATCTCGAGATGTATCAGTTGTACTCCAAATCTCAAATTCGAAACCGGGTCGCGCGGACGCGCGCGGAAGATCCTGAAAAACTAGCCTACCGTGTTCTATTATATATATATATATATTTATTTTATTAATTTTTGAATTTTATTAAGAGTAAAATTGTGTGAGGAGATATGAGATTGATTTGATGCCCATAAAAGCATTTGAGATTTTTGCCCAAAAAAAGATGTAAAGTTGAGCTTGTTTTAAACATTTAAAATTCAACACTTCACTTAAAAAATATTTTTATAATTTTGAAAACTTTAGAAACCCCAATTTACTTATAATAATATTATGATAACCTTAATAAAAAATTTAAAATCTAAAAATCTAAAACATTTTTTATCATAATATTTTTAATAGCTAAATGTTAAAAATCATATTAAACTTATAACATCTCTAACAAACCAAAGAAAATTCGAAGGACGAGATGTAAAGTTTGGTTTGTTTTTACATATTTGAAGTTTAACACTTAACTTAGAAAATTATATATACTTTATATAAATTTTGAAAACTTTAGAAAAAAAATTTTACCCTCAATTAAGGAAAACCTTAAAATTTCGTTTGAAATTTGAAGTTGAAATACCAAATATAAAAACCTTTTACAAAAAAGAAGTTAAGACGATAAATCCAAAGTTCCAAAGTGAATAAGATCAAAGAAAAATAGTTTGAGAAGAAACAAACCTCGTTCTTGTGATAACTCAATTTCATCTTTATCCTCGGTGGAAAGCATTAAAACCGTCGGAAACCCAATTGTTGATCTCTTCATTGTCTCTTTCTTCCTCTTTGTATTCTCTCTGTTACCCTCCGCTGTCGTCACCGGTGAAAAAGTTTCGGCCAAGGCAAAGACAGAGATTCATGGTTCCATGATTGGTTGGCCAAAGAAGATGAAATTTGTTCTCAATCGATCAAATACGAGACCTGTCTCTCGAGTGGCGCTGATATAGGTTTGCAGAAATTTTGTAAGATAATCGCAGAGAAGAAACAGGAATTAAAAAGAAAAAAGAAGAAAGATGATTTATGTGTGTTTTCTTTTGGAGAATGGAGAGAGCAGAATTTTGATTAATTGTTAAAATAAAAATATTACTGAGAGTATTTATAAGCAAATGTTGATCGACACACAAAAAAAAAAAAAAAAAAAAAAAAAAGGAAAAGTTCCGTTGTTTCCTTTTTCCTTCAACGAGTTTTATTATTTACTTTTTCTACATTTTAAATATATATTTTTAAAAAAATGGAAATTAAGAAAAGAAAAAGTTACCGTTTTACAACAGAAAGCAAAGTTACCTTTACCGTTACTGTTACATAATGCCACTCTCGGTCCTAGCGGTTGTTACCGTTACAACCTGTTACTCTAGATCCTATCGGGTTGTTACCGTTACCGTCACAATATGTTTGGTTGGAAAAAGTTTGTACAATGATGATGACCAGAATAAGATTGTTTCTATGCAAGAGGATTACAGACCTAAAATGCCAAATGACTGGTTTCTTCATTGATCATATCAGTCATAATAATAATTCTCCGAGACCAACAATTCTTAATCCTAACTTTTTGTCAGCCACTCACAATCCAACTTCTTTGTTAATGGGTTTCCCTAACTGCCACCATTACGAGATTTCAGGAATGACTTTTCGCTTTGTTTTTCTTTATTCAACTTTAGTGTGAAAACTTAAAACAATCGAATATTACAAATCAAACGCTTATGTCTGTCTTTCTACATATACTTTCATCTCTCTTAAGATGTTCCAAACGCTTGTGACTTGTATGTACAACCGCCTCATTTCATTTGGTGCAATCAGAGAAATTAGAGCTCTACGGAGTGAGACTACCATTAGAGAGAGAGAAAGAGAGAGCGTTTTCTCTGTCTCTGCTCCATTGTACTTGATCTCTATTTGGTGTTGTATAATGATATCAACTTCTGCTGCATACAACAGAGCAATCATACCGTAAGCCCATCAAGAAAGTTAGTAACTTTCAGTATTCTCAGAGCCAAAAATGAAAATCAAAATGTTATGAAGCTATGACTAAAACTTACTTGTTCTTCGAACTCGGGGCTCGTCAGGTTTACAGACAAATTTCTCATCAGTAAGAGGACCTATTGAACAAAAAATGTGTTAGTAAAAATTTGGATTCCAGACGTATTCCTTAGCAGATACGATGTGTTTGACCTACCGTTTCAAGATTTATTGGATCCATTTGCTTTAATCTCTGGACATGAGCTCTTGTTTTAGGATCAAATACACTAGCTATAAAGCTGTAAACTTCAGCGAAATTAGGCATCACTGCGTTGCAAAACCCCACACCATAATCAGTATACATTGCAAAGACATAATCTCGTGTATGCTCTGCACAAAGTAAAAATATTTTTACATCTATGTGGCTTTCCAAAACTTTCTTGTTCATTTGTCTCTGTAACGGTTCGAGTGTTCTGCTTATCTCTACTACTACTATTGCTGCAACAATTCTCTGCGACTCCAAATTCCTCTACAATCACGAATTCCAGTTTATTAACAACTCAAGAAAATCTTTAGATGATTACAGATAAATCAAAAGAAAATTTAAGCACATATGCTACCTTTAATTACTGAAGTTGGCCTATTAACATTGCCACACACTAATCCATGGTTAGGGGTACTAATCACCGGGTGTGAATTAGTGCTGTATAAGTAGTCGTGTTGAAGCAATGTGTTTGAAGAAGTAAGAGCAACTGCAGCGAAAAACACAATCATGAGTAATTAAATGAGAGAAAAGATAACAAAATGGTAAGTAGAAAGAAGAAAAGACTTGCCACATTTAGGAGCCTTTTGTGGATAAGGATGATTAGCTTTCCTCTTTGGTCTTGGAGGTGGTAGATGTTCGTTGGTCCCATTCTTCTGAACCTTGAGAAAGTATTTCTGTGCGTGGCTTCGTATCTACCAAACCAATACTTTATTTAAACATTCAACATCATTATCCAACACAGAACAGGGTTCATAATATTACTGTTAATTATGTACGTTTTCAAACAATTCTCATTATAGAATCAAATTTAAATGTTATATAGAATGTTTAAATACCTGAATCACTGTTTTTGATCCAACAAAGGCCTCGATCTTTTTCCAGTCCCGGTCAAATCTGTAATCAAATAGACAACATCATAATGACTAATATATGAAAGATATTAATCAAGACAGGTAGAATCCGGTTAACATACAAATGAAGAGCTTCAAGAAACTTGTCGTGTTCTTGCTCCGTCCAGTTCTCCCTAGACTTGGTGATAGTGTAAGTCTTTCTAATCTTCTTTGTTGGATCCTCAAAAAACGAAATGGTATTGCTCCGTGCGGCAACTGGAACCGTCGTTGCCGTGTGGGGAAGAGTATTGATATCCGGTTTATTCATATTCATGGGAAGACAATGAGCTTGACTAAGGTTTGTAGTGCTATACAGAAACCATAAAACTCTCTTTCGGTTTGAAACAGAACAGAGTTTCTGTGAGTTGTTGTGGGTATAAGCGTAGTTTTGTATGGAAATGGATTTGAAGCCGAACACGTGTAAGGAGCCGGTTGCTCTGGCTCAATGCGTGGGACTAACAACTACAAGCCATGTGGACATTCTAACAACACTCACGCCACGTTCAAATTTAAATCCACGGCTGATAGAGTGCCACGTGAATAACGTTCGTAAGCAAAGTACGCAGCCGCTACAATAATAATATTTACGAGATTAGTTAGCTTTGGTTTCGAATATAAAAAGGTTGAGATATTCTTTTGTGGTTCAGTTCAAATTTATGGTTTCTGGAACACAAACGCAGCATATATTATACAGTACACACATAATAATACTTTTCGATCTCTAACTTGAATGGATAACAAACGGTATCGTCACGTCGCAGGGGTAACGACGTCGTCCCAGCTCATACTATCGATGTGGCCTTCGTTTCAAGGATATTGAAACTGGGCCATCATAAGGCGCATGTTTGGTTGCCAGCCTTATATGTCACCATTTTGGCTCCTACATAACAAGATCACAACGGCTGTCATTTCAACGAATTCGCAAGTCGCAACCTCGCTGGATTATTGCCGCAGTTCATTATTTTATGTATTTTTGTAAAAGATGGTTTCTGGAACACAAACGCAGCATATACAATACACAACATCAAACACACATTAATACTTTGAAGTTCATCACGCCCAGACCCCGAAAAAATAAACAACAAATGTCTATCCCTACGAAAAGCTCATCGGATATATCCGCAAACTGAAGACAATAAAAAGAAACAATGATTACGGATTAAGAAAAGTTGGTTGATGATACCATTTAGACAACACACGACATCGGTTGGAAGTTGGAACACACAAAAAAATGGGTGCTTTTCTTTTGGTCTGAATCCTAAGGATGTAAAAAAGTAACCAAAAGAAAGAAAAGAGAGAAACTCACAAATGGAGAGACTTTTTTTTCTTTAATCGATCCAACGTGTGATACCATCGTCTCCTACCATCGCCAACATCTCCACACGCACTTTTAACACCGCCTGCAACATTAACATTTACACAAATTATTCCTACTTTTTTTCCACGAATTAAAGTTTCAACATTTTCGGGCCATTTTGTAATAAGAACAGAGACTTACAGAGGAATTCCTGCAGTTAACAAGCCGACAATCGTCCAGAGAACCTTCAAGACTCCAACTTTCCCACACGTCAAAACTATGGCTAGCAAACACAAACTCCATTCTTCTATTGATCTGCACACACACACGCAACCACTTTTACTTTCCTCAAAGAGCAGCTTGAGTTCTCAATGAGAGTGACTGTAATTTAAGAGATACCTGCAGTAACTTCCCACCAGCAGCAAATGATCTCAGACCAACAGTGTCCTGGATAACAAGTACATGCACCAAAACCAATTAGCCATTCATAACAATATATATATATATAACTTATTATGTTCATCCAGGTTCTCCACTGATATTACCGAACCACTTTTAACCTCATTCAGACATGGCAAGCAAAATTAATGAAAAGAAAAAATAAAATAATAAGGCTTGCCTTGTTTCTGTATGCGATAATGAATTGTGCTGCAGGATCTCGTTTAGATACATTAGACAAAGTATCGAGGAACCAACCACCGTTTTTCGTTCTTTGCCTAGAAACATGGAGAGCCGAGAGGTCTTTCGCATACAAGGCTACTACATATCCATCTTTCAGCAGCTCACTCGACTTTCCAATGAACTTCTTACTTGACATTACAAACTGCTTTTGGGAAGACTCTTGCATTACTTCAAGAGGAGTTTTCCTACTTCTTGAATCTTCAGGAGAAGCACATCTAGAACTGGAACTTAATACTTCTTCCGTGTCACTCATAGCAATATCATCTCTTCGTGAAGTACCTTTTTCATGTAATCCTGAGGAACTCTCTGCTTTTTGCATGTATTTTTGCTGTGAATGCCTCTTTTTGGCTTTCTTTCCAGATCTGCTACGTCTTACTTCAGGTTTTATATCAGTATTTTGAGGAAAACCAGAAACGTGTTGCTGACTCGGGCTCAGAGATTCCTTTAACTCACTAGCCTCTCTACGAACGATTCCAGTGCTTGTCAGAGTACTTTCTCCCTGTTGCCTACTGGTGGATTCCACTATTGCTAATCTCTCGTGTTTGATAGGTGATTGTTCTTCTTCTTCACTTGCATCACTTTCGTTAACTTCCTCATCAGAAACAGTGTAATTTGGTACTACACCATCTAAGAAAAATGAATGCAAGATCGATATGGCCTTCTCTCTTATCTCCATCCATACTTCCTCACTGTAATCTGCACTGCGGGGTAGGATCAACACATTTGGCATTTCCTTCACCTGCAGTTAAAACATGATATAATGAACGCAGGAAAAACTACAGAAAGAGAAGATATGATGTAACAAGAGAACAAGTAGGCACAAATGTGAAGTTGAAGAAACGGAAAAGAAACTCATACCCATGCTTCCATCCATTGAGGACCTTCAGCACCGTCAAGGGCACAGCCAGCTATAGTGCCATCAATTAGAAGTTGTTTCACAGCACAATCATCCAGCAGCTGACAGCTTCCAGTATTTACAAGAAAAGCCCCTAAACATATAAAATCAACTTATCAACCAGAACTAAATGGAATGAGAGAAAACAGAAGGTGCATCTTCAATTTTATATTTCATGGAGAATCAAAACTTCATAAAAGAAAAATCATACCAGTTTTTATATGCTGCAAACACTCAGCATTGAGTATTTGAACCGTGTCATTTGTTAATGCACAATGAAGTGAAATGACATCACTTGCTGCTAATAGATCATTCAATGTATCCATTCTTCGTGCAGCACGTGGGAATCTCGAAGGCCTGATTAGTTCTCCATCTCCCTACACATATGCAAACACAGCTATTGAAAAACATCTCAGCCGAAAAGAACTCGAATTTTAGAGTGTAAATACCTCCGGGACATCGAAGTAGAGCACACTCATCTTGAAAGCCAAGCTCCTGCTAGCTAAATACCGAGCGGATACAGATCTTCCAACTATACCCAAAACCATACCACGACAGCGTCTCATTCCCCGGCAAAGCGGCTGAAGTGATCCGAGCCATCCAGACGCCGATAGCGCGTGGCGCGAGAGTAAATGCGTCCGCCGAAGGAGCCCAAGGATGAGCGCCATGACGGTATCCGCGATTTCTTCGGCTCTGGAAGTATCGACATGGACAAGTCGGAGACCTAGGTCAGCAGCGAGAGTAGAATCGACAGCGCGATCAGCAGAGCCAAGGCATAGAATGAGCTGGTGAGGACGGAGTCGGCGTTGAGCTGCACGTGGAAGATATGCGAGGGAATGGAGGAGAACAGCGGTGGCGGACTCGATCTTACCATCGGCGATTCGGCTAAGCGGGACGTATTCGACACCAGCAACGCCGGCGAGGGCGTCCTGCTCAAGCGCACAATCCTCTATACAGTTGAGTGCGACGACGTGAGGCGAAGCCGGTGACGGCTGCTCGCGATGTGGCATTGTCGCAGACGAACGGATCTTGCTGATCTGCTTCTTCTTCGTCTTCTTCTCGCTACTCTCGAGGAGTGAAACTTTATTTTGGGGAACATAATCATTTAGGTTCAATGTTCTCAACTCTGACCAACTGGGGGGCTAAATTGCATTTCTAATAACTTTAAGGACTAAAGTGCATTTTCAAAACAAATCAAGGAAATGATACATTAAAACCTGTATAAATGAATAATATCAGTATCCTATAATTTTATTAATTTATGAAGATATAAATTAGTAATTATTATTTTATGGGAAAATTTCCCAAATTATAAAAAATGTTGTATAAAGGTAAAAATAAAGACAATATACTTCAATATATTTTAAAGTATTTAAATATTAAAATAATCATTTCATATATTAATTTTTAATAGTTTTAATGTAATTTGAAAAACGATATCATATATTTTTATTTAAAAAGATAGAAATAAATTCTAAATTTTTTTGTAAATTTACGAATAAATAAACAACATTATAATCATATTTTTCTAAAATATCTTTTTATGTATACAATAAATTTATATTATCAATAAAATCAAACATTTACCTGAAAATTTTTTAAAAAAAAACTTATTAATATATTATAGGTTTTACTATATTTAGTTGATCCGATACTCATCTGCCGCAAATACGGCATCATTGTAATGTTAAGATTTCATTTTTTTTTCTTTGGCAACCAATGTTCAGATAAATGGCTATTTATGCTGGCCATCGTTTTAGGGCCAAAAGGCAAACCAAGCTATACAAGTGAAACATGCATACACTCTCTCACTCTCTATACAACATTATTTTCTGACCACAAACCAAAACACCAGAGTTTGACAAAAACAAGATGGGAACTATTTAGACAACATAAACAGACTTAAGAAAAACGAAACACAAAAACACATGACTAGGGGTAAGATGGGAACTATCTCTTGTGCTAAGCACACAAAGCTATATGAACAGAGCCGATTATATACTCATAAGAGGGACACAAGCAGGTTAAAACGATAAGCTCTATACATCTATCTACCAAAATTATATTTTATAACCCACTAAGTTGCCATAATTCTTAGATCTCGACATGTCTTGGTGGGTTTTTTAGCTGATGGTAGGTGATGATCAAAGAAACCTCCTACGAAGGTTACTGGTTGTTGCTTGATACGAACGCATGAGTAATCCAACTCCAATGCCAACACCAAGGCACATCCCAAGGCCTATCCCAACTCCGACTCTGACACCTGCATTGAACCATGTGAGCTGACCATCCTCGTCAACATACATCTCTTCAGGGTAGTATCTCTGTCCCATTTTCATCTCAGACTCATCGTACTCATCAACTTCTGATTCCATCATCTGCATAAACAACAACACAAACAAGTTAAGAACCAAAAAGCAGGTGTCTTTTACGCAACTATAAGCGAAGAACATGTAAACAACTAAATCTTGAGATATCAAGAACGTCCCTTGATCTATTTCTGTAACTCATCTAACTGTAAAATTTCAATATTTATCTACAAATTCGTAGAAACCCTCAGGAAAGAAGCTAAATTTGTATCCTACTTTGTAACCATTAACAACAGTCTTGAAAAGTTAAAAATCTCAATCAGAATCATAGTTCACAAACAATAATGAATGAGAGAATTGTGAATTTAGAATCATACCTCTAGTTTGCTTTGCAGGGGCAATCCATTAGCAGTGGAAACAATGTCTAGCTCTTTGTCAACTTCTTCTTCCTCAGGGATAGCGTCGAGTGTCACATGTCTAGCCACCTTCCTCCTGGGACTCGCCTGAATGGTCTTGGTCAATATCATAGGAACACCACCACAACAACCAGCTATATAAACCTCCACGGACGGAGACGAAACACCTCCAAGCTTAGGCTGAAAAAAAGCAGAGGAACAAGGACCTAAACTGTTTCCCATAGCAATGTAATAAACCATACCCCATCCAGTCTTAGCATCGCTCACAGTTCCATCATTCAAAACACCTTCGATTCTATCTAGGTTTCCACACAATACCATATCTTCGTTATCGTATACCTCGAAGTCAACACATCCAGTGACACGAACGGTCTCAGTGCTAACGTAAGTCACCTCCGATGATTCTCGATCAACTCTGTCACGGCGGAGTTTCATGGACGCCGTATGCGAAGAAGGAACACGGACGCCGTTAACCTCAAGAGAAGCACCGGTTTCACGGCGAGGGTGACGGAGGATGAGAAAGTCAGGAACATTCTCAACGAGACAAGGCGCGGTGCGAACGTAGAACAAACGAACCTCAAGCCATGCCGATTGCGATAACGGAATTGATAATGCAGACGAAGGCGATACACCGATGTGATGTGATTTGGTTGAACCCAAAGGATCCTGATGATGATGACTCGAAATCATTGATTCAAAAAAACCTTAAAATTCGCAATCTGGATTTTGATAAATTGATGAGAAAGAAAGGCTTCGGTTACAAGGTTGAGAAAATTTCAAAGGATTGAGGAAAAGAAGAATGGTGGAATGAATCGAACAGAAACTTTGGGTTTGCCTATGTTTAGGTTACGTTTTTTTGGGGTTTCAGATATTTTAGCTGGTCAAAATTTTATAATAAAAAAGGTCAAAACTAAATTTGTTTGAAAGACGAGTTACTTACGGAGGGGTCAATGGACAAACCTACTGCTACTACATATTTATAGCACCATCTGATACTCGCACGTGTGACCGTTTTCAATCTTTATATAGTTTAATAACTGGGCCTAAACCCTTTAATGGGCTTATACCACTTTAATTGGGCTTTCATTTCTACACATCATTTTAAACCAACCTAAAAGGGGTCATCCAAATACCCTTTAATGACTGTGTATAGTTTGCTGATAATAAAATATAGTTGTCGTACAACACGAAATTAACTACACCAGAAAATATAACTTTTTTTTTTTTTTTTTTTTAAAAATTTTTCCATTATATAAATACGATTACACAAAATACCTGGGATTTATAGAACATACCCAACAGGAAAAAACCCAAACAAGATGGGACTAGCTATTAAACTATTACAACATTAACAAAAACTAGTTAGCATATACCTGAACATTGAAAAATTCCAAACCAAATAGTGAAAAGAGTGTTAGTGGCAGGTCGATTACGTCGTTTTAGTGATAGCGGGTCTAGGCGACGACGAATTGTCTGCTGAATGTCCTTGATTAACACAAAAGGAGGACAGTTAGAACCAATATGAAGTCTCCCATTACGTTCCTTCCAAATGGAGTAAATGGCTGCTTGGAATATAAGCTTTATGATCAAGGAGATATTCCTATCACCGGAAGGATCTTTCATCCATCTCAACATGTCATGAAGGTTAGAACGAGGTGAAAGATGAGCTACGTGTGTAAAAAAGGACCATACCTGGGAGCTAAAAGAGCAGTCAAAGAACAGGTGTTGATGAGATTCATCCGCTACCCCGCAAAGAAGGCATAGAGAAAGGACATTCATTGCCCAGCTTATGAGTCTGTCACGCGTGTACAACCTTCCTTTAGCAACAACCCATGTGATAAAAGCATGTTTTGGGATTCTCCCCTTAAACCACACAGCCTGATGCCAATCCACTTCTGGAGGAGGAGGATTTAGTGAATTCCAAGTTTCTGATGACGAAAAAATATCCCTAATTGAGTTAGGACTAGTTCGCCATTGATAGCAATCATCAACCTCGGAGTATATGATATTCTGGGAGGAAGGCAAACACTCTCTTAACAGTGTGATGGTAGGGTGTCTGCTCCTACTTCTTGCAAGCCACCAATCACCATACGAGATTGCATCCATTACCGCGGCTGCATATGAAATTCCAGTAACAGAAGGACCCCTGGGGCCTATCAAGTCGATTAGAGGACCAAGTAATGTCCAATCGTCCTGCCAAAACCTAGCAGTCATTCCTGAGCCTACCTAACATATCAAAAACGGTCTAACCAAATGTCTGAGTTTGCATAACCTCTTCCAAATCCAGCTATCTGAAGGGGAAGGAGTTAGATCCCAAAAACAATTATTACCAATGGGAATGGCGCAAAATAACTTGTACAATATATGATATAACTTGTTTTCGAATGGCGCAAAATCTTATGATGAAGAATGATTATATTGTCGCGTTCAACATTTATGTACAATAATCTTATAATAAATGGATGATATGTCGTTCTTTGCCTCAAAAGTTATGAATATAGTTTTGTGTATTATAAATCTGGAAACTCAATAAAATAATGATTCACAAAGCAATACTATCATATTACTCATACCGGTCATTGACCGTACCGCAATTGTTTTTAATTATAGCCTATATATATATTCTTTAGTAGACCGTATACATTCTTTTCTCTGCATTTTCAAAAGATAAATTATCAGCCGTTGAAGCTTTACCATTGGATAATTCCTTACCGTTCGATTTGAGATCTTGTCGGATAAATCGGACCAACTTTGGATATATTTCTTATAGGCCGGCTATCATGTTTTCGTTTTCCTCCTCTTTTTGTTGTCAATGAAAAGATTGGGGCTTGCCATTTCACCATCCAACTTGGTAAGCGAAATTAATCATAATGTTGATTAATATGACATCTAATGTAATTAACGTTTGCTTGAAATAGAAATTTAGCAATTCATGTGTTTGTCCGTAACTTAAGATCCATGTCTGAGATTTGCTTAGTTAATTTCATTTCACATATTTGAATCTTGGAGTGTGATTTTGACCATGTTTTATATTCTCCTTGTTAGCTTTGGTTGATTAAAATTAAGAAGTTTCGTAGTCTTTAGTCAGCATTTAATTCGTAATCGTATTTTACGCTCACGTTGAATTTCTATAATGCTTTTAGAAGTTAATGTAGCTGATATATAAACGTCTGTATTTAGACTATTGGCTTAATGGAATTATCAACTAAATTACATTTTCTCTAATTCTGTCTAATCCTCCAAGGTCCTCCCCTATACGTGTTTCCACATATAACAAAAATGTCTGTTATATCCTTGAGAAACACAACGTCATTTCTAAGATAAGATTTATATATTTCTTTTAGTAATTAATAAACTAAGATAGAGATAGACTCTAATGTCAAAAACAAGCAAATACATTACTAGCTCTTATTTAAACCATCAAATACCATTTCAATTTGGTGGAACCATAAAGCAAAAGTGTTTTGTGTAGAATGAATTTGGTTTGTTTGTTTGTTTTGCCAAAGTTAGCCATAGAATAATAATAAAGAGTACTTACGTCCAATTCTGTTTACTCTTGGTTTAGTCAAACTCTTATTAATACCCAAGTCCCCCTTTGGACCAGGAGTCGACGGTGCAGATGGGAAGCTGTTGTGAGGATGGGAAGATCAACGTTCTGCTAAGAATTGAATTGAATTTTTCTTCTTTCTTCTGCTAAGAATTGAATTTAATAGAAGCCGCCTTTTCATATATTATAATTATTAATTAAAAATTGTTTAAAACATCAGAGTAGTGGGTCCCACATTCCACTCTATGTGGCCCAAATTACAAATCTCATCACGTCTCGTTTCATATACTTGCAGTCACTGCGTGTGCTCACGCGTGAGCCAACACAATCCAACCATTGTTTTTACAAGAGTATTAAACCTCCACTTGTATATATTGTGGACGTAAGATATTCAAAGAGAAATTATATTAATCTACGTGGCCAAACACGTGGAATATGCAGCTGTTTACCACTACACATATTGACATATACTATTATTTTTCAGTTTTATTAAATTTTGGCTGGGGGAATATTATTTGTCTTTATTTAGAGAATCAATTCGTGTAGAATTGGGAAACTGATGGTGGGATAGCGAGGACTCAATTATTATTATTTTATAAAGAGGACTCAATTATTAGATAATTTCATATATATATATATATACATAGCATTTTTTAAATTAATCATAGAATGTAATTTTAGATATAAACTGAAAAAGGAATCTTTAAGTTTTGAGTAATATAACATTAATTTTTAAAAACGAAATAAGCAAATTAATAACCATAATATATAGAGAGAGTCAGAGAGATGTTCATCTTAAACACATTTGAATAATCAGAACTCAGAAGTAGGTATCCCTAAGATCTAGTAAATATGTCGTGTGGCATGATTGTATACAATGACAAATTCTTTGATACGCCCGAGTATATTTAAACGTACTCTGGTCCCAAAATACAAAAAAAAAAGAAGAAGAAAAAATTCATCAAAATGCATATATTTCATCTGAAAGTAAAAATTCCCTTACATGATAATTAAAAAAGGTGACGTGGATAAGGTGAGAAAGAAATTTCGAAGGGTCAGAAAAAAGGAAACAACACAAAACAAAGGACGGAAAGTAAAAACGCTGACCACTTGAATACGTAATTAAAATCCACGCGCCTTATCTCACGCGCGTCACTTGTCTCGGACCATTCATAATTCATTCATTCATTCATATTACTGTATTGAGAGACTCTGCATGCATCTTTCTCTCTTTCTTTCTCTATATTAAATCTCCAGTATTTGTCAGGATTTGGGATTTTTTTTAAGCGATCAGTGTCCAATCTCTTTTATCGTCTTCACAAGTTTCCAGTTATTTCATTCTTCTTCATTCTCATTTTTTTCTTTCTCTTTTATAACTCTGAGGCAATCATTTTTACATCTCTCTCTCTCTCTCCATATTCTTGAGAATTAAGGTTAACAAAAAACAACAACGAAAAGCAGAGAGCAATGAAGGTTTATTATATCTCTCTAACTCTCTACACGTATGCAAGATTTGATTCCTGGGATCCGAATTTTCTGCAAAATAAAATTGGTTTCTGATTCTTGTCTATGTTATTCCTTATTTATGAACCTCTGAATCTATTACTTTTAACATTAATTGATTCATTCTTCTCTCATATATGTATTTTTTACATGTTATACCTGCTTCTTTTAAGATTAGAAAATGATCTCACTTTTAATATATTCTGTTCTAATTAAAATGAAAAACAAAAAATTTGTATAAACTGAATGAGGGGCATGCACTGCTTTTGCAAGAAACTGTTGTTATCCAATACTCCATGTTCATACACATACACATACACATGCAAGTCAGAGTGTACACATCACATATCAGCTAATTTGTATTATCTTCTTTAAAACCTGCAAATCTCTGTTTTCTTTTTCTCCTTCACTCTGTGTTGTTATTGGTGATAAAGTTGTTAATTTTTTAATATTGCATGATCTGAAAGATTTCTGAGAGATTAATACCCAAAACTACAATACTCATCATTAAAATTATTTAAATCAAGATTTCATCGTTTTTTGTGTTCACATCACTTTACTAATTTCACTGAATCTCACTCACAATAGTAATTTTTTGCTTTTGTAATAATATGCAGAAAATTGTGTTAAAGTTGGATCTGCATGATGATAAGGCAAAACAAAAGGCCCTTAAAACAGTTTCTACTCTCCCAGGTAATCATCCGCATCAGAAACGGAGATCTCCATTTCTTTCTCACTTCTAAACCAACTACTAGACCAATGATTCCGGTTTACTACTATCCGATTTGGTTGGTGGGTGTAAAAAGAAAAGGATGTATAACTTATTATTTTTATTGATGAACAATCACGAGCTGTCCTGCCTGACAGAGGTGTCTCTCTTTTTCAACAGTGACAGTACGGTAAAATGTTGCACCGTATTTCAAATCCATTGCTTATTTGTTTTTTAAAATCAAATCTAGGCCACTATAGCTACTTTGAAATCTGTGCCCATCAATTGAAAAAATCATAAAAGTCAAAGTTTTTGTTTGTTTGTTTGGTATTGTCTTGTTGCAACTTATATCAATAGGGCAAAAACTTAAATGCCTATCATAATGGTTACAAATTGCATCTTATTTTCTTCAGGAATCGATTCCATTGCAATGGACATGAAGGAGAAGAAATTAACGGTGATCGGAACAGTAGATCCGATAAATGTAGTAAGTAAGCTAAGAAAGTATTGGCCTATGACGGATATTGTACTAGTAGGACCTGCAAAAGAACCGGAGAAGAAGGAGGAGCCGAAGAAGGAAGGCGGCGAGCCACCGAAGAAAGAAGGAGAAGCTCCAAAAGAAGAAGGAAAAAAGGAAGGAGAAGGAGCAAAGAAGGAAGAAGAGAAGAAAGAAGGTGGCGATAAGAAGGAAGGAGAGAAGAAAGATCAACCACAGCCACAGCCACAGCCACAGCCACAGCCACAGCCGCAACCGCCGCCACCGGATCATCATGTGTTGGAACTTGTAAAGGCGTATAAAGCATATAATCCTCACCTAACAACTTATTACTACGCCCAAAGCATGGAAGAAAACCCTAATGCTTGCGTTATATGTTGAACAAAATCATATATAATTAATATGTCTAATTTGGGGCTAAATTTGTGAAAAGGATGCACCGATCTGTAATGAGGATCGGATATGTTTTTTCCCTCGATAATGTGGGGATTGTTTATTTCTTCAAGTCAATTTCGATGATATGTTTTGTGTATATATATATCGTCGATAATACTAGAGTTTTTTTCTTTAAACTTTGAAGGGAACATTCTGTATATAGCTACATATATATATATGCGTTATTAGTGTTTTAAAATACTGCTACATATATATGCGTGAGTATATTTTTGTTGGTAGCCAATGGAATAACGAAATTGCAAAAACAGCTTTGTGATTCTACATGTTTAATTAGTCATATAACTCTGCAGTGTAGTGATTAATGTTCTAACGATTCCCATTTTCCGTACTTAAATTATAACCCCATTGTTTTGCAAAGTTTTTTTAGATTGGAGCCAATATGACCATATATATATATATATATATCTGGGTTATTCATGTTTATAAATGTTGTTGCGCGGCTTATAAGATTTAGCTGTAAATTTGATTAGATCAATTTGTTAATTTATTTTTACTTCTGTTTTGCGCGAAGCGAAAGGGCATGGCCTCCATGACCATCTGATGAGTCACTTTTAGAAAAAAAAAATAAAGGAGATATGGTATTTCTCGATATTTTTAAAGAGTTTTTCCTTCGCCAATGTATTTATATTCCATGTGATAATACGAAATTCTAAAATTTCTCAATATTTTTAAAAATATATTTTTATTCTAGAAACAACTTAGTAATTAAAAGTAAGTAGCTCAGTCACATAAAAACTTCACCTACAGTTTGACTATATTTTCAATAACTAAATATTATAGTTTTGAATATATTCAATACTTGAATATTATAGTATTCATGCAACCAAAATGTCATAGATCAAGTTATGGCTCAACTTAAAACCAGACGCAAATGTCAAAAACATTTTGGTTGGTAGCCACCTAAAAAGAACATGTGATCAAATAAAAACTTTGGCAATTTATTATTTACAGATTTTAGTTTTGTTACTATTGATATATATTATTTCGGGTCTAAACAAAAAACAGGAACAAATAAATTCCCATGGATATTAAGAATTTATTAACTGCCAAAATAAAATAAACATATTACTTAATTATATTATGTTTGTAAACTAATGTTGATTATCATGAATCGGTGGTGATTTAAGATGACGAAGACATTATTGATGATTATAAATAGACAGGGAATGGATTACGGATATACATGCATATAAAACACTAGACTCATGTCTATGAAAAGGAATGAACCGTTTTTCCAAATATCTAGTTTGCTCTTTTGTCATAGATATAGATGTATTTGTCAATGATATCAGATTTAAACCATAGTCATATAGCGAAACAGCATTAATATAAAGTACAAACCACTTGTTATAGTATTTTATGTATTTTATTTTGTAAACCCCCTAACATTTTATGTAGTTTTAATTTCGTATATATATATATATATATTATAACTTATAAGTAACATATGACATTAAATTGCTTGGGATCTTCATGTAAATTGGAGAACATGTTCGAACATTCAATTTAACATAATCCAGAAATTAATCTCACTTCGAAATTGCCAGTTACATAATATAAAATGTGCGATATGCACGTGTGTACGGTATCAAGTTATCAACCAAGGCCGGGCACTCAGCACGCCTTATCTCCACCACTTAATTACCTGCCAAGTCTTAAAGAATAATCGTACTATATTTTAAAATCTGAGACATGTAATAATATGCTAGTAGCTAATGGTTTACCAAAAAGGGATAAATCATATAATAAATATCATTAGAGCTGACGATTCATCAATAAAAAAAAGAAAGCTGACAATTTATGAATAATTAATGGAGATGTCATCATGTTTGATAGCTGATCATTCTTAGCAAATTTGTCATTTTGTAACAGTTTAATAATTTGAATTTTATCATATATGATGCAGCTAACCTAAAATGCTGATGAAACTTTCATCACCCACCATATTATTGGCCAAGGCAAATTCCAAAAGAGTAAAAATAATAACTTTAATTAATTAGGAAAAGGATAGGATGGTGACATGCATGTGTGACGCATTGGGCGAACAACAAAATGTGGTTCTACAAAAATCGAATGATTAGCTTAACAAATCCTCCATTACTTACATATCAGCCTCCCCAACTAATAAACTGGTGATCTAATTATAAATTATCAGAACATAATGTTTCATTTGTTATTACACATGAAAAATAAATAAGACACTACACATAGATAAAATTATAAACCAACACCACTAGGATAACCCATCGATTAAATCCTAAGTAGAAAAAAAACCAAAAAGAAAAAAAAATTAAACACACATAAAATTACCATTTGACCCCAGAAAAAAGCTGTTAGTCAAAAACAACCCTAATCTTGAAGTTGAATTATGTAAATCTTACAATAAAAATAAGAGAAAAAAACATTCACTCATTATCACTTACTAGTTAAAGATCAATGAACACTTGGTGTGAAACGAATTTTATGCACGGAGAAGAGGTGAATGTGGTGACATAATCCCGGGAGACGAGAGACCATCCTCATAGAGTCGCCGGAAACTTAGTCGGAGATTGCCCTGCCTCCATTTCTGCTTTTTAGCATTGTCATTCTGGATTATCTGATCATGAATCGATACTTTCTCAACGATCTTGTTGTTGTTCTGAGACACGAAATCTTGGATTCGTTGAAGCGCCACGTGGAGAGTATTATCGTCCATGTTGGCAAAGCAAACCCTAAACCATCCAGGTTCCGTGCAATTGAAGGAAGAGCCTGGAGACACATTGAGCTTAACTTTATTGATGATTATATGCCAAAGCTCGATCTCAGATTCAAAAGAGCTACGATCTCTTAATAAATGTCTCAAATCCATCCACACGAATAAGCCCGCGTTACTTGGTAAGCAAGTGATCTCTGCTTTCTTCAGTCCTGAGGTAAAGACTCCATGCCTTATCCCCAACCTTCTAGAGCTTTCCATAAGGAAATTCTCTACAAACCGATCATCGGACAACATCGATGCAAGCATGAGTTGTGTCTGAGATGAAACTAGTCCAAAGCTCGACATTTTTCTTGCGCAAGACACAACCGAGTCGTTATAAGAATAGATTATCCCGACTCTAAACCCGGGAAGTCCCATGTCTTTAGAAAGACTATAGACAATGTGAACCAAGTCAACGTTGACTTGAGAAATATTCACTTCGTCGACCACCTCAGCAACGCTCACAAAATTTCCTCCAGCGAAGACTGTGGCGGCGTAGATCTCGTCGACGACTAGGTGAATGTTCTTCCTCGTGACGAACCGGGTTAAGTTCTTGAGTGTGTCTTTATCCAACATCGTACCGAGCGGATTTGATGGGTTTGTCAAAATCAGACCTTTGACTTTTTTATTGGACTTTTGGGCCTTTTGATAAGCCCTTTCAACGGCCTCGACAGTTAATTTGAAATTGTCTGAGCTTGAACAATGAACGGGGATTATCTCGACACCTGTACGCCACCTCAAGTCTCTATCAAATCTGCAAAAAGAATGATTAATAGTTGTCACACGTGTGAGATAGCCGTTGAATCAAAACCGCAAAGTTGAATTGATAGACCTTACACGTGTTAAGAAGTTAGGCGAAAGAATCAAAACTTAATACTGTTATCACATTTCGATTTGGAATTTGTTAACCCAAAAAAGTATGTGAAAGTAACATTAGTGACATTTCTTGTAACTTTTCCGAATAATCTTTTCACATTATCCTTAATCATATACTACAATTTTTCTTTTTAAAATTTTACTACAATTGTTTTGAATTGTTAAAATGCTTACGCCGCGTAGTAAGGAGAGGGAATGAGAAACACGTCGCCGGGGTCGGCGAGACAGAACATAATTGTTTCATTGGCTCCGGTGGCGCCGCCGCTCATAACCACCCTGTCCGGATCAAACGTCACTCTTCCACCTCTGGCTTTCCTCATGAAATTTGCAATCGCCTTCAAATCCAGAAATTCGACAAGGGAAATTTAGTAAGCTACCGAATGTAGCACAATTAAACTTATCTTATGCACCATATCTGTTGATGATTAGATGTAAAGATAAGTTTCCAAGCTGATTTAAACTGATTTGTAAATGTCTAAAGATTTAACCAGAACTGAAGAAAAATGAACCGGTACATATATATAACTTTTTAGTATCTGAACAACCCAAAACCGAATGAAGACAGTAAGAAAATAAACCTGAAGTATTTTGTAAGATAAAAATAGAATTTATTTAATAACCGGATATGAATTCAAACCAAATGGTTGTCTAAATTTGAATTTCTATAAAAACGAGAAAAAAAGAAAAACCGAAAATCGGATTGGGCCCTATATATATATATATATTATATATATATATATACAGCGAAGGTGCGTGCGTATAAATGAATTATACCTGTCTAAACGCTTTAAGGCCATGATAGTCTTGGAAATTAGCGACGTCGCTAAACTGATGAATACCCTCATGGGTGCAAATAGAAGCTTCTGGATTATTTTTGATCCAATCTTTGATCAAATCTAAGCAAAGCTGTATAAAGTTAATAGAAAAATGTGTTATTTGATGTGTATACGTGTTCACCCCGAGACATGAAGCACATACATATGCAGCTTTTTAGTGGATTATATAAATATAAATATATATATATATATATACCTGATTCTCTGCAAGACCCATTTGGATAATCCCATGAGGATTAAGAGAAAGATGAAATGGATCTTTGTCGTAAGCTTTCCATCCATCGAAATATTCTGAGTTCTCGCCGTGTTGATCGTTAGTAGCTATCTTCGACAGAATCGCACTGCATCTGCCGCTATATTTCTCCGGAATTTCCATTTGGTATTTCAATTCCCACTTCTTTGTAGCTGCTTTTGTTTTGGGTATCAATATTGATCTTATGCCAATTTTATGTTGTGTGCACTAATTTAATGTATGTCTATGTGGTTTATATAGGATGTCAAATTAAAACCTCGAGGAGACCAAATAAAGTTGACGTGGGGTCCCAGAAAAAAAAAAAAAAAAAAAAAAACTGAGTTAGGATTTGATGAAATAAGCAGAAAAACAACAAGCAAACCAAGGAAGATTCTCCACTCAAAACCTATACGTACGCTAATTATATTTTCAATACGATGAATTAAAATGGTTGTATTTGTATAATTTCGAATGTGGTATATTACGATAAATAAACTCTTCCTACTTCAATACTTTAGCATTGATTTATGTTACATTATTAATTCCCTTGGGAAACAATGATGGATTTTTTTTTTTTGAAGTGGTCGTATTTCAATATGGTTTCTTTTGTTGTCATTATATAAAAAAAAAGTGGTGGAAATTTATGTATATTGATAATGAACCCAAGGCTATTTCTAAGCAGCTTCTTAAAAATATGTTGACCTAAAACTAGGAGTAGGAAGTCATGCATCATGCAAGGAACTAAAAGGAAAGTGCTGTAGAGAATATCTGTTTGATGGAATACAAAGTTATAGGACGAAATTTATGAGAGGAAAATGTATACGAGTAATAAACACTTGTATTCCATCAAATATGTAACATTAAAAAAATTAGAGTAATAAACACTTGTATATAATATATACATGGATATACGCGTCCACCACATACTTAAAATTTTGACCGACCTAAAAGAAGTATTATTAAATTATATCATTATAATTATTACTGAAAATTCATTTTAGTGTTGTGGAATTTGGTTTCAAATTCTTCGTTTTACGATTTTGTTTAAGGTGTTTAAACCACCACAAATATTAGTAGATTATGTCTGAACGTCCATTAATTTTTATTAAAAATAACAATTTAGTTACTTTTGTATAGTTTGTGATTAAACGTCCTAAAAATCTGTGAGGGGAAAGTTATTTATATAATAATTTCTTTAACTGTGCATTGCTCAGATTTCATAAATATGATATGTTATTTATTTAACTACTATGTATATATACATATTTGTTATTTGTTGTATACAGTATGATGGATAATCATAATTATGTTATGATGCAAATATTGGTGGGTTTTGACTGTTTGGTGAAATCTAACACATGCACCATGTGTTTTTACTTGCACTTTCACGTCACAAATTCTCATGAGACGACCACGTGTCAAGACCCTCTTTATAATTTCGAAGTCTAAATCCTCTCCATTTTTAATCGTTTTCTTTGGAAACAAGGTCCTTTTTCTTAAACCTTAGCTATGTCTTTATTAGACTAAAGATACTTTTAAAGTATTAAAATCTGATTTTAGCTCTACTTGTATTAATGTCGGTTTATAATTTTCTCAAGTCTCACACAATATATACTCTTCAAGCACGCATTGCTGGAAAAACTAATTACAGGGAGACATAAAATCTCAATAATATAAACTAAAGAGATCAACTTATCGCTATTTACAGTGGTTACATCTACACTTTTCAGACAAAAATCTCAAACCCATTGTTTTGGGGATCCTACGAATCGGAAATAACCAAAACACTCCTAAATTTATAATAACTTATAAATTTTAAGACATCTAGTTTTGTGAAAATACATTATCAAGCTATCTAATAAATTTGTTTTTCTTCTTCTTCCCGTAAATAGTTTTTTTCCCATCATGATAAATTAATACAGGTAAGAAAAATATAGTAAGTTAATTTGCTAATATCATAAGTAAATGTGAAAATGAAATAGAAATAGAATTTCAAAAAAATTTTAACAAGAAACACGGGTTTAGTATTTCACTATTTATATGCTAATTGGTCCAACAACCACCGACATCAACATATGTGCTTTCGGCAGCTCTGATTTGGTAATACATTGTTCCAAAATTTTCAATTATTCTTAGTTCTTGATTCAGTGTTGTAAATTTATTAAATATACAAGTTTAGTTCGTGGAGTATTTTAGGTATTATATTCCTTGTGCAAATATCTAATATATTATGCACACGCATACGTGTTCATCTTCATCAATCGATTAATTTTCTTAATTATATACATGTAAGTAAATAATCAATTTATTTTTTTACTTAGAAAAGTCATAAATTTCATATTTGGCTACAAAATAAAAATTCCCCGCAATTGACATTATGGAAGCCAATTCTAATTAGAGTGTCTGGTGTGAAAATATGTTTTGGTTTTGCTTAAATTGCGATTCTTCGTATCATTAAAAGTCAAGCAGTCGTTTGAATGGTCGATAAGTCAAATGAACTCACAAACATTCGAGGTGGAGATTTGACTTCTCCACCTAGATGCTGACTCAGCTTTTTGAGTCCGCAGCTGTCAACTAATTGGACACGCTTCTTCATTTTCCATCCACTAATCATACATCAACACGTGTCATAACTGTACGGATCAAACAGTGATCATGTTTAAGGTTTTATTTTAAGGGATTGTTGACTTGCTACCGGCCCACCACTCAAATTTATTTAAGTTCCCGACTATGAATGAATGTTCAATTAAGAATTTATTGGGCTTTTAAGCCCATTAGTTTGAAAGTTTTCTCTTCTTATATATAAATTTTTTCTCAACTCTGTAGTTGAGACTTGAGAGACAGACACTGATAAAGAAAGTTACTTAATTAAGCGTGGTAGTAATTGTACCATGCCACCAGTTTCTTAATTTATCGGGATACAAATGATCTTTTATCTTATATAAAAAGGCTTGGTAATCCAATCATCAACTCGATATGTCCAATCAAAGAGTCCAAGACCATTTTGCTATATAGGATTCAAAGCAACCCATTCTATTTATATTTCGATCACCATAACTTTCTGTTTATTTGTACGTCTACGGATGTCGACTGATATTGACTATTTCCTGATTTCTTTGTGCTACGTGACCAAGGGTAAATGAAAAGTCATCAGTCCTAAGACACAGTACGCTAACGGTTTGATTATAGGGTAATTATGTGAATTCATGTAAACCCTCAACTCTTGGAACGACTAACGCCTAGATATTAGTATTACAAAGAAAGCTAATTGTATAGTCAAATTAATACTTAATTATAATTTTGTTTTAGATGTCATATCAATTACAGAAACTTAACTGTTAAATTGGATATTTGTTTGAACAAGTTAGACATAAAATCATGTTTTGTTACAGAAACCTGTTACTCGAGTTGTGTTTATATATATATATATATAGTGTACCGCGATGCAGGGGAATACTACAGTCCACCGACGTGCATATGGTCGGTCCATTAATCCATTGCGCATCTTATTCGTTACGAGAATACTTTCCCACCTTTTTCTTTTTGTTGGGATTATATGTTAATACTTTCCACATCGAACATAAAGAGTCTATGACTATCTAAATATATACCGACTTAAGCTAGAAATGCAAACAAAATATCTATTTTATTATGATTTTTTTTTTTTCCATTAAAAACAGTACTAGTTGCTCTCATGTAACGAAATTATCAACCACAAGACACGTATAACCCACGCTTTCACTCTCACTCGTCGGATGCCCTCACACGTACACAAACCTTTATAAAATGTATTCCAATCACATGGACCGACTCAACAAAACCTCGTAACCCATCCATTTTTATATAATCCAAGAAAAACTCCATACTATAAACACAAGATTTAAACACTGAAAAGAAGATTTAACAAGAAGAGATAATATGGCGAGTTTCCTAGATAAAGCCAAGGACTTCGTGGCGGATAAACTCACCACGATACCTAAACCGGAGGGCTCTGTTACAGACGTTGACCTTAAAGACGTGAACCGTGACTCGGTCGAGTACTTAGCCAAAGTTTCCGTCACCAATCCTTACAGTCATTCGATTCCGATCTGCGAGATCAGTTTCACTTTCCACAGCGCCGGCCGGTAATACCCGCTTTCTCCGTCGTTTGGTTCTTTTTCATCCATCGCAACTTATTATGTACTCAAATATTTTTAATTTATATAATCAAATGGTTACAGATGGTATTTCGGTTTGGTTCGGTTATTCTCTATTATTTCGATTTTGTGTTTTTGTTGGTTTAGTCTTTTAGGATTTCATGAACGAATGAGAGCCGGTTTCTCTTAGTTCAACGGTTCGGTTTGATTTGTGAGTTATATAAATACTATAACCGGGTAGATTATAAACAAATTTTGGTTCGGTTAACATGTGCAACACTACTGTTGGTCGTTTTGTACTTGTATTTGGATTAAAAAAAATATAATTCTATAATATACTACAAAACTCAAAATGTTTTAAATTTTGAAGTAAACAACATGTAGATCTGACTATTTGTGATGATAAAATTCGATAGGGAGATCGGAAAGGGGAAGATACCGGATCCGGGTTCTCTAAAAGCTAAAGACATGACGGCTCTTGATATTCCAGTGGTGGTGCCATATAGTATACTGTTCAATCTGGCTAGAGATGTTGGTGCGGACTGGGACATTGACTATGAACTCCAAATTGGTCTCATCATAGACCTTCCCGTTGTCGGTGAATTTACTATCCCTATTTCCAGTAAGGGCGAAATCAAACTTCCCACTTTTAAGGATTTCTTCTGATCTAGTTAATCTTTGAAACTACATAACGTTGTGATACCATTATATAATAAGTATGTGCGGGTTTACCTAATGAATAAATGTTCATCTGATAAAATATGTTTGGTTCAGAATCATATTGTGATTTCAAATATGTTTCATTTTGTTTTTTTTTCTATCTTTTTATTGGGTTGGTAAGTTTCTTGGAAATATTGTGGTGTCCTTTTTATATGATTATATATAATCGTATCTTTGCTCTATGTTTTGAATTACCCTTTGCTTTGTGGTTCTTCATGGCCTTTCGAAAATATGGATCAGGAACAATTACTGTACACGATGGATTCAATTTTTTCAAACAGATAACTAATTAATCCGTTTTCTTTTCAGCAGTTGCTTTTTTCACAATTTTGGAAACAGAGGCTGTTAATTTGTTAAATATAATTTCTTTTAAATTGATATTACGTACTGTATAATTAAATTAATTATCAAATGAAATTTGAGCCTTCGACCTAGGCCAAAGTAACATAAAAATTTGAAGGTCGCTTTTTTGTTTCACAAACAATTTTTGGCTAAGCTATGTAAATAGTGAGTATATATTTATAAGTAGAAATGTAAAGACATGCAAGTATATCAGTGAGAAGGATCTTCGTCTGGTAAGAAGATCTGAGAGACGAAGTCTTGGAAGCGAGAAGAGTAGATCTTGGGATGGACGGCTGAGATTGTCTTAGAACTGTGTTGGATAGACTTGTAACAATGTTCAAGCCGTTTTCTCACACCATAGTCTTGGAAAATGTCTACAATCCCGAGATACAATATCACGTCGTACCATTCCTCTCCTCCTGCTCTACTATTCTTCCCCACCACACTCCCTGATTCTCCTCTCTCGACCCGTCGTGCTCGCCCCGGTATCTTCATCCCAAAGTTAGTGCTTGAGCTGCAAGAATCCCATTTTCGTAAACCCTAGTTGTCTTTTTGGCAGTTCAAATTGAACACAATGACAAGGACTTCTCAAAACTGGTTACCTGTTTTGGAAGATGTTGGTGAGAGTTGCTTTGGAAACAATGCTTCCTTGTGGAGAATCAGAAGCGTTGGTTTGTGCTGGACTGGGGCTTATACTTGCCACTGATTGTATATTCACTGAGCTCTCACTATCAACTGAATCTGTAAGGATAAAAGTGAAGACTTTCTATGATATAGCGCAACTGGTGTTCTCTCTAAAGTATTTTAGATTAGAAACTGAAGATTATTTTGGGAAGGGGTTTAAAATCACCTCTGCTTGGAGTGCATGTATACATTGTAGAAGATGAATACGCTGTAGAAGGTCTATCTGGAGAGTTTGAAGCTGTCTTCATAAACTTGGAGCTATTGCTGTCAGCAGAGCCTACAAGATTAGATTGATCAAAAAGTGTGTATATGATTTCATATATTCATTCTTGACGACTAGAGTAATAAGCAGGAGAAGAATGATAGGGAGAGTTTTACCTCGTGATGTGAAGCTATCGTAAACGGGGCTTGATTCATCAATTGAACCTGTAAGGCGGTCGTAGTGATTTATAAGCTAATGAAGTTTACTATCACTGATAAAAGAATAGAGAGACATGAGATGCTTAACTCACCTTGACACGAGCCTTTCACTTGTAAACCAAGCATTAAGCTATAATCCATTATGCCTTCATCTTCCAAAAATTCACAATCTAGCTTTGTTTGCCTGCACGATGGAAAAACCCGCAGAGCATCTAAATCATTCTCTCTGACAGTAATAAAAGATAGAAACAGAGAAAACTCACTTGATGATGCGGTGTCTGGCCAAGGAATCAACATAGAAACAAAAATCAAGGTCTATATCCTTCAATATGGTTTTATCTCTCACTTTGATCTTCTTATTAGTTCGACCTTGTGACGAACCCTTAAGATCATAGACCTTGTTCATAAAAACATCCGATTGCAGTATGTTTGACATGACAACAAAATATGTCTGCTCACAAACAAAAATAAGAAACAGATCTAAGCGAAAGATGAGATCATAGAATATATATATATATATATATCTAATCATACAATGGTGTTTGAATAACCTTAACACCTCCAATAGGCTTGACAGAATGAGCTCCATAATTCTTGGACAAGAGCGTAGACCTGTATTTATGAATATGACGGAAGTAACCAGGCAACATCTCTAGTATCACCTACGTCAAAAAACATTGATCCGAGCATAAAACACAAATGAGATCATCCGACAAGAAATGAGATAACATATATTATTATAGCATGAGTATAAAAGTATGTACCTTGATTTCTGATTTGCGAAGAATCTTAATGATAAAACGGTCATCTTTGGAGAGAAGAAACATGTTACCAACTTTCCCAGAAGGAAGCTTCCTTAAGGTCTCATCATTACAGATAGAATTGATGTACTCATCATGGTTTATATCTTCAAGTTCTTGTACAAGTCTGCAACAAAAGTACAAACAAATGAATAAAATCATTAAGAAAATGGGATAAGGTAGATTGAAAAAAATAAACGTAACCTAAAACCCAAGGGACAATAATCCTTCCATTCAAAATCAGTAATGGTTCCAGGTGGAAGATGTTTAATGTGCTTTGAAGAGTATCGAATACGGTTTTTCTCAGTGGCTTTGACGTCCTTAGCTGTTATCTCCCTTGTAAACATTTCTTCTTATCAACTTCCACGCAGATCAATCCCTCATCTTTGTAGTTGTAGGCCCCCCCTCCCCCTATCCCACGATTTATCCCAAATTTGTCAATTTGATTCCAATCCCTAGATCTGACTCTAATTATCCAATTCAATACATATACGAAACGAATCAAGGGAATATCATAGCAACGTAAAGACGGATAACCCCAATTTCGATTGGCTCAACCCAGAAAAGTATACCCTAGCAGAAATTACCATGATCTAATTCATAAAACACATGAATTGCCCGTATAGAAGAAGAAAAAACAAAATCAGAGCAAGAGATTGTTGTAACCTGTTTTCAGGAGCTGGGTTTACAAGAGAGGAGAGGAAGAAGAAGAAGAAGAAGAAGAAGAAGAAGAAGAGTGCGTTGGAAACGATAAATTTTTTTTAAAAGATGATTTGTTTTCTTTTCTTTTTGTGTTTTTTTTTTCTTTTTCTGTTGAGACGGAAAATAAAAGAATCAATGGTTTGCCTAATTTGGCCGTTGAAGTTCGCCGCTTCATCCAACTCATTCTCCTCTGTTGCAATGGAAAAAAAAACCAATTCCCGCTTTCATATATTTTCTGTTACTATTATTGTTATATTATTATATATACTCCAAGGCCCATACCTAAGATAAAGCCCATCAACTTTAAACAGCCCAACCAAATATCACACGGCATGGGCTCTAGTTGTAGTATAACTTTGCGAATATCTGGACCGTTAATTTTATGTACCTTGAAAGTCAACATGTGGCAAAGTAAGAATTGTCGACGTGCTGGCCTCGCGTAATAAACTTGATGGCGATTGGGGAGGACATTTTCTCACTCGCCTGACGACCTTTTTTTTTTTTTTTTTTTTTTAAGGATTTTCATAGGATAACATCTTTCATTTTTAGTACATTGTTCAAATTCATATCATCTCCCAACACATCAAATAAGTTTTTTAAAAAATAAATATTTTTTACGTTATTCTTTGTCGTAGTTTTCTCTTTGATAAAAACAAATCGGCAGTTTATTTTTCAGTTATTACATAGAAAAGAGCTTATTTTTAGATTCCTTGTCAGTACAAGCATTATGATTATCTTGTCATGTGCAATCAATGACGAATTTTATATGGGATCTTGATGTAAAAGCAAAAGTTTTCTTTCAAGGACAATTATCTACATAATCATCAAGCCTCTGTATACAATGATACAGTTACATTTTAGTCAGAAATGTCAATAAAAAAATTAGAGGATGTCAAAGATACGAGCTGTATACTTATACATGGTGGTCACTATCTTTAAATTAACGAACGGTCCATATTATGTCAATGTAGATACACATACACAATGTATAAGAAAAGCAAAACTGAAAAAAAAAGAAAGAAAGAGGCAAAAGCTGAAATGCAAAACGCCAAGCAGTTTGCATTCTACAAAGCAAAACGGCACGCATATTGAAGTAACAACGTGGGCTCAGTTTCCGAATGAATCATTATATGATTCTTTCATGTTGCTAAAACCACTCACTCGTAACTCTCTCATTTTTTGAAGACTTCTTACTAAATTTTCACTTTGGAACCCTAGACTACTTATGGTGCAAAAGCAGCCAACCATCGCCGGCGATGAAGAAATGGCTGCGGAGAAACCATTAAAACCGGTACTCCAGAAACCACCGGGGTTCCGTGATCAACAGAAGCCACCATCAGCTCCGCCGACGCTTCCACGTCGTCGTCCAAGGCCTATCCATCCGGCGTCACTCTACTACCCAGAGAAGAAACGGCGGTGGAGTTTCTGCCGCGGTCTCTGCTACGGCATTTGTATCTTGGTCGCCGTGATTCTACTCCTCCTCCTCATCTTCGTCGCCGCTTTCTTCCTTTGGTACAGCCCGAAACTCCCCGTGGTCCGCCTCGCCTCTTTCAAAATCAGCGATTTCAACTTTTCCGAGGGAAAATCTGACGACGGGTGGTCGTTTTTGACGGCGGATGCGACGGCGATGCTCGATTTCAGAAACCCTAACGGAAAGCTAAAGTTTTATTATGGAGATGCTGACGTGGCTTTGATTCTCGGAGAGAAAGACTTTGAGACCAATTTATGGTCAACGAAAGTCAAAGGCTTTGTTGAGGAGCCAGGCAATCGAACGACTGTGATTGTCTCGACGAAGGTGAGGAGACGACAGGTGGATGATCCGACGGTAAAGAGGCTACGAGCAGAGCTGAAGAGTAAGAAGTTGTTGGTGAAGGTGACAACTAAGACGAAGGTTGGATTGGCTATGGGCAGTCGCAAGATTGTTACTGTAGGTGTTAGTGTCAGATGCGGAGGCGTTAGATTAGAGACGCTCGATTCGCAAATGGCCAAATGCACCATCAAAATGCTGAAATGGTACGTTCCTATATCGAATCTATTTCTTGTTCGAAAATAGATACATTAGTAGATATTACAGATATTTGAAATATATAAATCATTATAGAAAAGGTGTATAATTCATAACGGTCGTGTAAATTAGCAAAATATTTACAACCCACTTGATTGGATTGCAGGATAAAATTGCGGTCGTGATACGAACGTTGCGTTTTGGGTGTGTCTCAAAGGTTAAAAAGACAATCAAAACCTACATAATGTTATAATACACGAGTAATTTGTATGTATTTTATCATTTAACTCGTCGATTATTGATTTAAATTTAGATTTATTCATATACATATGTATGTTATCACGCGCGTAGGCGTATACATATGATTAGTATTGTTAGTCGCTTGTCTTATGTCTATGGCATTTAAAGTTCCAAACTGTTCTTCAATGTAATATTATTTCCCTTTTCTAGTTCTAAATGTTGAGTTCTAAGTTCTAACGCATAATTTTCGCTGGCATTGTAAAAACTTTACGACATATTATAGTATAAGCATCGCTAACATATATATATATATATATATATATCAAGGCTTTTTCTACATGATGCCTTTGGCAGATACACTACGTTACTCAAGGATGAGCTTTAGAAGATTAACGACTTCATCTTAAAGCTCAAGAAATTTAGAGCAACGGTTATATAAAGAGTGGTTAAATTAGTAAGCTCAAATGTTGTTGATTCTGCTATTTTAACAAGAGTATAGTATATAATTAACATTGGTAAGAAAGCGTTGAACTCAACCACATTTGTTTTGGACGTTGTCATGTACGATACGTTCATATGTCGTTCGGTAACGGGTGGAACAGCCAAAAAATATATATATATATATTTAGACGTCAAACAAAGGAGACGAGAGAATAATCCTCTGAACACTATAATGGGCGTTTGTTATAAACCAATTTAAGTAAATAAAACAAATTAAAGTTGTCAAAAATACCTCGTTAACTAACTTATTTTCCGTAGATGTCAGTAAACCTAAACTCAAGAAATTTCTTGAAACATCAATTCTTGTAATACGGTTAATGTCTAAGAATCTCGAGATCATTTGTAATTAGTATAAGAATTTTAGTATTCTAAATTCAAAAGACCCTGGCTAAAAATTGAAGGGGTTGCGAAATTAAATGGAGCAATTCCGAGAGATAGGAGAGGTATTAGGAAGCATAAGAGCGTTAATGGTGTTCAAAGACAACATTCAAATCAACCAGCGTCAATGCACTCTATTACTAGACCTCTTGACCGCAGCCTACGAGACAATTTCCCAATCTATGAGATCGAATCTACGCTTCAAAGAGAAGAACACAAAATGGAAGATTCTTGAACAGCCTTTGAGGGAACTTTTATGGGTGGTTAGAGAAGGAGAAGCTTATGTGAAAATGTCTTTAGAGCCTAAACTTGGGTTTTGGGCTAAGGCTATTGTGTTTCATTGCAACAGAGATTGTACAGAGTTTCACATACATAACTTGCTTTCTTGTGTACCAATCATCGTCGAGGCTATTGAGATTGCGGGTGAGGTTTCAGGGTGGGATGAAGAAGAGATGAGCAAGAAGAGGTTGGTGCATTCTAACAAGTATATGAAGCAGTGGAATGACGCTCAGATGTTTACGTGGAAGTTCGGGAGAGAGTATTTGGTGACCGCTGATTTCTGCAACCGGTTCGAGAGTTCTTGGACAGAGGACCGTTGGATTTTAATCAAGGAGCTTCAGAAGAAAACGCAACCCGGTTCGAGCAAGCATGATCGGAAGCTGGCTGATTTCCTTTTGAAGAATTTGGGAGACGGAAACGAGAGTCCAAAGCTGTTTCCATCTTCTCTTCTGGTTAACACGAAAGATTTCCAAGTGAAAAGAAGATTAGGGAATGGAAGTCAGTACAAGGAGATTACTTGGTTAGGCGAGAGCTTTGCGCTTAGGCATTTCTTTGGGGATATTGATGCTTTATTTCCTCAAATTACTCCATTGCTCTCTCTTTCACACCCAAACATTGTATATTACCTCTGTGGATTCACGGATGAGGAGAAGAAAGAGTGTTTCTTGGTAATGGAACTAATGAGTAAACCCCTTGGTACGCACATCAAAGAGGTATGTGGTCCGAGGAAAAAGAACACTCTCTCCCTCACGGTCGCGGTTGATCTGATGCTTCAGATATCTTTGGGTATGGAGTATCTTCATTCGAAGAGAATATACCACGGTGAGTTGAATCCATCTAACATTCTTGTCAAACCAAGAAGAAATAATCAATCTGGAGATGGGTATCTGCATGGGAAGATCTTTGGGTTCGGGTTGAATTCTGTCAAAGGGTTCCCTTGTAAAAGTGCTTCTTCAACGGGCCAGAATGAGAATTTTCCATTCATATGGTATTCCCCGGAAGTTCTAGAGGAGCAAGAACAGAGCGGAACTGCAGGAAGTCTCAAGTATACTGATAAATCTGATGTGTATAGCTTTGGGATGGTTTGCTTTGAGCTTCTAACAGGTAAAGTACCATTTGAAGATAGTCACTTGCAAGGAGATAAGATGAGTAGAAACATTAGGGCTGGGGAGAGACCGCTTTTTCCATTTCATTCACCTAAATTCATAACAAACTTGACAAAACGATGCTGGCATGCTGAACCCAATCACCGTCCAAATTTCTCATCGATAAGTAGAATTCTCCGGTATATCAAAAGGTTTCTAGCTTTGAACCCGGAATGTCACAGTAGTAGTAGCCAACATGACTCGCTCGTTGCTCCTCCTGTGGATTACTGTGATATCGAGACTAAGCTATTGCAGAAGCTTTCATGGGAATCAACAGAGTTAACTCAAGTTTCACAGGTCCCTTTTCAAATGTTTGCATATAGGGTTGTGGAACGGGCAAAAACTTGTAAGAAAAACAATCACCGAGACACATCTGAATCGGGTAGTGAATGGGCTTCGTGTAGCGAGGATGAGGGTGGGACTGGATCAGATGAGCAAGTGTCATCTGAAAAGCAAATGAGATTTTCATGCTCAAATGATGTCGATATGAGCAAGAAGCATGTTTCGAAACTTCTGAAAAGAGCTTCTGGTCTAAAACCAATTCAAAAACCAGGTGATCATCAGCAGTCTCCATATATTTGAATTTTGTTACTACTTGTACTAAGGAATTTAGTTATACTTGTCTTTCGATTCTGTTCAGGAACTCCCAGAGGACGATCAAGGCATCCCCCACTAAGCCCGTGTGGGCAAAGCATGAGAGCAAACTCTGAGAGTCAACTGATATTGATAAGCCCAAAGATACGACGATCACATTCTGGTCATGTCTCTGACTCTGAGCTTTCCTAGTCTGCAGAACCAAAGAGAAAAGAAAAAAAAATCATATACACGACAATAGCAAGTCAAAAGAATTCTTTATCGGAAAGTTCCTACAGATAAGCTTATATTGTTGAGGCCAGAGACTTATTAATTCTGTAGCTACAAAGCTGCAATTTAATATCTTAAGGAAAGTTTACAAAGAAGAAAACAAACACAAAAAGTTTAAGTAGATTGGCTAGCTTGTCATTGAGCAATGCAATAAGTTATGCATATTTTGCTACTTTTCTTTATGCTCGTTGGCTCAAAAATACAAGACCTGTGGTACTAATGACTTGTTCAAGCTTCAGTTTGATATTATAAATTCAAATCCTAAAACTTCTTTGACCACCTCATATCAATCATATAATCACCAATGGCAATTCCATAATATCTCAAGATTTTTTTGGTCAAAACTTACTGATGCTTATAAGCAGCAAGTGGAGTATACTATTAAATGTCCTGTAATAAAATACTACACAGCTAAAACATTTGTCATTGTCACCCTACATATAAAATAAATCCAACTAGACCACATTTCTAAACTGTTCAGATGATGAAAAGAGTAACAAGGTATTTGAATGTTTTTGTTAGATAAACTATTTTAAGCATTGATTTATTAAACTCAATAAACAAAGCTGTATGTAACCTGTGAGCTTTTAGGATTAGGAAACAATACAAGTTATGAGCACGTCTTGGAACATGGAACACCATCTACTTTAACAAAATATATCATCATAATAAACTAAAATCCTCTATCACTATGGATAACTGTAATTGAATAGTTCAAACTAAAAATATTGATGTTCGTTCAATGTGTAAGGTATTGAACTTAAGAGGAATCGATCCAGCCAAAGCAAAGTTATTAATTTTTTTTTTTTGTCAACAATAACCTGACTATAATATTTTGGAATCAATTATTGACATATTTAAAGAAAGTCTTGACTTTGCATAAGAGTTCAAGTATGTATAGGTCGTCAAGTGATCTCTTAGTCAAAACTTGACCCGGTAAGACTCATAGTTTCAAGGTTACTTACTATGTCCTGAAATTACAAAAAAATTGAAAATCTAAAACTCAAATTTTTCTTTTTCTTTCAATACTCAATTGTTTTTTTTTTTTTGGTTCTCTTAGTTAATCGTTAAACGCTCTCCCTCCGAGATATTTTAAACTCCAATGTCGAGATTTTCTGTCACAGTAGATTCCCGGGAAAGTTGCGAGAAAAGTAGAGCAATGTTTTCAGTTTAAAAAAGTAAGTCTTTTGAGTATTTAAATACCTCTGAAAACTTCAAAAACCCCACTTTAGTTTAAAAAAAAAAAAAATGGCTGCGTCAAAGAAATTGAAAGCTTGTTAATTGATGATTCTCTCTCTCTCTCTCTCTCTCTCTCTCACTGGAGACGGAGAAGAAATTGCTAAAAATTGCCTTCTCCACGTCACCTAATCCTGTCGCCGGCAACACTCTTCTTCGAGGTGCGTTTGATTTGTTTCGTTTCTTTCTTTCCTCTTTGTAATAATGGAATCTGCCAACAGAAATTAAGATTGCTAATAATTGCAGATTCGATTAGAGAACTATTATGTTGAAGATGTAACTCTCGTTATATATATTTTTAAGATTTTTAATAATTGCAGATTTTTAAGCTCGATATATTCGGATTATTGTTTCAGTTGCAGTTAAACAATCAAAACCTTAGAAGCTAGTCTTCGTCGGAGATATAAATATTCCGATGAGGACAAGCGGTGACGTGTACGAAGCAGATGCTGTTTCTTCAAGAAGTGAGGAATTCGATTCGGCTAGCCCGAGGAGAAATCGCACAGACGATTCAAATTCACGACCTGGGTCTCAGAGATCCGTCAAGAGCTCGAGGAAAGAAGAACAAGACACTGATTCAGATTCTTCTTCTAAGAAGAACACCACCACGACCAGAAACAACCCAATTCACTACTCAGGTCAACAACAAGCTGAGCTTTTGAGAAAGCTTGATTCCATTAAAGGTCATCTTCTCCGTGGTGGTAATGCTAATGTGGTTGATCAACCACCTATGGGTTTCCATGCTCCTCGACCTTCTTATTACAATCCATATCCTTATGGAATGTATCCTTCTACCAGTAATCTTCCAGCTTATGGAGACCCTTATGGATTCCCGATGCATAGAAATCCTCAAAATTGGTTTCCAGGACCTGTTCATTATCCTAATCAGATGATGCCTCGTCCTCCTCTATTTACTCAAGGACAGTACGTAGATATTGGTTCTGATATACTTGATCCACAGATACAGGATCCTAGATTCTTTCCGGTTACACCCAGTAGGTATGGTGATCTCCCATATAGCCCGGTTAAACAGCACGGTGAGAAAAATGGACCCTTTAGTCCACATGCTGGCGTTCAAAGTCATCACGCCAGGTGGCCTAGTGAAGTTGATTCTGAAATGGGTGGTGCTTATCCTCGTGGGTATGTTCAAAAATCTGTGTCGGATACTGATTCCCGTCGTTGCCATCCTCTAGCAGGTGGTGCGCCTTTTATAGCTTGTCAGAATTGCTTTGAGCTGCTCTATTTGCCTAAGAAGAAGCTTCTTGCTCAGGAAAGGCAACAAAAGCTGCAATGTGGTGCTTGTTCTGAGGTTATCAGTTTCACAATTGTTGATAAGAAGCTTGTTTTCTCCTCCTCTGCCCTTGCTGAAACTACTAACCGGGTTTCTGTAGAGGTTGAAGATAGAAGCGCAACAACCGCAGTGGTAGATGATTGTCCACTTAAGGATGAGGAACCAAGAAAACGCCGGGAAACCAAAGTTGTCCTGGCTGTATCGCCTAGTGAACACTCAGATGATGAAGATAGATCAAGCATTTCTAGTGAACCTCAAAAACAGGTTGTCAAGTCTGTTCGCCGCAGAGTCAAAGGCGCAAATGTTCCTCCTCCTCCTCCTCCTGAAAATTCCAATCTTCTTGAGCTCTTTGAGTATTCCAATATAAACCGAGCTGCACTCACTTATGGGATGGCGCATTTAGGGTACAATAAGCAAGAATCCTACATGAAACAAGACTCGCTGAAAGCCGAATCAATAGCTACTGAGACAGATGTTTCTTATAATGGAGACTACGATAACACTGAGGTGTCTGAAGATTCAAGAATATCAAAAACCACCAAAGAAGAGGGCAGACCAAGAAACCGAAAGCAGAGTCGTGAATACAGTTTCTCAGAGGTCACAAATAAAATCAACTCTAACGACCATGGCAATGAGCAGTTAGAGGTTTGGGTGAATGGGCATCTAATACCAGAAGATCTTGTTATCAGCGCTGAGAAACAAGCTGGACCAGTTCAAGCTGGCAAGTACTGGTATGTTTTGGTTGGGTTGCAGTTTGATTTAATTAAGTCGAAAAACTTGATCAACTGTTAAAGAAGGCATCTTTTTGTTTTGATTCTGATCAGGTATGACTACCGTGCTGGCTTCTGGGGAGTGATGGGAAACCCGTGTCTTGGTATAATACCAGTAAGAACTTTCACACTTTCTTATATTGGTGCTGTTTTGCATGTATCTTTATATTGGTGTTGATTAAGAAATTTGGAACAATGGTTGGTTGGTGCAGCCATTTATTGAAGAGTTTAGTCGTCCAATGCCAGATAACTGTGGTGCAGGAAACACGAGCGTGTTTGTGAACGGAAGAGAGCTTAACGAGAGAGATCTAGAGTTGCTTTCACGTAGAGGTCTTCCTCGAGGCAAGAACCGTTCTTACATAGTTGATATATCAGGAAGAGTTCTTGATGGAGACTCTGGTGAAGAACTTAAGAGTCTTGGCAAACTAGCTCCAACGTAAGCACAATAAGTCTTTGTAACGCAGTTTTAGATCAGTCTATAGTTGATTCTGAGATATAACTCATTGTTGAAATTGAATCAGGGTTGACAAGGTTAAGCATGGATTTGGCATGAGAGTTCCAAGTTCATTAGCTTCATCAGCTTGATTCAGCTGCTGGTTCCAATCTTCCATTAAAATGTGAATTGTATTTGTGATAAAACGCATCATAAAACTTGTTCTTTTCCATTTTTGGGTTAGCTTTTTGATTTTTTTGGGGTTGTGTCACGATAAGGTTCCATTCTTTTCTTTTGGGTCTTAAAGCTAACCGTGTTCTTTTCGTGTTCTGGTTTTGGTTTATGTAAATTGATCATTTTTATTGTGGATAATCAAAATCTTCTGGGAAGTGGAATAATATTTGTTTATTTTTGTGTTTGCGACCAAAAAAAATATAAATATATAAATATATATATATAGATCTGGCCAGGCTGAACTGAACCATCCGTCCGTCAAATCGTTATCAAGAAAGAAAAAAAATAGATATAAACTTTAAATAAAACGGGTCCACGTACTAAAAATTAAGCCCATGGAATACTTTATTCAGTATGGGCCTTGTAGTGTACCCCCACTTCATGCATAAATTCGAGTATTTAATTTATTTCTTAAAAAAAAAATTAAAACAAAGAGTTCAAAATGTCAGAAATAAAAATTATTTAAAAATAGTTTAGCGAGTTTTGAACGAGTCACCGTTTATAAATGTTTCTTATTTTAATTGTTTAAAGCTTAAAACGATTTTTAAGTCACAACTATTAGATCCCATGGATTAGATCTAAGGTGCAAGGTCTCTCTATCTTCAGTTGAAAACAAAAAAAAGGTCTCATTTGCTCCTGATAAGTAATAAATAAATACGGTAGGCCCATTTAGTAGTGACATCTATATTCTTATCGAGTCTCGTTTCACAATTTTTTAAAAATTTCATGTAGAAAAAAAAACAGAATTGATAAAAGCAAATTACTTATATTTTCCAGTTCACTATAATCATGTATCGATTTGAATCTTTCAACTTGTAAACAAACCAAAAAAAATAAATAAACTTACTCCTGGGTTATGCCCATGTACTATAATTTTTTTCAATAACTGGAAAATAATTAGTGTTATCATTTCTCCGTATATCAATGGCTTAACAATGCATAAAGACTAAAGAGACAAAGTAAATATGATTGGATTTGCACTTTTATATTTGTGTCTTTAAAAACAATTAAGGATATCTCAAGAAATCTGCAATCTCAGAAATTAAGCCACGACCGACATAACAAAATGGAAAACAATTCAAGGTAACTAACACATGCAAAAAAAAAAAAAAAAAACAATAGAGAGTATCCCCTGTGTATTTTTACCATGAAGATCCTCCTCGATCGCTTTCATAGACAACCAAAAAAAAGGTAATAGAAACAGTTTTCAATAATACCTTCCAAAACTCACTCATCTGTTTGTTACTCTTTCTCTTTAGTTTTCAATGGAGACATTAAGATTATTGCCTAAGAGCATGAAGATTGAGGCCAACCCATTTGGTACCTCTCACCAACGCAATCAAATTCGTTGCTTTCTTTCTTCTCATCGGTCTTACTTACCGTCTTATCATTACCGATTCAAACGTCTCTCCCGTGCCGGATCCTTCAGGTCTCACTGCCGTTGCTCAAGCTCCCGTCTCCGTTGATTCTTATGTAAACATCACAACCATTGCTTCACAAAATGGTAAGACACACTTTTTCAATCATCAATCTATTCATTAGAGTAAGATCCAAGCAACATGAAGAAATTGGGGTTTTCTTGTCCAATCATATTTTTTTTAAACCCTAGATTTCCCCCAAAAAACTGATGAGACGAGATTCTTTGGATTTATTCTCACCAACTTGTTTGATTAAATATCTCTCTGTGTAGTTTCTACCAAGTGTGATATCTTTATCGGAAATTGGGTACCAGACCCATCAGGTCCAGTCTACACCAATGTCTCTTGCCGCCATATCCAAGATCACCAGAATTGCTTGAAAAACGGACGCCCAGATGTGAATTACCTTCTATGGAGATGGAAGCCTCACCATTGCGATCTCCCCAGGTTTAATCCTCACCAATTTCTTCACAGTATGAGAAACAAATGGTTGGCTTTTATTGGTGATTCCATCTCTCGTAACCATGTTCAATCCCTCATCTGCATTCTCTCTCAGGTACACAAAATTCAATTCCATCTCTAATCTGATTCTGTGAAATCCTTTGATGTCAAATTTGGGTGTTTTTTCAGGTGGAAGAAGTAGAGGAAATCTACCATGACAAGGAATACAGATCAAAGATTTGGAGATTCCCTTCTCACAACTTCACACTCTCTGTGGTTTGGTCTCCTTTTCTTGTAAAAGCTGACACCTTTGAGAACATGAATGGAGTTTCTTTCTCAGACATTCAACTCCACCTCGACAAGCTAGACCACGATTGGACAGATCAGTACTTCAACTTCGACTACGTTGTCATCTCCGGTGGGAAATGGTTTCTCAAAACATCAATCTTCCATGAAAACAACACTGTTACCGGATGCCATTACTGTCAAGGGAAGAACAATCTGACCGAACTTGGTTATCTATACTCGTACCGGAAAGCTCTCCGATTGGTTTTAAACTTTGTCTCCGAACCAAACCATAAAGCTCAGGTTCTGTTCAGAACAACAACACCTGATCATTTTGAGAATGGTGAGTGGAACAGTGGTGGTTATTGTAACAGAACGATGCCGTTTAAGGAAATTGAAGGAGGGATGAAGAGCGTGGATGAATCGATGCGTGATATTGAGCTTGAAGAGTTCCAAAAAACTACACAACAAGGTTCCATTTCAAACATTAGATTACTTGACACAACTTCAATGTCGCTTCTCCGACCAGATGGACATCCCGGACCGTACCGGTATCCAAATCCTTTCGGTGGGATGAAGAGGAAGGAGGATAGTACTCAGGTTCAGATTCAGATTCAGAACGATTGTCTTCACTGGTGCTTACCCGGTCCGATTGATTCATGGAACGATCTAATGGTCGAGGTGATGCTTAACCGGGAAATGTACAGGTGATGAGTGAATTAAAAAAAAAAAAAGACGACAAAGGCCTTGATTTCACGTGTAATTGCTTTGTAATTATAGTTTGTTTCTAATAGTAGCCCTTTAAATTTGTTTTTTTTTAATGGTTCATCATTATTTGGCCTGGGTCCAAAGACAGGCAAATGTCATTTTTTATATATATAATTGATTAATGTGAGACCACTAGAATGCCATGGATTGGTTACGTACCAAATTAAAATAATAAAATTACATATAAACAAGAAATATAAATAAATAAAAAAGTTTCACAGTCCCCGAATCTCGAATATCTTGCGCTAATGCTGATGATGGCGGAAGCAAACACTCCACACATAGCAATCATGCCGAGTCCCGGTCTTGGTCACCTCATCCCACTCATCGAGTTAGCTAAGCGACTCGTTGACTACCATAATTTCACCGTAACATTCATCATCACCGGCGATTCTTCGCCGTCTGAGGCCCAAAGATCCATTCTCAACTCTCTTCCTTCCTCCATAGCCTCCGTATACCTTTCTCCCGCAGATCTTTCCGACGTTCCCTCCACAGCGGGAATCGAAACTCGGATCTCGCTCACTGTGACTCGTTCAAACCCGGGGCTCCGGGAGCTTTTCGGCTCTTTGTCGGCGGAGAAACGTCTCCCAGCGGTTCTCATCGTCGATCTATTTGGTACTGATGCATTCGACGTGGCCGTTCAGTTCCATGTGTCACCGTACATTTTCTACCCATCAAATGCCAACGTCATGTCGTTTTTGCTTCACTTGCCGAAACTTGACGAAACGGTGTCGTCTGACTTTAGGGACTTAACCGAACCGATTACAATTCCCGGTTGTGTCCCGGTTCCCGGTGAAGATTTGTTCGATCCGGCTCAAGACCGAAGCAACGACGCATACAAATGGCTTCTCTACCACGCCAACAGGTTCAAGGAAGCTAAAGGTATTCTAGTTAATTCATTCGTCGATTTAGAGCCTAACGCTATAAAGGCTTTACAAGAATCGACTCCTGATAAACCACCGGTTTACCCTGTTGGGCCACTGGTTAACACGGGTTCATCCAATTCCAACGGGAATGAGGAGTCCGAATGTTTAAATTGGTTGGAGAACCAACCATTTGGCTCGGTTTTATATGTATCATTTGGAAGCGGTGGAACACTCACGTGTGAGCAGTTCAATGAGCTAGCTTTCGGTCTAGCTGAGAGTGGGATACGGTTTATTTGGGTCATAAGAAGTCCGAGCGACGTAGCTAATTCATCGTTTTTCAATCCACATAGCCAAACCGACCCGTTTTCTTATTTACCATATGGGTTCTTAGATCGAACCAAAGAAAAAGGTTTAGTGGTTGGGTCATGGGCTCCACAAGTTCAAATCTTGGCTCATCCATCTATAGGTGGCTTTTTAACACATTGTGGATGGAATTCGACATTAGAAAGTATTGTAAATGGTGTACCGCTCATAGCATGGCCTTTGTACGCGGAGCAAAAGATGAATGCATTGCTACTCGTGGAAGATGTTGGAGCGGCTCTGAGAGCGCGACCAGGTGAAGACGGGATAGTAGGAAGGGAAGAAGTGGTGAGAGTGGTGAAGGGATTGATGGAAGCTGAAGAAGGCAAAGTTGTAAAGGAAAAAATGAAAGAGTTAAAAGAAAGAGTTGTTAGAGTCTTGAGTGACGATGGGTTATCTACCAAGTCACTTACTCAAGTTTCGTTAAAGTGGAAAGCCTATCAACGAGAGATCGACCAAATGACGATCCTTTAAAAAGTATTATATATGGTGCGATGAATTGTAGTCTATTTTCAAAGTTTATTTGTTTGTCTTCCTAAATATTTTGGAATCGCATTTAGAAATATCATATAATTTGTGCTATACTACAATAATATTTTAGTCGAGAGATTTGGTGTTAGAGATACTCGCTGTCGTTTAAAACAAAGAAGGGTTGTAAAGCACGGCACCCATAAAGGAAAGATAATGTCGCTGTCTTTGGCGGAGAATCTGAGATGATGCTTAAACGGGAACGGTACAGATGAATACTTGGTATGCTTCCCGAAGCCCATTATATACTGGGCCTACCATTGGTCCAAATACAGGCACGTGTCATTTTTATGTGGGAACAAAACACCGAGTGTTTATTTGGGTCATACGAAGTCTGAGAGGAATAGCTAACTCGTCGTATTTCAACCCACATAGCCAAACCGACCCGTTTTCTTATTTACCACATGGATTGTTAGATGAAACCAAAGAAAAAAGTTAAGTGGTTGAGTCATAGGCTCCACAAGTTCAAATATTGGCTAAACCATCTATAGATGGGGGGTTTTAATACATTGTGGATAGAGTTCGACTTTAGAAGGTATTGTAAATGGTGTACCGCTCATAGCATAGCATGGCCTTTGTATGCGGAGCAAAAGATGAACGCATTGCTTTTCGTTGAAGATGTTGGCACGGCTTTGAGAGAGAGAGAGCGAGCGGGAGAAGATGGGATTGTACGAAGGGAAGAAGTGGTGAAAGACTTGAAAGAATGAGTTTATTAGAGTCTTAAGTGATGATGGATTCTCTACCAAGTCACTTAGTGAAGTCTCGATGAAGTGAAAAGCTTACCAACGAGAGATAGGCCAAGAGAAAACCCATTAAAAAGAGTACAGTGGTCGAATTCTACACTATTTGAAGTAAAGTTACTGTTTTTAAACATATTATTTTAGATGTAACTTAGAAACACAAACTGAAATCCCGAGATACAACTACTTCAAAATTGCAGAATGTATATATTTCATTATTTTTTTCTTTATTATAAAAAATTGTAAAGACTTAACAATCAACGTAATTGAGATCTTCGATGATTCTTCATCACCCAAAACCTCTCAATCTCTTCTGCTGTTCTTCCTGGAATCCTCCCAGCTATTAGTTCCCACCTTCATAAACCAACAAAAAAAATAACATCATTTAAATAAATCACACATTTAAATACTTGACCCGAAAAAATAAAGATTATTAGAATAGAAAAGAAAGAATGATAAACCTTTCACCGACAAGCTTATACATTCGGTAAATCAAATCATCTTCTTCTTGAGTCATTGCTATTTCCTCCCACTCAACACTGCTCACTTCTGTTTCTTCATCCAAATTTCACATTTACTTACTAAAAAAACAAAAAGTATAATCAAACGATGCCGTTTGTAAAGAAGGATGTACCTTCAGAGGAAGAGGCAACAATGGTCGCATTGGTCTTGCGATGCTTTGACTTACGCTGCGTATCCATCTAAATCGACACCGTACTATACCAAGATTTACGATTGTACCGTAACAATACGATGTGGTACGGTTTACGACAGAGAGAGAAAGAGAGAATGGTGGATTTCAAGGAAAGAACACGAAGCCTCTTCTCTATTTATAGAGCAAAGTTTTAAAGACTGGTTTGATTGGTTTCCACGTTAAGGAATTACATAGGATGTATCGTTCTTTACTTTCCTTAAATCGGATTTAACTAAATTAGTATATAAGAAAAATAAGAATCTTAAATTTTATTCTTCTTAATTAGATTGCAACTAATGGGTGACAGTACATATGTTGTTATGCGTGTAATGCTTGAGGGATTTCATTGAGAACCAATGGGAATCATGTAATACATTATTTATTCCGTCATGTTCTTGTGTTATTGCTTTTAAAGAATGCTTCTAGTTGCCTTAAGACTTGAGTTGATGTTTCACATAAAACATGTTTCGTTACACAGCAGTTGATTCCTTCGCTAAGACAACAATATCCATGTGCATCCATCCTCCTCTAATGGATTGTAATTGATTTTCATTAATATTAAGAGTTTGACATTTTCGTTACATCATTTCTCGACTTGATATTTTATACTAAAGTTTAAGTGATAATTAACTCTAATCAATATTAAACAACTATCATTTATATACTAAAGGTTAAGTGATAATTAACTCTAATAAACATTAACCAACTATCATATATATATATACTACTCAACAAGGTTAAGCGATAATTAAGGCAACTACCTTTTTTACTTTGGATTAAAAGCAACTGCTTAACCACCAAAAAAAAGATATTTATTTTACAGTAAATATGGTAATTTCAATCAGTTAAAAGGAACTGGTAGAAAAATTTTAAATATGAAATTTTACGTACAAGTGATATATAAGTACAAAATAATCATTAATATACGTACATTCATATGAGAAACTAAAATTGTAGACTCAAACATTTGTTGATGATTAAAAAGGTTATACAGTTTTTTTGTTTCTTTCAAAAACCCTGTTATTTGCTTTATTCATTAGGAGAATTACCTGATTTTAAAATTTATGAATTCCAGTCCATTACATTTTTCATTTGAATTAAATTCCCAATTGAAGGAAAAGAAACAATTGTTAGAACTATCAAAAGGTGAGTTGAAAGTTTGTTAGGGTTGAATATAAAAAATCAATTTAGCGTTGTGGATATTCCCTATATTCGAATTATTTTACATTGTAATTTATTCCATGCTTCATTTTATTTTGTTCGGTTTATTTTTCATTTACTTTAAAGAAAAGGTTGAGCAAAGGCACTGAACAAACTATGCAGTTGTAACCGAACATGACACGTGGAATTATATATTATTTTGTTTGTTGGGACCATGGCATGATTCATGACGTATCCAACTTTTTTTTTTCCTGTCTCACTAATTTTATATTTGGTTCAGGCTGCACTGAATTTTTTCGACTGGACAGAGATCATGAAGGATGATTTAAAAATTTGAGAAATGATCAAAGAATCAAAAAGAAGAAGAAACTACATATAAAGGTTGGCAAACAATTTATACCAAAAGGAGTTGACAATGAGATAAATATTACCAAATAAGAAATTCGACCTTTTAAAAGTTTATCTCATCAGATAGTCGCAGTATCGGAGGGTAAAGAATTACGTATGTGTATTATGACAACATTATGCATCGCATACGTTTTATGCGAATAATCATTCAAAAAGAAAATCAGTATATTAATTATTAAATTTGAAGTGCTAAGGATATCTCAAACTTTTTAATATGCCTTGAAATTGGGAACCCATTAGTCAGAGATATTTCTACTAAACCCTTTCTAAACACATGTTCTTTCAAATCTACCTCATAATTTTATTTTACTTTCAGTCACCCCCCTTCTAAGAATGAGTTCGAGTTAGACAAATAACTAGAGAAATGAGTTCGATTAAGAGAGAATAGTTTCCGTTACGTGAAATTTCAATGGAAAATAATCACAAGTCCACGGAACAGCTAATAAGAAACAAACCTAGAGAAAGAAGTTTTCCAACCTCCAATTTCGGGATAGCTTTTAAAATATATATATTTTTGGCAGATCATGAAGTCGAAAAAAAAAGAGACAAGTAGGCATCACATGACATAAGGAGTGAATAATCAATCTTATACAACCTCAATCACATTTGTGGTTAAAACTAATCGATGACATGGAAGATGTGAAATTCTATCACCATGGCCTGCCTTTTCCTCCAAGACGGCGTGCAAGCTCGAAGTCTTTTCTCACTGATATGAACAGAAACAGATATGGAAGAGCAAATTATGTAGGATGCAGAAGTATGTGTTTGATGCTTAAATTTAAGACTGAATATGTTTCCTTCTGAAGTACTTACTTAGAGTAACACGTCTTGCATGGATAGCACAGAGCATTGAATCTGAGAACAAACCAATCAAGTAATCTTCTGCCGCCTGTCCAAAAGAATTCACGATTAGGTCGTTTAGTCATCAAGGGAAAAATGACATTATATGTGATGTGTGTGACTCCCCTCCATATCTTATATATTCACACATTTAAATAAAAGAGGCAAAAAGGTAGAAGGATTGGTACCTCTTGAAGAGCCACAAGAGCTTCAGCTGTCCAACGAGTAATATGCAGAGGGGCATACATATGGGTTATACTTCTCACCTAAATTAGTTTGATTGAGACACAAATCAACATTTCTTGTTAAGTATTTGTAGTTACACGAAATCATATAAGCCAATAACTTGAAAGAGAGATATTAGACTACAAACTACTTAAATGGAAACATGATTGTAGTTAAAATGGTATATCAGTTTAGTTCACTGCATTGATGCTCAAACAAGATTCATGTTGAGAAACAAGAAATACGTATAAATAAGCCTTTTCAAAAGGCTAACATTTCTGCTGAAATACAGAGTGTGCTGTGAAAGCCTATTATGGCTGGAAAGAGCGTAAAGGAGAAAGTGACCTGTCTGATAAAACTGGCAGCTGGAATAAGAAGATTTGTGGTCTTCTGGTAATGGCGAATCTCTCTAAGAGCAACGGTTCCAGGCTTGAAACGATAAGGCTTTTTCGTTTGTGAAGCTAGAAAGAACAAGACCAAGATATTAGAGTAAACCCATTATATATATACATGCCTCCTGCATTCACAAGAATCTTACAACGTTGTGGCATGGCCTGTTTGGTTCTCTTAGCCCCTTTCTTCACAGACAAAGAAACAAAAGAAAGAAAGAAGAGAATTAGATAAAAATCTAAGTAAAAGCAGAAGATAAAAGAAATCTCACTTGTGTACTGGTGGTGGCTGGTGTAGTTGTAGGATTTGCTGCAATGTTGTTACAGATGAGAAAAAAGTTCAGAGAGAGCACAAGAGAGATGCAAATTAAAAAAAAACGATCTCAGGAAACTCACTTTGTTCTTCATCGGCCGTTCTTATAGGGTTCTACAATTTCAATACATGAACAAATTTGACACAAAAAAAAAAAGATAAGGAAAATTTGCAATCGAAAACAGACAAGTAGTCGTACCGTACTCGGCGGAGTAGATGAAACAGTGGCACCTACAAAATTTCAGATACGAAATCTAAAAATTAGCTGTTGGAAACTTATAAACCTAAAATCTCTGTGGGGGAGAATCAAAAAGGAAATTGAAAGAGAAAGCAGATACCAGATTGATTCCGATGTCGTGTCCTGTTAGGGAAATGCTTCGATCTCGCCATTCAATGCCGGAGAAATCGTCAGAAATTCAGATCTTAGAGACGGCTGTTGTCAAACAGACCCTTCACCTGATGAGACATTTCTGGAAATGGAATTACTTTTAAATTTGGGTTTTCCCGCTCAACCTCAATATTTGATTTTAAATTACTTAAATGTTTAGTCATATCATATCATATTTCATTCTCTCTCGGGAAATAATGCTGCAAGTAAGTTAATATACTGTGTATGTCCCAACCTGCCATTTCACAGAGAGGCTTTGTTAAAAATAAAATTAAAAAAACCGTACAGTAAAACGACTTCGTTTTAACGATGAGTTAGGTAGCTGCTTGAAAACCAAGTGCATATATGTACATGGGGTCAAATTTAGGCAAACAAAACTACAAGTGAGTGAGAAAGGGAGCTAGGATGCTTTATTACCTCCTTCAGTTGATGTTCTTCACTAGATAGATAAAGATGAGAGCCGCGTAAGATTATGCATCCATGGTTTTGCGTCACTTGATGGTGAAATCCTTCTCCATTGATCAAATAAGAGACATTCCTCTCTCAAGTGGCGTTGGTATTGGTATGGATTCGCACCAGTCTACATGGATCATCGGTTTCTCTGTAACACATTCACCGAGTTTACCAAGAGAAGAAACAAGTTATGTATGTATGTATGAAGAATATAAAAGAAGAAAGAGGATTTTTTTTTATTTTTTTTTATCTATCAAAGAATGAAAACTTTGATTTCTCAAGGAAGAAGAGATTGGGTATTTATAAGGATAAGTTTACACTTTACACACACACAAAAAATGGAAATTTTCGGACTGTTTCCTTTTTTTTTTTTTGAATTGTAAAAAAAATGGAAATTAAGAAAAAGTTACCGTTTGCAATAAAACTAAAAAGTTACCGTTATCGTTACAGCTTTCTAAGCACCAAATCAATTTTTTTTTTTTTTTAATTTAGGTTTTGTTCAAGATATAATTGGAACCTGATATGCATATTTAAACATTGTAATATCACATCTCTGTAACTATGTACTTCTTTTTATACAAAAATATCTACCAATTCAGCAACGGTCATAAAACCACCCGAAGAAATCTTACATCAAAACTTTACCATTGGGAAAAGAAGACAAAAAAAGATCCTGAAGAATATTTATATCACCAAACTGGAATTAAAGATACTTGACTAGCCTCCACTCCACTGAATTATATATAAGTTGTTAGATGTCCTGAGACGCCAATCTTTCAGAAACATTCGCTAATGATTTGAGATTACATCTAATGAGAGCTTCAACGAAGTAACAAGTCTCATCCTTTGTGTTTCCTTGGGGAACATCAACTACAAATGATTCAATCACCATTGTTCCTGCCCTTCCTTGTATTATCTCTGGATGAACTGTCACGATCGAAGCGTAATTCTACCCAAAGCAAAGCAAAAAAAATCAAATATTTCACAATAATAGTAACATATATGAGAATGAGATGTTTAAGTTTTACCTTGAGTCTGTGATCACCACCAATGATTTTGATACCGAGTATGTGTTCTTCATCATCAAGAAGTTCCAACCTTTCAGTACTTGTTGTTGCAGGAAGACCAGATTTGACGTTGACTTCTCTGAGACTTCCTATTTTAGTATCACCAATCACAGTGCATCTGCTCACAAATGGTTTGTATCTCTGCGGCTGATCAAATCTCCTCACCAGTGACCAAACCTAAGTCCAAATTTTCAATTCCAGCCTTTACCAAACGAACAGAGATTTGGTGGGGAAAAAACAAAATGGGAGATAAATAGAAACAGGAGGGGCTTACGAGATGAAGAGGAGCTTTGATGTGTTTGACAAGAGCAGAGGTACACTGGTCCTCTCTGCAGTCATGTTGATGATGCCTCCCTACATATTGCGCCGTCTCAAGACTTCCGTACATCTCCGTGCCGCCTCCGATGCTATCCATTCCGATCAGTATCTACTCTCTAACACTGTCTTTGTCTCTTTGCTCCTTCAGCGTTCTCTCTGTATCCCAAGGAATCTGTGAAGTTGGTTAATATAAGGCCAAACAATAAAAAGTAGAAGAAGATGCTTTAAGAAAAAGAAAAAAAATTAATTTTAGATTTTTTTCTACTTTCTCCAATAATAATCGATGAACCCACCGACATAATATCATCTTTTATTTAATGTGATGTGCCTAAACTCTTTTCTTAGCATTTCTTTCTCCTTCACACATTTTATAACCAAAAATATTAATCAGCTCTTCTCTATGAATTTTTCTGGACCTAATTCGAATAAAACAAACAAGTGATTAGGTAAGATCATTTCAAACTTTATACAGATATATTTTTCTTAAAAATAAAGTATTGGACTAGTTTTTAATATCTATGTATGTATGGATGGACATCTGATGTTTCTAATAGATATCTGATGTTTATCATAATTTTCTTATGCATTTTACTAATGAATCCATCGACCAAATAGCAATATTATAAATTGATAATTTTCTTTTATCTTTCGAATTATATTGGGTTTGTAACCCACCATAAACAGTAATAATTCAATTTTTAAAGCATTAGTTGTGCTAAGCTAAATGTCAAATGTTATTAGAGTTAGTCATCAATAGTCTTATCCTATAAGCCCGTGACCGCTCCAACCGACACACAAGGATAAGGTGTATCTCTCTTATACAAGACATATATACGCAATCTCAATTCATGATACAAAAATTGAATCCGAAATCTATTACGATATTGAGACAAAGTCACTATCATACCAAATGTAGAATATTATATTAACTTTGTTAAATTATATTAAACTGAAGCACATAACACCACAAGAATGACTTTTATAAACACCAGCTTTTTCTTGACTTTTGTTTTTTTTTTTCCCATCGATGGTGGACGTCGATATTGACTATAAATTTGCGTAAGTGCTTTAGCCGAGGAAGAATTTAGCAAGAGCTTCTTGCTTTTGGGGTTGGTTTATTATATTACGTAGTTAGAATGTCAATAACGCTAATTGCGCTTTCTTTATTAGGTGGCATCACTAATTACGCTATATAGTTAGTCAGTGATTTATGCATAACTATTATAACGAATTAGCGAGTCCGACTGTTGTTTTTTCAAAAGACTCATCTTAAGAATTCTTACAAACAGAAAACATAATCACGTCTTAGGTAACTCTAGTTAGGTAACCCATAAGTTATGGTCTAAGGTTTTCAAAAAAAAGGAACAGTTTCGATCTTGTAACTATTTTTAACCAACACATAATTATAACCGGAGGGTTTCTTGTTCAATTTGAACAGTATCTTAAACTGATGAGATGATCAAAAAAAGGGATTTAGCTTATATGTGATATGTTCTGCAACTGCATTCATTAAATGTTTAAGGTGACTTTACCGTAATTAACCAAAAAGACTTCAACGTATATTATTATTATTATTTATTACTAACTGCCTTAAGATAAAACGACGAGCCTTTGTAGTGACAGCGACGACATAACTAAATGTAGTCAAATTATAAGAATTTGTTTTGTACGTGTCATCTTATTATTGGTTTACTGAGTGATATTTTCATGTTCACTTATTGTGGCTAATCCCGTGAGATTGACACGTGTAAATCTGCTTTTTGCGATTACTTTTTGCCGGCCACGCGAACAAATAAAAAACGAGTGACCGTCATAATATGGGCTACTGATAGCTGTTGCTCTGCTATTGTGTTTGAACCTTGGATGAATCGTAATGAAAGACGGGTTTCTCCGGAGTTTACTTCCTACATTGGTAGATGATGCTAGGGCAAGTATCTCTCATCTTACTTCATCATTCATCTACTTTTTTTTTCTATTCTTCCTTGATTGCTTTTTCATCAAATATATATATGTATATATATATGGTCAATTCTCAACAATCTTGGCCTGTTTATTAAAAGTTTCGCCAGTCTTCTCTTTTACGTTATTTCTCTTCTATATTTCCTGCCAAAAAATCACAGATTCTGGTTTCGGAAGATTTTCGTCTTCTTCTTGTTAATTTGTCTATTTCTCATGATGACTAACAAAATTCAACCATTGAAAAAAAAAAAAATTAAACTTGGATTGGCCAAGAAAATTCCCAATCTCAGAGTCAGAGACCCTCGCAATGTGGGCTAATGATAAGTACAAACACGAACCTTACAGCTGATGAGAAAACAAGAACATTTTTGGGCTCCTTAAAAACTTCACAATCCTTGAGCTTTACTACGTTCTTCAGCCATTCTCTTCTTGATCTCAAATGCCGCATTGAATATCCCCAGAGTTGGTTGGTTACAAACATAGCACTTCTTGTTCTTCGTGTGATGCTGCATAATTACATGCGCAAACTCCTAAGTTTCGAATAATGTTTCACAAAGCAAAAACAGAATCATATATGTGAATGTGAATATTCATTTATCATACCTTTAAAGCACAATGCTCACAGAAGTAGTGCTTGCATTTGGTGACAACTGGGTCAACGAAAGGCTCTCTGCAAATGAAGCAAGCGAAGGGCAATGCATCTTCGTCTTCGTCGCTATTGTTGTCATCGTCTTCTTCATCCTCAACTCCCATAGCTTTATTTCTCTTCCTCACTTTCTCTGCTTCTTCCCATTCTTTCTCTATTTGCCATCCCGGTTTGTAATCCCCACGGTCATGCATGAATTTACATGAATCTCCATACCCACAGTATCCCGTTTCTTTGTAATCCTTGCAAATATCTGGCTGGTAATCGAATCTAGCCGTTACTCTGATGTGAGCAGAAGCTCTTAACGGCCCGTGTGAGCCTCCAGCTTTCTCGCTCGAAATCGTCTGTTCTCTTCTAAAACCAGCTTTGTGATCAGTATATCCATGAATTCCGGTATACAGCTTCTCATCTGAAGCCTTTTTTTTATTGCCTTTCAATGCTTCATCAGCTCGTTTAAGAACTCTCTCACGGATAGCTCGAGCATCTTGATTGAAGTCAGTTTCAGTTTCGAGAGTTGCTGTGGCTCTACTGTCGTTTTGAACCTGGATTTCCTTGGATGACTCGTAGTGAAAGACGGGTTTCCCGGTAGTACCTTCACTCGTCGTAGCAGAGCTCTTAGATGGTCCAGAGGAAAAACATAACTTGCCGCCAGGTTTAGCAACTTTCTTTAGATTTTGTAATATAGAGCTTTCACTATTTGAATCTCCGTCTTCTTCATCTGCGTCAATAGTTCTTTTCCTTATATTTTTAGCTTTTGTTGGCTTCTTGAAGAAAGTGCAAACTGAAACAGAACAACAATGAAACTGCTTAGGGTAAATGACAATTTCTAGCTTTGCTACGAAGAACAAAAAAAAAGAAGTCGAAAGGTCTAAAATATCAATAAGGTAACATAGCTTGACACGAATTAAGAGAGAAGAGAGTAAATGAAACCTTTTTGAGACTGAGATTCTTCTTGCTGAGACGGTTTAGGTTCACCAGAATCAGACATTGTTGAAATTTACAGCTGCAAAATTCAAGATAATCATCACGATTAATTAATGTTAAAGCCCATAACTTATAAAGTTTTGATCTTAAGGAATCAAACAAATTATCGAATTTTCTCCTGATTCGAACTTCTTAGCTCATAAGATGCAATACAATATAAACCTTATCACTCGAATTCTTCGCAAGCAATAGAAATCCATGGAGAAATTCAACTATCCCAGTTTCACGAAATAATCAGTACAACAAATTTAAGAAACCCTAGAAAATCCTTAATTGAAATTGGAGAGAAACAAGCTCGAAAAACACTAACGAAAAAACAAGAGCGAACAGAAATAGAAATTAAGGATGTTATAAAAGGAGGAATATGTTACCCTTTAGAAATCTGAGAAATCGTCGCCGGCCGGGAAGGAGAACAACGACAACAATCGAGTCCCAAACAGACCGATAGAGAGGGGAATTAAATACAATAGTATGAGATGAGGCAGTTGGTTAACTTTTGGGCCTAGATAAGCCTAAAAGAACCCAATTGGCAACTTGTTTATTTTTCACTTCTCTGACTTTGACCAAGTCTTCATTTGAATTCTTAGTTTTTTTTTTTTTTTTTTTTTCAGTTAAATAAGAAGACTTAATAATAATAATTTTTGACAAAACAAAAGAGACTTTGTCTTTGAGTATTATTAAATTGCAAATATTCTGATTTCCCTCTCTTTTGTCGTAAAATTATCTCATTTTTATTCATCACCAAAGTACGCAGGTATAAGTAACCCCCTCCCCCTTATTACTTATTATTAGCCTCTCTTTTTTCAGCGACGGGACCACTAGCGAGAGCTTTAAGAAGATGAATCAAACGCCGGTGACTAACTTCTGATTTCAGTTCATCGGAGTATTTTTATTCTCTCCCCGTCACTTGCTTCGTTCGTGGTAAGTTTCCGGAGATATGTGATGAGAATTTTGATTCCAATTTACGTTCCCGTTATTGTTTATCTGATTTTTTTTTTTTTTGCTATTTCTCAGAATTTTTCAAACGATTAGATAAATCTTTATAAAGTTATTCTACTGTATAAAAAACTTCCAGATTTTAATTGATGTTTGTGAAGTCAATTTATTTCGAAAAACCTCAATTAGGTTTCTTCTCTTGGATGACCAGTGATGATAAGTTCGTATGCTTTCTAATTATTGAGAAGAAATAAGATTAGGAATTTAATGATTTGGTAATCAGGTTTGGTGGAAATTGACTGATTCAAGGTTCTACTTCTAATTAACCTTTAAAGAAACATTTTAAAAACAACACAAACGAGACTGTTAGGTGTGTAGTTGTTTTTTTTTATTATTGATTTTGGGGATTATCATCATTTATGTTATCATAGAGAAGGGTTCGTATGTTTTATTTTTTTTTCTTCTTATTATAATTTAGGATTCGTCACACTTTAAGCTAAACATCAGTTGAAATATTCAAGATGGCTTTCACCCATGATAATCGTCTAAGGTTGGTTGCATCATTTTTGAAAGGGTTCATAGATGAATTATTTTTTAAATAAAAAAAAGTCATATTTTTGTTTAGGTTCAAAGATGCAGACAAACCATTAACCTCTGAGTTTGGTTATGAGAGAAAAAATAAACCTTCTTTAGATAGAGTTTTGAAAGATGTAAGGTGGAGATTTGAGAAAGGTACAGAAAAAATCAAAACTTTCAAGAAGCCATTAGGTTTTCGTTCACACAAGGATCCTGACCAGAAAGTCCAGAAGGAAGAATCTGGTATTACTAAAAGGAACATCATTAATCCACAGGATTCGTTTCTGCAGAACTGGAACAAAATATTTCTCTTTGCTTGTGTGTTTGCTTTGGCGATTGATCCGCTGTTTTTCTACATTCCTATTGTCGATGGCCAAAGGCACTGTCTTACTTTAGACTCAAAGTTGGAAATAGCCGCGAGTTTGCTTCGTACACTCATCGATGCTTTTTACATTATTCACATTGTGTTCCAGTTCAGGACAGCCTACATCTCTCCTTCTTCCAGAGTTTTTGGAAGAGGTGAACTGGTAGATGATGCTAAGGCAATAGCCTTAAAGTATCTCTCATCTTACTTCATCATTGATGTACTTTCTATCCTTCCTCTCCCACAGGTACTGACTATTTGATTGCTTCTTCAAAATGTCAGTGATTATATATTTTTGAATCCTCTGGTTTCTTATGTTGCAGATTGTGGTCTTAGCTGTTATTCCACACGTCAAAAAACCAGTCTCTTTGCTCACAAAGGACTACCTTAAATCTGTCGTAATTGTTCAATATGCTCCCCGGATTCTTCGTATGTTTCCCCTTTACACAGAAGTGACAAGAACGTCTGGCATTGTTACTGAAACAGCATGGGCTGGAGCAGCTTGGAACCTCTCTCTTTATATGTTAGTTAGTCATGTAAGTTCTTGATCATGTTTATTCATAGAAATGCAGTTTAAAGGTCGATCAAGTACTTAACTTACTTATTTTAGATATTTGGAGCTTTATGGTACTTACTCTCAATAGAACGAGAAGACAGATGCTGGCAAGAGGCATGCGAGAAGACAGGACGTGTCGACTGTGTAAAATTTCTGTACTGTGACACCGATCCTAAAATTAAAAACGATTTTCTGACCACTTCTTGCCCATTTCTCGACCCTGGTGAGATTAAAAACTCAACGGGCTTCAACTTTGGAATTTTCACTGATGCTCTAAAGAGTGGGATTGTTGAATCACATGATTTCTGGAAGAAATTCCTCTATTGTTTCTGGTGGGGTCTGCGAAATCTAAGGTTTGAAACACACATTAAACCATTCTTGAACACTTTAGGTTTACTGGTGAACCTCTGATCCCTCACTAACTAATCAGCCAGATTTTTATGCTCTTTCTCGTTATAACAATGCTGAGTTATGACCAGATTCTAGTTGCATCTCTAACAGATATATCTGAAAAAGTGCTACAACTAAAAGAAGTCATCATTCTCACCTGCTGTTTTATTGTTGCAGTGCATTGGGACAAAATCTCCAAACAAGCAAATTCGTTGGTGAAATCATCTTTGCCGTATCAATCTGTATATCTGGACTAGTCTTATTTGCGCTACTTATCGGTAATATGCAGGTAATGGCCTCAGAAGGATCACTTCTCAAATTCTTGACTTGTTCTATATAAACATATGTAATTTATGTTTGCTATTGCAGAAATACTTGGAATCAACAACGGTTCGAGAGGAGGAAATGAGGGTAAGAAAGAGAGATGCAGAGCAATGGATGTCTCATAGAATGTTACCCGAAGACCTGAGGAAACGTATCAGAAGATATGAACAATATAGATGGCAAGAGACAAGAGGAGTCGAAGAAGAAACCCTTCTTCGTAACCTACCTAAAGACCTCAGAAGAGACATTAAACGCCATCTTTGCCTCGATCTCCTCAAGAAAGTCAGTAACAAGCTTTCTGTTTTCTTCCTCCATGGCTCCATTATGTTTTAAACTGAACAAAGAATCTTAGTGCAATCCTCAGAATCCAAACCATATGATTGTTTTTGGCAGGTTCCTTTGTTTGAGATAATGGATGAGCAATTACTTGACGCCGTTTGCGATAGGCTAAAACCTGTTCTCTGTGTAGAGAACAGTTACGTGATCCGTGAAGGAGATCCTGTTGCAGAAATGCTGTTTGTGATGAGAGGAAGGCTTACAAGTGCTACCACCAATGGAGGACGAACTGGGTTCTTCAATGCCGTTGACCTCAAGGCAAGTGATTTCTGCGGAGAAGATCTTCTCCCGTGGGCATTAGATCCTCAATCTTCATCTCACTTTCCCATCTCAACGAGAACAGTTCAAGCTCTTACCGAAGTCGAAGCCTTTGCTCTTATAGCTGAGGATCTCAAGTCTGTCGCTTCACAATTCAGACGTCTCCATAGCAAGCAGCTCCAACATACTTTTAGGTTCGGTCTCTCCCATCAGCTTCTTTGGCTCTGTTCGGTCTACTAATCCGGTTTAGTTCTAATCAACAGGTTTTATTCGGTGCAATGGAGAACATGGAGCGTATCTTTTATACAAGCAGCGTGGCGAAGATACTGTAGGAGGAAGTTAGCCAAGTCATTACGCGATGAAGAAGAGCGTCTCCAAAACGCGCTCGCTAGTCAAGATAGAAAACGCGATGCTGCAGCCGCGTCTTCGTCGTTGAGCCTTGGAGCCACTCTTTACGTATCGCGTTTCGCCTCAAACGCGCTTCACAATCTCAGGCACAATATCTCCAACCTTCCTCCTCGTTATACTCTTCCTTTACTACCTCAGAAACCCACCGACCCTGACTTCACCGTCAATCATACAACTGACCTTTAGATTTCTTACACGAGCCACATGTTTACATATGTTATTTTTAGCACGACTGTTTTAAATTGTTTTTTTTTTATAGTAAGGTGTACAAAAAAATAATGTACTAAATTGTAAAGAATTATTGCTAAACCAAAAATGTATATTTGTTTATCAACATAATATATTTGTCTACAAGGCTTGGTTTGTAACTTTCTTTTCATAAAACTTAAAAGATATCTAATTAATATATTTTGTGAAAAGTATAATTTATATTTATGGTAGGGATATGATATTGGCATAATTAATTTAAAACATAAGGTATAAATTTTTTTTATAAGTATCTTGAGTGATAAATAAACATTAAAATTTTATATTGTAGAAACAACTATACATTGTTTTATGTGTTAAGAGAATCTCTTATCTTTTATAAGGTGTATTTTTAATAGAAAAGAGTAACCGAGAGAGGTATTGGTTACTGGCGTTTCTGTGTTTTTTTTTTCCTTATCGTGTTTTGATTTTTTAAACAAATATATAATTTCATTTTTATGGTCAGACAAAATATATCAGTTATTTTCAATCTGAAGTACCTAATAATATTATTTTAAACACATGATGGTTACAGATATCGTTATATATTTACAAAAAAAAAAAGACGAGTGAAAAGATAAATACGTTAGTTTTGGGGAAAAAGAATAACGGAAATTCTTTACAAATTGGGCCATCTCGTTTGGTTTGTCTGGATTAGGATAATGGGCGGAATCAGCTTTACGTGGTCAACTTTCCACCGTCCGATTGGAGTCCTATTAGTAGATTGAGTGGTTGTGATTCGCCCGAGCATCCGTTTTTGTGGGCCGATCATGTAGGTGATGGTCCCGCCTCTTGTTTCTTCTTTCCACTTGTGACCTCTGCTGATTCCAACGACAAAATCGCCTGCGCTTTCTTCATACATAAGAAAAAACAAAAGAAACAAAAAAAATGGTAACTATTCTAAAATTATCTTGCTTACAAAACTGTATTTAACTTATCCGGTATTATCGTTTATGCAGGTGATAATTATATATGATTAACTCCCAACCGGCAAAAACATAATATATTTATACAATTTATAATAATAACTCCATGTTAGTTTAGAGATTATCATCTTGCGACTAAAGTTTATAATGAACTTTTATTGTACACACTTTTGGTTCTCGTATCTTTGTGTCATAATAAATATTTTAACAATAAATTCTATTTTAGATTTTTGTTGGACTATTTTCAAATTGATATTGACAAAAAGAACTTGAACCCTTTGGTGGTGACCTATCATCTACCTACTAACTTGATTTATAAACCCTTTTACGTGAACCCTTTCTCTTGTTGATATTATGGTGATAAATTAGCTCGAACTTTTCGTAATCAAGAATTGTCTCATGCATTATGGTCTTTGACTAAATAATTATGTAGCTTTTTTTTTGTAAACTAACAGCTTGATTTGCCTAATAGGACTTTAATATGTTTATTTTGATAGAATGAGTATGTGACTAGTATGTACAGTACTGAGTATATATATATTTATGAGAGGGAAAAAATTTTACCAAAAGAATAAAAAGAAAATGTTTTCTCTCGTATGTTATTGGGACAGAAATTCTTATTATTGGGACAAAATATACCAAATGAAACGACTGAATCATTAAACGATAACAAATAAATTGGAAGATTATGTAATTAACAAATCTATTTGAATTTTGTTGTTAGAATAATATAATAGCTGGGAAAAGGATCTAGTTATAGTAGTTTTATAGCCTTTTTGTATTTCTGTATAGGCAATTTTGCAGACGGTCAAATCTATAACAGAAGTAAATCAGATTAGTAAAGTGAATCTTCAGACACACATACACACCAAAAAAAAACAAAAAGTTACCGTTTCCGCAAACTTGTTTAAATTAGAAAATGTTTTCTTATCTTTTTTGAATATTATCAAAATGGCAACATAAAAAATATGATTTACAAACCTGGGGTCTGACTAGAGTAGGAAATTTACTGATAATTGGAATATATGAAAAAGGAGGGGGGGCACAAATATGATGATCCGAAAGTAATGCCGGGAAGGCCCATTAACGGCATAAAGGGCCCTTAAGGTAATAAATCAATCCCAAAGAAGCAAATTATCTCGAGACAAAAAGACTAGAAAGGTCATAGAAAGAGAAGATAATTACAGTAAAATGCCATGGACGTCCATAAAAAGCCATTCTAGCCATCTGACTATTGAATCTCCGCCCTTCCTTCCTTATCACTCACAACTTTTACTATATCTCTCTCTCTTCGTTTCTCCATGAAAGCTTCCGCTCTCAGCTTTTCTTCCAACCACTAAACCCTCTTATAACTCTTTCTTACTATATTTTTATTATTCTCTTTTTTTTAAAAAAAATCGATATCTCTGTCTTAGAAGCTCAATAAACTTGCTCCTGCTTTTACTCTCATTCGGTAATTCTCGATATTTGAATTTTTTTTATTTTCAAGCTTGTGTTATTGTAAACATATATTTTTAATTATTGGCATTTCAGAAACCGTAATAGTTTATATTTTCTTTTAAATTTATGGGTTATTCGTGAGGTTTTTAAGTGGCAGTAGACTTTATAAACTGTACATTTGTATGTACATGTTGGCAATGGGATTGTTTTAAGTTTTTAACTAAAAAATTAACTGAATTGTTTTCAGCTATTGTTTGTTTTATTCAATAAAAGAAAAGTAAACAAAAAAAAAAGCTCGAGAAAATGGCTCCCAAGAACAACCGCGGGAAGGCTAAAGGAGAGAAGAAGAAGAAAGAAGAGAAAGGTACCAAAATCAAATTATTATTAATCTGTATGAATTTCAATCAAATTTTTTTTGTTAATTACTAGCTTAATAATCCTCTGATACTTAATTTCTAATATCATGGTTTACGGTTTACGTGCAGTTCTTCCGGTTATCGTGGATGTCATTGTAATCCTGCCTGATGAAACGGAGGCTATTTTGAAGGTTGGTGCGTTTATTTTGTCTCGCATCATTCCCGAATTATGTAAAATTTTCATATTTCTTGCGTGTTAATAACTGTTTTTTGGTAGCGATTTTTTCTGTATTGTAAATTTAAAAAATAACCTACAATATAATCATGAAATTCTTCATATTTTTCACTTGTTTCTGATTTATAAACTCCCAATGTGCATATATACTTGATTTTCTTTCTTCTTATTTTTTTTTTTGGCTGGTGGTGTTTATTTTAGATAAGGTAAGAAATACACGTTACCATCAAAATTGGTATTTAGTACTTATTGGCATGTTTTTTGGTTTTCGGAAACTAAAAAAATCATTTTCAATTTTGACTTAGAATTATCATTTTTGAATTTTATCATTATGTGAACGTGTAGATAAATACAAACAGTGTGTAACACACAATTTTCGGTTGTTAAACAATTGAATTATTTCTCAAACTCTTGGTCAATAAAATTACGTAGACGTTTTATAGACGTTGAAATATTTACAAGGAAAACTTGTATAAATATCTTTTTTTTTTGCCGTCAGAAACATGTATATCTATATGCATATTTTGTAATTCGCTTTATTTTAAATGGTTTCTTTTATGAAGGTTATATAAGTTATATTTTAAGCGGTATTTAAGGCGTAATTTTCACATGTTTATGATTTGAATATTTTTTTTGTTTAAATGTGTATTTAATAGAGAAATACATATGTCTGTAACAGAGCATATCAACGGACAGGATCATAGATGTTCGGCGGCTTTTATCCGTTAACTTCGATTCTTGTCATGTCACCAATTATTCTCTCTCACATGAGGTAACTAATTTGAGTGAAAATTCGAGTGGAAGTTTCTAAATCATTTGAATTTCCTTTTCCATTTTTTTCTCGTTACTGGATTTGTTGGTTTCTTGTTAACGTTAGATAGTCCAAATTAGGTTCATATTTATTGTGGAATTTCTTAGGAGCCATAAAATTAAAGTGAGGGAAAAGTAAAGGAAAATGACTTTTATGTACGTAGAAAAAAATGTAAGTGTCACTTATTAAAAAGAATTTTTGCTAGTCTGACATTTGTTTTTCCTTGATCGTCACTAGATCACACTAGATATCTAACCAGAATATGGTTTTTTTTACCTTAAGATAAAAAGGGTAATAAAAATAACTGTATAAAAGGTCAATGTTTTCCTGACTCCAGCTTGAAAAATTTCTCGTCACAGGTAAGAGGGTTGCGGTTAAAAGACACAGTTGATGTTTCGGCGCTTAAACCGTGTGTTCTCACGTTAACGGAAGGTAAAGTTCTGTCACGCATCGATACGACACCGTTAAGCACCGTAACGGATATAAATTAGAAGCGTCGTTTAAACTAACAGAACATTAAACGATGCCGTTTTGCTTAAACTATTTAAAACGACGTCGCTCTCAATGTCGTACACTTTCTCTTTTTGTGTGACCGTTGTGAATTTTTACTTGCAGAGGATTACAATGAAGGAACAGCAGTGACGCACGTTAGACGACTGCTTGACATCGTCGCCTGCACTACTTGCTTCGGTCCATCGCCGGAGAAATCAGAATCCGTGAAAACTGCGCAGGTTAAGGGAGGTGGAAAGAATTCCAAACAGACGGAAACGTCGCCTCCGCCTTCTCCTGCGTCGAAAGATGCGGTGGTTGATGAAGCCGGAGAGACTAGTCACTCTTTCCCTAAGCTTGGAAGTTTCTACGAGTTTTTCTCTCTCGCCCACCTCACTCCTCCTCTTCAATGTATGATTGTACTTGTCTCTCTATAACCCTAAATTTGTTATCCTGCTTTGATCGATTTTGTCCCACTTACGGTAATTAGGGTTTTATAGATATACGTCGAGTGACGAAGCGGGATACTGAAGATATAGCGACGGAAGATCATCTTCTTTCCATTGATGTAAGGCGATGATGATGGCAAATTTTTATTTGTAGCTCAATTGGTAGTTTCTCGATGTAGCAATCAGCTTTTGGTTGATGTTGTTTGCCTTTTAAATTTATCTCAGGTGAAGCTTTGTAACGGGAAGCTCGTTCATATTGAAGTTTGCAGAAAAGGATTTTACAGCGTTGGGAAACAAAGAATCATGTGTCACAACCTTGTTGATTTGCTTAGACAAATTAGTAGAGCCTTCGATAATGTTAGTTTATTTTGGCTTTCTTATGTATGATCCGTCTATCTATCTACCCGTAACGTTCACATAGTATTACTGAATTCCGTCTATCTATCTACCTGTAACGTTCACATAGTATTACTGAATTCCGTGTTGAATATGGTTGTTGATCTTATTCTTTCTTCATGTTTAGGCTTACAGTGATCTTTTGAAAGCATTTTCAGAGCGCAACAAGGTTTGTTTCTATATCTGAATTAGGATGTACTGGATGTTAAATTGGGTGTAGTTAATGAGGCATTTCATCTATGTACAGTTTGGAAATCTTCCATATGGGTTTAGAGCTAACACATGGCTCATCCCGCCTACTGCGGCACAGTCACCAGCAGCGTTTCCGCCTCTTCCTGTTGAGGATGAGAGATGGGGAGGGGATGGTGGTGGTCAAGGAAGAGATGGCAGCTACGATTTGGTTCCATGGACTAACGAATTTGCCTTTATTGCATCTATGCCTTGCAAAACATCAGAGGAGAGACAAGTCAGAGACAGAAAAGTGTTTCTTCTTCACAACCTCTTTGTCGATGTTGCGACTTTTAGGGCTATCGAGGCTGTTCAGAAAGTAATGGCTGAGCCAGTCTTGGCTGAAGAAAACTCTCAAGTTCTTTATTCCGAGACAGTTGGAGACTTGAGTGTTACAGTAACAAGGGATACTTCAAATGCAAGTAGTAAAGTGGATACGAAAATTGATGGAATTCAAGCCACTGGTTTGGATAAAAAGAAGCTGATGGAACGGAACCTTCTCAAGGGACTTACAGCTGATGAAAATACTGCTGCCCATGTCAGTTTATTTTTAACTTTCCACTCTTTCCATGTTTATTTTTATTTCATCATCCGTATTGTTTAACTGTGGTTTTACAATTGTTTATGGGTGCAGGATGTTTCTACTTTAGGTACTATAAGTCTTAAGTATTGTGGTTACATTGCTGTTGTGAAAATAGAGAAGGAGAGTGAGGATTTAAGCCCACCTTCTCAAATTTTTGACCTCCTTGAACAGCCTGAAGGTGGTGCTAATGCTTTAAATATCAACAGGTGATAATTTCTTATTTAATGAAAAAACATTCATCATTTTCCTCTTTAGCTCATGTTATAGTGGTGTAATTATTTTCGTGTTCCTTTACAGTTTAAGATTCCTTCTCCATAAATCCTCTCCTGAGCAGAACAAGAAAATACCTCAGCAACAGGATGATGAGCTTACATCATCACGGGAATTTGTAAGTAAAATGCTGGAAGATAGTCTTGCTAAGCTTGAGGAAGAGGAGGTAGACAGGGATAGTATCATGAGATGGGAGCTTGGAGCTTGTTGGATACAACATTTACAAGACCAAAAGAATACGGAAAAGGACAAAAAACAAACCAGTGAAAAGTCTAAGAATGAATTGAAGGTTGAAGGGCTTGGGAAACCGCTTAAGTCCCTCAATAACAGCAAGAAAAAAACAGATGTAAGCAGCCCTAAGACGCTGCAGACTGCAGTATCATCTCAGGTTGATGCGATTTCTTCAGAGGCTGATAATGATGCGACAACTGCATCTTTGCAATCCGACGCCGAGAAGAATGCTCAAGAAAATGTGCTTGTCTTGAAGAATTTGTTGTCCGATGCAGCCTTCACTCGCTTAAAAGAGTCAGATACTGGACTTCATCACAAGGTTCTTACACTACAACTCCAGGTTTTACTCTATGTTCATTTACTTATTGTGTGCTAACAAAGAATTATTGTTTCAGTCTTTGCAAGAACTAGTCGACTTGGCACAAAATTATTATACTGAAGTCGCTATTCCGAAACTGGTAAATGAGTCTAAATTTTGTTGTAGAGTTGTCTACTGATAAATATTAAGAGAAAAAAAAATTATATTTATATTTTTTTTACATTCATCACTGAATATAGGTTGCAGATTTTGGTTCATTGGAGCTCTCGCCAGTCGATGGCCGGACTCTAACTGATTTTATGCACACAAGAGGTCTTCGGATGCGCTCTTTAGGATATGTTGTAAGTTGGCCGTGTTTAAATCTCATGGTTTTTAGAATCTACTCAAATGAATTTTGAACATTCATATCTTCTTTATGGTTACAACAGGTGAAGCTTTCAGAGAAGTTGTCGCATGTACAATCTTTGTGTGTTCATGAGATGATTGTTAGAGCCCTTAAGCATATTCTCCAGGCGGTGATTTCTGCTGTTGCTGCTGACACTGACAGAATATCTACAAAAGTAGCTGCTGCTTTGAACATGATGCTTGGTATTCCTGAAAATGTAGCATCATTACCACATAATTCTTGGAGTGTACATCCTCTTATCTTCCGATGGTTGGAGAAATTCTTGAAGAAACGATATGATTATGATCTCAATGCCTTCAGTTACAAGGATCTACGGAAGTTTGCTATTCTCCGTGGATTATGCCATAAGGTAATTTGTGAAAGCTTCATCCATAAAGTTTGATTGAGTTATAAGCTTGTTGCTAATCAGTATATTATATTGAAGTTGTGGTTTAAAATTTCATGTTTTCAGGTTGGTATTGAATTGATTCCAAGAGACTTTGACATGGATTCTCCAGAACCATTCCGGAAAACAGATGTGGTTAGTCTGGTCCCAGTTCATAAGGTAATAGACAAGACAAATGATATTTGGAAAATGTTCTATCAGAATCTGTATTCTTTCTAATAAGTCAGTCATATTCAGACTTTATGTTCTAAATCTCTGCAGCAAGCAGCGTGTTCATCTGCTGATGGAAGACAACTTCTGGAGTCATCTAAAACAGCTTTAGACAAAGGAAAGCTTGAAGATGCAGTTACATATGGAACGAAGGTACATGTCCTGAAAAAAAAAACTACTCAGCTTTTTCTTCAAACTACTTGTTTCTCTGTGCAGCGTCATGATCTAATTTTGTTGTTTTGTCTCTTTTGTTTTTTCCTCCCTTAGGCTCTTGCTAAACTTGTAGCAGTTTGTGGTCCCTATCACAGAATGACAGCCGGAGCGTACAGTCTACTTGCTGTAGTTCTATATCACACTGGTGACTTCAACCAGGTCTGTACATGTATTGTTTAGGTTATGATCATTTTCCTTTGTATGAAAATTTCGAAACTGAAAGTTTTTTTCTAAAAACAGGCTACAATATATCAACAAAAGGCTTTAGATATCAATGAGAGGGAACTTGGACTTGATCATCCAGATACTATGAAAAGTTATGGTGATCTTGCTGTCTTCTATTATAGGCTTCAACATACAGAGCTGGCTCTCAAGTAAGTTTTGCAATCTTGATTTCAAAAGAATTGCGAGATTTAGTGTTTGAATTTTTGATGTCTCTTTCTACCATCTATGAACTTGGATTTTTTTTTTTTTTGTTAGGTATGTTAAGCGTGCGTTGTATCTTTTACATCTCACATGTGGTCCATCTCATCCAAACACTGCTGCTACATACATCAATGTAGCCATGATGGAGGAAGGTCTAGGAAATGTACATGTTGCCTTGAGGTATCTTCACAAAGCTCTCAAGTGTAATCAAAGGTTACTTGGTCCTGACCATATCCAGGTTCTTTCCTCAGTGCTCTGTGTTTTTTGGGAACATCAATTTGTAAGAAATTTGATTTGCTTTTGCTAATATTTTGCTGCTAATTATGTCAAATTCCAGACTGCTGCAAGCTACCATGCCATAGCAATTGCGCTCTCGTTGATGGAGGCATACCATTTAAGTGTTCAGCATGAGCAAACAACCTTAAGAATCCTCCGAGCAAAGCTAGGGCCAGATGATTTGCGTACTCAGGTATATATTACCATGATGTCATATCAGCCAAATGGCCCAAATCAGTAATATTTCTGACCATTGTATGCATTCTTAAAATCTGACGTTCTGTTTATATACTTCAGGATGCTGCTGCTTGGTTAGAATACTTTGAGTCCAAGGCTTTTGAACAACAGGAAGCTGCACGAAATGGTACTCCTAAGCCAGACGCATCTATAGCCAGCAAAGGCCACCTAAGGTCAATTTTTTTAGATATCTCCTTATTTGTTGTTTATAAGTTTTCTTTGTTGTTTGAATGTATCAATCAATTGTACTCGTTGGTCAGATCCTTAGGTTGATAATGTCTTGCAGTGTATCTGATCTACTCGACTATATCAACCCAAGCCATAACGCAAAAGGGAAAGATAGTGTGGCAGCAAAGAGGAAGAGCTATATTTTGAAGGTATGGTTTTTATTTCTTTGGCATTTCTCCACTTTAATGGTTATAAATGCTTAAATGGTTAGACCTGTGTTATATGAAGCTAAAGGAAAAATCCAAGCAGAGCAATGTTACTGAACACTTAGCAGAAAGTCCGAGAGAAAAAGAAAAGGAGATGTCGGAGGAGGAGACAGAAGACACTGGATCAGAAGAAGGTAAATCAAGCGATGCGAATCAGGAGACAATTCTTTCACCAGTTGAAGAACCACCTTCTCCTCCAGCCATTGAGGAGGCTATTGTGGATAATAAGTATCCAATTGCATCCAGTGAAGTTTTAACGGAGACACAACACCATGATGGTAGTGAAGATGGTTGGCAACCAGTGCAAAGACCGAGATCTGCTGGATCTTATGGTCGTAGGATGAAGCAACGACGAGCATCCATTGGGAAGGTATATACATATCAGAAGAAGAATATTGAAGCTGATATCGATAACCCTCTTTTCCAGAATGCTACTCAGCAAAACACCAAATACTACATTCTCAAGAAGCGAACAGCGGCATATGCAAACTATGCGGGTCATCATTCTCCTGGTTTAACAACTCAAGGCACCAAATTTGGCAGGAAGATAGTTAAAACCTTGGCGTATCGGGTTAAATCAGTGCCGCCATCTTCAGGTAACACTAAGACTGCCGGTGAAACTTCAGAAGAAGATGGGTTGAAGACAGATGCTTCTTCAGTTGTGCCATCTACTCTGTCTAGTACTGTGCAAAGTGATGCCTACCATTCGAAAAGCTCTGTTGTTAGTCTTGGAAAATCTCCATCCTACAAGGAAGTAGCACTGGCCCCACCTGGTTCGATTGCCAAATATCAAGTCTGGGTTCCACAAACTGAAGTTTCAGATAAGCAAGAGGGTGATGAGGTGGAGAAAAAAACTGAAGAGGGTACATCAATGGAACTTATAAGGGACGAGCAGATGATTACAGGGTTCGAGGATGAGGTGAAAAAAGAAATTTCTGCAGACGCAGAAACTACCAAACCTCAAGGCGAAGAAGACATCAAGGTAGAGTTACAATCATCTGAACTGGTAGTCGAAGGAAACCTTTTGAATAAAAATGAAGAATCTGGTGCGGGCATTCAGGTGGAAGAACAGGTTGAAGCTGAATTGATAAACAAGGATGTAACAGATATGATCCATTCAACCACAGAGCAAGAAGTGGCAGATCAGTTAGTTTCTGATTCCGATGATCTGAAGGAAAAACTGTTTGTATCTGCTACAGACTTGAGCGATGCCTCGAGAGGATTGTTACCTAACAAGAAGCTATCTGCTTCCGCTGCTCCATTCAACCCATCATCACCTCCAAGAATTATACGTCCTACTCCAATAGGGATGAACATTGGACCGTCGTGGCCAGTTAACATGACTCTCCATCACGGACCTCCTCCTCCTTACCCTTCACCTCCTTCAACCCCAAACTTGATGCAGCCAATGTCCTTTGTTTACCCTCCTCCTTACACTCAATCAGTCCCCACAAGTACTTACCCTGTGACAAGTGGTCCCTTTCATCCCAATCAGTTCCCATGGCAGCTCAATGTGTCGGATTTTGTGCCAAGGACGGTTTGGCCCGGATGCCATCCTGTTGGGTTTTCCCCACCACACATGATCACTGAGCCAATAGCTGCAACTGTGTTAGAGCCAGCTGTGATTCTTCCAACTGATATCGACACATCAGGAGTAGAAGAAGACAAAAAAGAAGAAGAAGAAGAAGAAGAAGAAGGCAGGCGAGATGTGGCGATGACCATTGAAGTTATCGATTCTGTCAACCATGTGAGCAGCGCAGTGGATCGCAGTGAAATGGAGAATGGAAACCGAAAATCGGAGGATGGTGAGAAAACTTTTAGCATTTTGTTAAGAGGGAGGAGAAACAGGAAACAGACACTAAGAATGCCAATCAGTTTACTTAACCGGCCTTATGATTCTCAACCGTTCAAGCTTAATTATAGCAGAGTTATCAGAGACAGCGAGGCTCCAAAGTCTGTAGCTTGAAACTATCTCCAACGATTCAGCCAATTCGATGGAATGCAAAACTCACACGGATCTCTCTATTATTTGCTGTTTCTTAGGGACAGTATAAAGGTTAGTTTCTAAACTCGTAAACTGAATTTTCAAAGACATGCATACATATTATTAATTGATAATATTTGGTGTCTAAATTCGCAGGTTGTTTCGTTAACAGTAGTGGGAAGCTGAGGCTTTTGATAACCACGAAATGGGAGTTGCTATGATTTGGATTTTAAGCGGAAAGGCTATGCAGAGGGAAAAATGCCAAGCCATTCCTATTTTTTTCAATTGAGGTGATGTATTATTATTTTTCTTGTTTTTCTTTTTTTTTTCATTCAGCCAATAAAACGTAGGAAATTTTGGACATAATTTTTTTGGTTCTCCATGTTTGAACTTTAGTTTTACGTATTTACTTGCGTATTTGTCATCGATTACATTAAATCATAACGGTTAACCATCTAAAGTGTCGAAATTACAAACTTGATAAAAACTGCATTGCTCAGAGATTGTCGTGAGTGCTATTTTCAATCGATTTTCTACTAAATTTAATAACGATTAGACATGGAAACATTAAAATATCCATGTATTATTTCATTAAAACCAATCACTATCTCAGATCGAGGTCTCAACTCTTAAGTAATTCATAACGGTAATCTTCGGAGAGAGAGAGAGGTTTATGAATGGCCTTAACAAGCTCTTGGAGAGTCGGAGACATAGCTTCGGGGATCTCTTGGGGTTTTCTTGTTATTCATGTATTGTTTTTTGTTGATGATATTTTTGATTTTTTTTTTCTGATACTTGTAGGATAAGCAAAAAAAATATTTCTTCATATTTGAAAAAGACGAAACTGAAAGCATCTATCACAATTCAAAGACCGAGATCTGCTGGATCATATGGTCGCAATGATCTGGGTTCAAACAGGAATAAAGGTTGCAAAGCCAAGTCATTCCTTTTTGTTTTACCATTATTTTTCTGGTTTACAAATTTTTAATGAAAATAGGAGGGGACTATAAATAGAAGCCATTTTGTTAAAACGGGTTAACGATCGCCGCCGGCGGATCTTCCCGGAGAAGACCAATCTGGTTTTGATAACTTCCAAAGGGGTTTTCACCTTCATAATTTCCCGGTGGGTTATAAACACAAATCGCATAAATGCCTCCGTTTGAACAACCCACACGTGCGCATCCAACCTTGGTACTATCTCTCCACACGATCTGTGTATAATGTCCACACATGTGCTGCGAGTCGCACGTGTTAGCTCTCACGTCGTAAAACTTGTTCTCATCGGCCCATTCTTTAACAATATTTGCGGGCCTCCAATTATTCTGTCCGGCCCAAAATATATTTTCTCCGAACGGACCGTTAGAGTGAAGAAGCCTACAATCTTCCACGCGCTGATTCGCCCACCAGCGCGCGTACGCCGCTAATCTTCCGTCCCATTGTAACGGTGGTTCTCCCACGCGCGCTCGTACGAGGTTGTGTGCGAATAAAAACTCTCTTCTCGCTCTGTTACGTCGTCGTCTGTTCCTCCACCTGAACCTGAACGTGAATCCTTTTCTGGTTAACAACGATGATGAAGACGATAGAAATCGAGTACTCGTCACTGACGGAGAGTTAACGGCCAGTTGTGTGGAAGACTCGCCGTTATTTATTTGGGCTGAGACGGCCCAAAATTGAAGAAGGCATAACGTCGTGGCGACAAAGATGGGTAATGGAGTTCGGATTTTTCGTTTCCGAAGCTCCATTAAAAAAAAAAAAAAAAAAAGTGTCGAAGAGTTATTTACTTAAATATAGGTGGATAGTGTAATTAATTCTAGAATGGAATTTGTGAGATGAAAATAATGTTTTCTATTTTTGAACGTTGGACGTAAATTAAGTCAATGGAAAGTCAACGCACGGTGACTATCAAATCTAGGAATGCCGTTGGAAATATTTGAGATGAAGTAAAACCACATTTAGGATTTAGCTAACGGGAAAATACTATATCATGATTTTTCAGCTAATGTGGTTAATTCTGAAAAAGTCCGAATTTTTATAGTTTTGGTTAGTAATAGAAGCAGCTCTTTCTGTTCTGAATAGATTGATACCGTTTAGGATAATCCCATAACTGGCCCAAACCTATGATCAACTCAAAAAAATTTGTTTGTTTGTTAACTACTAGTATTAAACTTGACAATTTCCAAAAACACTTCAAAGCGAATCTGCCTCCAAGGTAGTGTACAAACTAATTTAGGAATAAATTCAGTAACTTTCAGGCTAAAGGGAACGATGTAGAATAAACCCCACTTAGATCATCTATTAGACAGCACGATATTAAAAAATCCCGGATATGAATAAAGTAAAAAATTAAAACACACGCATTCAAGGTAATTTGGTTGCTTAAGTTGATTATTAAACCAATAAAGTAGTAGAAAATAAACAATCAAAGATCGAAGCACTGTCTCTAACTTCGCGCTGAATCTTCGTTTTTGTCTGACTAAAGAACATCAACGCAAATATCCATGTGCCCTATATAAATATGTGTACGTACTTATTATACCTGTTTATCTTCCTCAGTTAAGATTTCATTGTAGTAATATAAACATTGACATGAATTTTGTTTTAATAATCTTGATACTTTATCTAACTATAATTTCCGCAGATGTCAATCGTTGGTTAACTAAAGTAACTTCCGAGTTGTTAGCTAATTAAAAGAAAATCTCATACGCTCTTTTTGGTCCAAGATATAAAAAATATAATATAATAAAAGACGATACTAATAATACAGCCGACAACACGTGAAGCTTTTATCGACACGTATTTCAACTCCACCGCTTAAAGATTAACTCGGGGAAAAATAAAACAAGTCTAAGGATACAATTGCGAAAACAAAGTTACATTATTCCGTACCGGTCCCGGTAAGGATTAAGCGCATCCTCGTGGAGCAAACCCGACCCGGGAACTCGCTAAATCGTATACGACCCGGAAACCCTGTTGCTGGATGTTCCCGATAATGGATAGTCCGCCCATCGTACCGGCAAACGCAAAACAGAATTTGCCGTTGGTATCAACTGGAATCAAGTAATTTGTCGCCGGAAGTGACACGTCAGCTCCACGGAAATGTAAAACCACAGTCGGGACCTTAACCTCGTTTTTATTGGAGAGATCGAAACACGTGTCGAAGAGAGAGAAATCTGGCGCTCTTTTCAATGTCTTTGCTCCGACCCGGAACGCTTCTCTCATAGCGATGTAAGCGGGTCGGATCAACCGAGTCACAGACGTACCCGAATCAATAATAACTCCACCGTTACCGATCGGGTCGAGTTTGAAAAGTGAAGCGGTTACGCCGGAGACACGTGTCCCTCCTACGCTAATTCCAAGAAGCTCGACGTAGTAGAAAGTATCGAGCTTTGGGTTTGACAATAGAGGCGTGAATTTCGCAAAACGTGAAACGGCAGCGTTTCCAAACATGACTGAGGAAGGTTTTGAAGAAGCGGATCTGTCAACTAAACAGTAAGAGAATTTCTGACTAAACCGGTGACCGGTTTGACCGGGAAACGATAACTTTCCTTTCCCGAGTCCTAATAAACCGGCGGCTCCGACGAAGAGACCTTCATTGTCGTGACCGCATCCAAGAGCAACGCCTTTAACGCGATTTCTACGGAAAGTTAGGGTTTCGGTGGAGAAATCCCCGATGGTGAAGGATCCATCACCGTAAGAGACTTGGTAGAGACAACTCCGACGGCGAGTGTTGCATCCGGCAGAGTCTAATCGCCGGCAGAGAGGTGAAGAACAGGGGATAGTAGAGTAGGTCCGGGATTTTCTCGGGTCAAAAATCGGGTCGGATTGAGAGTAACATCTCCGACAAGGAGCACATTGGAGCCAAACGATGTCACTTCCGGTGTCGAGCACCATATAAACGTATCTCGCCGGAGTACCGACACCAAGGCGCGTAAAGTATTCTCCACTTCCCTGAGAGAGACCAGAGACCACTGAGCTGCTGAATCCGCCGGTTCTTGGCGCGTGAGTTATGTTTCTACCGGGGATTTGAGCGGCGAGTGTGGCGATTGATTTCACACGACGAGAGTCGCGTTGGAGACGGAAACTGAAGAGCTCTTCCGGCGTTTTATTGGTTGAAAGAGCATCGATGTGGTCGAGGTTAAGAGTAACGGAAGACTCAGAGTCGGATCCGGATTCATATTCGGATCCTAGCAGGGATTCAGAGTCGGGTTTAGATTCGGGTTGGAAGGAAATGGGAGAAGCAGAAGGAAGAGAATGGGAACTGGGGATTAGGGTTTGAAAAGAGGGAAGAGAAAAGAAGGAAGGAAGTGAAAGGAAGAAGAAACAGAGAGAAAAGATTAAAGCTTTTCGTTTTCCTTCCATTTTTCTCGGGAAAATGGAAGAGAGAGTGGTCTCTGTATAAATATAATTGCACAAGTCTTCTTCAAGATCACACTCACAAAAAGATGCAAACGGTCTCTTCTATTTTATTTTGTAATTAAACTTTTTTCGACGTGTAATTAAACGTTTGAGTTATACTTGTCTTTGTATATAAAATATCTATCATATTTATCATAAGATTGTGGAAATGCAAAAGTGACATTTTAGATTCGGTGGATAACAAACACTACTTTTTTTTTAATTTTTTTTGGGGTCATGACATAATTATTTATTTCTAATGAAAACTATAAAGCTCATTTTGATGCCTAACACGCCCAATAACTTCCCCATAATTTCGTTCTTGAGTGAGCATAAATTGAAACACCACATACAAATGCTGAAGAAAGATAATTCTAGTACGATATTAAAATTTATTATTCGTGTATACAACAAAGATTCCACGAATCATGAAATATGTTTGTTTCCAAATAATCTGCAAAGACACTTTGTCTAATTATCAAATTGTAATGAACTTTAGATCTGATGAGTCACGATCCTGTTAGATCGTCGATATCATCAAACTTTTATAAAAATTCGAAATAATGACATCAACGATTTGGAATATTCAATGCTTCGATATCTATGTTAACATCATACTATACTACTACATCATAAACATGAATATAATGACGAACTTCTTCTTTGAATGAATACAAGAAAAACAATTAAAAATCAAAGAAAATGGGAAGAGTACTAAATAGTGATATTGGAATGTGTGACCACCAATTAAATGACTGCACACATGGCCAATCTATTCTCATTGTAGACCGAATGTGAATAAAATGAACAGTGAATAATGACTGCACAGATGATAGCATTAATTTTCTATCCAACATTTTCACTCTCATAAGTTGTATCTAATAAGTATATAGGTGAAATTTGAGAATTTCACAACATAGTTCAAGTCTGATGAAGGATTAGTCCATTAGTAAGAAACTCAGAACAAGACATCTCAATATGGCGAAAAGAAACATATTCGACTAAAGGAGACCAGAAAGCAAAAGCCACTACGAGAAAGGAAACAAAAAGTAAACTTTCTTTCTTCCATATGTTAGTTAAACTGCTCACACAACACTGAAAGGGGTCACACATGACATGAACTATTTGCATACAAAAGGATTTCTGGTAAATCAAATAACAATTTTCTGGTAGTCGGGTTCTTAGTTGTAAATGATCTAACAACTTTCATGAGAGATGTCGTGTGTTTTCTTATGAGAGAGTCCATTACAAGAACAACTGTGAAAAAAGGAAAAACTCGTCGATTAATGATAAACTTGATAGTTTTAATGCGTTCTTCAGCATCAATATGTGTTTCTTGTGACTTGTGAGTATCCATTACAAAAGGACGCTCTGCAGCAATACTCTGCGTTCTTCAGCATCCATCTTTTTCTTCTGCTTTTGATAAACCCAAACAGATAACAGTGCATCTGGCTAATTTTCATTACAAAAATCCAAAATAAGTACATTTGGATCCAAATCTGTTCACATCATTTTTATATAAATTTAGTTTCATGTTTAAAATTGGTATTTTTTTACGAAATAAGCATTTCTTTATATTTTGACGACATTAGTTTTAGACTTGTTTGACAAAAAAAAGTTCTAAGATTTTTCTGGTTCCAATAGTTTTAGAAACTTTATTGTTTGCTTTTGATTAAACCCAAAACTATAGTAGTAGTCTCAATACCTTTTTGAATTACAACCTAATTGAATACTAGTCAAAATTCAAAAGTTTTCACCTTTCTATAAACCAGATAATTGGATCACTACATATCTTTCTATAAAAATTCTCTTTGTGTTCACTCCCGGCTCTTTCCACCAGTTTAGTATTAGACTTCAATTTTCCACCAGTTTTACGCTCGAGTCTCACCTCTGTAAGATTGATCTTCGTTGGAAGCACCTTACACATATCGTAAATATTTATATTAGTATAAGAATATTAAAAATCTATTGGTTTATAAATATTAAAATTAAAGTTTTTAAAAAGTTTATTAAAACAGAAACTTAATATTAAACTTACATAACAATGCGAAAACAAATTAAATACATGAAATCTCTAACGATCAAATGACAGGATCCAATATCAGTTTAGTTTCCGCATTATTTTTTAAGCTTATTATTTAAATTTCTATTTTAATTTTAAAAAGTAAAAACTTAGATACTAAATACACATAACAACGTAAAAACAAATCGAATTTATGAAATCTCTAACAATCAAATAACTAAGTTAAATGACAGGATCCAAAATCTGATTATTTTCACATTATTTTGTAATTCAAGTATCTAAATTTAGTACTTTAAAACAAAACTGGAAAAAAATCTTTGAGTAAAAAAATGAATGAAATAAATATATAACTAAATGGAGGAATAAAGAAGTTGACCTGATATAATGCAGTGAAACATGGGGCTGAGCTCTAGCTCTTTTTTTGTTGGGGTATAAACCAGAACTGCCAAGTTTCATTAATATCGAACCAGATGTGGTTATGTCGTAACGAGATCAACCATTGATTAGAGCGAAGATGATGACTAGATGCCTTGGAACCAGAGCTGGAGAAGAGAGATTGCGACTCGAAGCTTTTGCTGTGTTGCGCCACCTCTGAGCAAAAATCTTTAACCACAACATACACTTTGCTTTTTTAAGCTTCGGACCAAAATACCAATATTCTTCTATCTCAATTCAAAAACTGTAAAGGGAGAAGAAGAGATTATGAAAGAATAAGATCAACGGAACAAGATGATGAAATCAGAACTTGGATTTTGTAAATTTGTTTCACGACTGATCGTCTAAGTGGAACAAGGAAAGAAGAGAGAAATCAGACTTCAGAACTTGGGTTTTGTAATTTGTTTCACGACTGATCGATCATCTAAGTGATACAAGGAAAGAAGAGAGAAAGAGAACAAGAACAATTGAATGAATGTGATTATAAAAGCAAACAACTATAATAAATTTTGCTCTTTGAATGAAACAAAGTTGTATCGAGATTTCCTTACCCTCTCATATTTATAGCAAAAGACTTGCACTTAATTACTGAGAAAAGGAAACTTTCAAAAATGATAGATTCGTTACACATAGATCCGTTATATAAAAGATCCGTTACATAAAAGATCCGTTATACAGTGTATTGTATTGCTCTTTCATATAGGCATACAAATACTGTATATATATATATATAAAATACTTTTGACATATACTGTATGTGGTTTATTACAAAATGTAAACCCTTATCATTGTGCGTTTAGATAAGTTTTCATTTCGTTAAATTTTGAGGATGCCAGCTTTATGACCTTTTCTGGTTCAAATACTTTTTAAAAACTTTCCTTTTGCTGAACCCATAACTTAAAGCAACATGTATTATAAACGAAACTAGTTGTGTATTAGTGTATTTCACAGTACATGTTTGAATAACACCTGGTTGACTACAGGTCAATATTCTAAAGTTTCCATCTTTCTATAGACGATTCATCACCCAATCAACCAGATAATTTGGATCACAACAAATCGTTTCAAGATAAAGAAAATCTAAAAAAAAAAAAAACTCTTTGTTTTCACTCTCCACTAGACCAATACCCACTCTTTCCACCAGTTTTACGCTCTAGTCTCACATCTGTAATACTAATATCTTTGGAAGCAGCCTTACACATATCGTAAACAGTTAAGCCAGCAACAGATACTGCAGTCATAGCTTCCATCTCAACTCCAGTTTTGCCAGTACAAGAAGCTTCTCCTTCAATGTCAACACTAAAATCCTCAGGGTTTAGTCTTAGGTCTACATGAACATGCGTCAGAGCAATGTTATGACATAATGGTATTAAGCTGCTGGTTTGTTTAGCTCCGTTAATTCCAGCTATCTTGGCCACTCCAAGAACATCTCCTTTCCCCATTTGATTGGCTAAGACCAAATCGAATACTCTTTTCCCTAGATTCACTTTACAAGAAGCCAATGCGGTTCTCTTAGTATTGTCCTTGGAAGAAACATCAACCATTTGAGCTTCCCCTGAGATCCCAACATGTGTTAGCTTAGACATATCATCAGTAGCCACTTTTGCAGATTGGTCTTTGCTCGTCTGCTGATACACAATATGGGAACTCAGATGAGTATTCTCCGGGTTTGTAGATTCAAAAGATTCAATTTTGGATTTTATTACAGAGAAATCCATTGTGGCAGGACCGGAAAATCCATCGGGAGAGGGTTCTTGTCCAAAGATTGACTGCATTTCCTGAAACACACAAAAGGAAGATGTTGCCAATAAATTTTGAAATCATCAAAATCACAAAATCAAGATCACTGTTGTTGGGCTAAGTATCAAATTGTATATCGCTTTACTCACAGTTGTATCATCGGAAACACCAACTCTAAACCGTTATATTGAATCTACTTAGTTTCTCAACACGATTCAAAAGTTGATTTATGTAGCTAGTTACAGACACACGCAAGCCTAATACAACAAACAGAGAGAGTGATAAAACCTGATTAAGCTCATGTATATTCATCATTTGGGAATCGATTTCATTGTAAATTTTACTGCTAAAAGCCCTTTTCACGGCCGGAACTCGACGGAGAAACATGGCCTGACGAAGCGTAGAAAACATATTCATTCACCACAAGCAGAGAAGAAGAAGAAGAAGAAGAAGAAGAAGAACTGAAAGAAGCGAGATTGACAAAGTAGGGTTCTATTTAACCGGAAATTAAATCGTTCCTTAAACCGGATTGGTATAGAAATCAACAACCGAAAATTTTAAAATCAGTGTCACAATACCGAATCTTTGGCTTTGCTCCATGCTTTTTAAATTTTAAATTTTATCAAGCCTCGCTATAAGTTCATAATTCAATTTAAATGAAGTTATAATCACTGTACTTAGGTGTACAAATTAGCTGCTAATCGTGGCCTAGCGATGGCCCACAATGGTTTAGCCTTAGGCATAGTCATGCCGTAAAGTTCCACTGTATCAACATTTTCCGGCGAAGACCAGTCAAAGCAATGGAAGAGCCGAGCCAAAGCCATTAACACCATCGTCACACCTAACGGAGCTCCGGGACATTTCCTCTTGCCAGCGCTAAACGGCAATATCTTAAAATCCGGTCCGTGGCTTATCTCAACCCTTCCGCTACCGTCCACAGGCCAATGTCGTTCGGGCCTGAAGTCTTCCACGTCGTCCCATATCTTAATGTTTCGGCCCAGTCCATGTGTATTGATGAAGACACGTGTCTTTGCTGGGATGTAATAGCCGTTGATAGTCGTTGGTCGGACAGATTCGTGAGGGATCAAGAAAGGTCCAGCTGGATGCATTCGGAACGTCTCTCGTACCACACAACGTAAATAGTTTAAATGGATAAGATCCGATTCATCGACCATCCGATCTAATCCTACGATTTTATCGAGTTCCTCTTGTATTTTACGCATCACTCGCGGTTGTTTAATCACTTCTGCCAATGCCCATTCGTTTGTAACTGCTGATGTGTCAGTCGCAGCAGCTATCATATCCTAATTCAATTAACAAAAAAAAAAAAACACTTTTTAAATCCTATATTGTAGTTCAAAATGCCAAGTGTGTGTGTAACTTTAAGATTCGCACAATAAATTTACCGGTTAATGTACTATAATCGATTTAATGCCACTAATAAAACATAACAGAACTAGATTCACCTGAATTAGAGCTTTAATTTCAACATCGTCCATGTGTTCTTTACCATTCTCACCAGGTAGAGACAATAAAACGTCAACAAAATCCATTTCTCCGTTGTTGTTTTCTTTTTCCCGTTTTGCCCTTCTGTGCTCCTCAATGATCTTCGTGTGAAAGTTGTCCACACGCTTTTCCACGTCCCTCATTTCTTTCTCGCATCCGGACGGATCCAACCATCTCCAAAATGGCAAGTAGTCTCCTAAGTAAATAACACCCAACAGCCAAAACAATTTATGAGTTATGTGCATAAACTCTTGAGCTTCTTTTGGGCTTACTAGAGATGCAGGCCCAAAAAATTGTTTTCCTAGAAGCATCCGAGTTACATTGTTCATAGAGAAAGCACCCAATACTTCCCTAAGGTTTATTGGCTTTCCGGATTTGGTCCGGTCAAGGACATCCCTTATTAGATACCGAGCCTCCTCGGCCCGTTGGGTCATAAATGATTCAAGTCTTTTTGTTGTAAGTAGGTGTTCCATGCATATCCTCCTCATTCTTTTCCAATGCGGGCCCATTGGTGCTAACGCGACATCTCCACATCCATACGCTAGGTGGACAGCCGCAAGTGTCTTAGGCCTCGATGCGAAGACATCGTCCTGCCGGAAGAGAATCTCTCGGATGGTATCGGGATCGTTCGTTGTGATGGCATCTACATTTCCAAGTCGGAGGTAGACTAATGGGCCGTACCTATCACAAAGTGCAGCTAAATCCCGATGAGGTAAAGGACCCAATTGCAGAAGGTTTCCCAATATTGGCCACCTTGGTGGGCCAGGAGGAAGCCTTTGGGCTTTACATGCCGAGACCTTGAGCCATCTCCATAGGAAAACATTTAGAATGAGGACAGCGAAGAGGGAGGCTAGCACCAAAATCATTCAATCTTATATGCAGTATTCAATAGATATTTCATTATTCCATATGATCTTTGTTGTCTTTCATTATATAACAATTAGTGGAAGACTAGTAGCTAAGTTTTTGTTAGAACTACTAATTATCATTTAAGGGACAAAAAAATCCAACTATATATCTCCCTCTTTGTGTGACACTTTTCCATGCTTTGTTCATGTTCTTTGAATCGATTTATTAGGACAGAGTTAGCTTAGGAAAGGTGGAAAGAACATCGTATTTCCCTTTGATTAAAAAAATGTCAAATTCATAAGAATGGATATGTAAGCAACTCAGCATAGATAGAAAAAAAAAACGTCGAAATTAGTTTAATAAGGAATGGATAAAGTTGAACACATTTAAAAACGTCGTTATAAACTACAGTTATAGAAATATCGAAATGGGAATAAATTATAAAAAAAAAACAATTCCAACTTACGAGTTTTGACCTAAATATTTTCCAAGTTACAGTACATCCAAATAAATGTTTAAGCTTGACCAAATTACTCAAAAACAAAATGTTAAAGTTTGACTAATGTTTGACCTACTTCGGCTAAGTCATCTTTAAAGTTGGGAATTTTTTTGTTCCTTATAACCCACAAAAGGTCAGTATGGAGAAACATATAGTTAGTTTCCCATGTAACTTCTATAGCTTCGGATTAGCTTCTCATTCCCGTGATAAATATACATCTGTCAATATTATCCTTGAAGTGTATGAATCAAGTTGGTTCCATGGTCTAGCGGTTAGGACATTGGACTCTGAATCCAGTAACCGAATTCAAGTCTCGGTGAAACCTTTTTTAATTATTTTCTTACTGCAACCCCAATATCACTCTGTCTCTATAATTTTTACTTTCAGCCGGTAAAGTATGAATTATGAACACTAAAAAGGCTAAAACCAACATCATGACTTCACAAGCACTGAATCAGCTTGCGTTTCTTCTTAAGCAAGTCTGTGAGCAATCGCAATCCTAAACACATTTCTGACTTCACTACACAGATAATATCATAATAAGGATTATTGAGCCAAACTACGACTTTTAACAGCTACGAACACTAAACATAATCGTTCTGTTTCCACTGTAAACCAAGTAAATGATAATGTCTACTCTAGTCAATAGAACTACTAAAATCCTAGTTTGGAGGATTCTTACAGGTATATAACCAAAAAAAAAAAAAAAGCATAAACAAAAGACAGCTAGAAAAAAAGAACCATTCAAAACCGGTTCTTGATTACAAACTTACTTCCACCTTCTTCTGCCTCTCAAAAGGCTATCTACCTGATGATGTTCTTGATTGAACAGAGCTTGTTTGCTCTCTAGAGAACACCGATATCAGCTTCTCTTTCGTTAGCTCTTCAGATTTGATCACAAATGTATGCAACAATGAGTCTTGAGAAACTTCCAAATTCGAGTTTATCACTTCTACTTTAGCCTCTCCAAACATATGGAAGATTCTAGATGCCGGATGAGACTCTAATGGACAATTTACTCTTACTGTAACATCTTCACCTGATTTTTGAATATTAACATCCGGTTCCAAGCTGATCGGCGGGTTTGAGCTATACCCTAACCTCTCTCTCTCTGCTTCCATGACCTTGAGCTTGGCGTGAAGCTCGTTTATGTAAGAAACTGCGTCTCCCAACAATGACGCTTTATCCATCTTTGAAATGTTGGGAACAACAGATCTAAGGGCGTAAAACCTCTGGTTAAGCTTCTCACGCCGCTGCCTCTCTGCTTCTACATGGTTTAAAGCTTCTGCTCTTCCATTCGCGGGTCTCCTTCCACGCTTTCTTGGTCTGTTATTACCAGATTCATCACCACCCACCACGTCTGCCCATTCCGCCCCTCCTTCTCCATCTGAATTATTCTCAGAAGCCCTTGAACTCGCACCAGAGAAATCAATCTGCATTTGAGCAGGAGGAAGCAGCCTCTGCGATGATTGCTGCAAAGGTAGAAACTTGAAATCTTCCGTGCTCGGAACTTCCTTCACATTGCTCGTCCTCGTGTAGTTCTCCGGTTGAACCCATGTAGGACTCAGAAGAGTGTTGTTGTTACCTGGATTCGAAAACATAAACCTATTCCCATTATTATTAGGAAAAGCATCTAATCCCTTGGGAACTCTATCATCCATTTTTCTAACTGTAAGCTTCTCTCTGAACTGTTTCTGTTGTTGTGGCTGTTGTTGTTGGAGATACTGATGATGAACAAAACCAGAATTGTGAAGATCTTTCCCAAATATTTTCGAAGCATTAACCGTTCTGCTATCATCAAACTTTTCAGCTACAACAACGGGTAATACAGCAGCTCGAACCGGAGGCAAATTACTGGAAAACATGGATCTTATAGACAAAATTGATTCTTCACTCTCAGGCAAACAAGTGGTAGAGCCTAACTCAACGACACCAATATCAGTAGGAACCAAAAGAATGGTCCGAATGCCAGCAGATTTAGCAAGAAAGGATCTAACACAATAATCAGAAGGCGAATTGACGAGATCAGGTAACCAAACCGGTTTAGAAGAGGCAAAACATTTGCCAGGACCACCTTCACCTCGAGGGAAAGAGAAATACATAGAAGCAAGAAGAAACATCTCAGTGTCTGTAACTCTATCTAGTCCTAAAACACAGTTATCTTCTTCTAAGCCACCAAACAAAGCATGAAGCTTTTCCAAAACCCTCTTACGCATAGTCTGATGCGTTTCTTCTTCTCTTCCCATACTAAGAATTCTAACGATCTCTGATTTCTCACAATCTTTAGGCTCTCTGCAAGTTCCATCACCCCAACAGAGAACCAAATCACCAGCTTTAGACCGAGAAATCTGCCAGAAAATAGCGTAGTTCCAAGAGAAATTAGAAGCGTTGGGTGTCTCAACGAGGTCCGAGAGCTTGTTCTGGAGATCATCATCGGTTCCAATAGTCATCAAGAGATTCGCATTGGAAACAGAATTGGAAAGCAAGTAATCGAGAGCTCGCTTGCCCAGTAATGAAGCAACTATGGCTTTATCATCCTCGTTCCACACAACGCCACCAATATTCATCTTCTCTATTGTTTTCTTTTCGATTATCAAAGCACAGATCTTCACAAATCCGATTCTTTGTCAAATTCTACGGCCAAATGTAAGAGATTTGCATGGAGCACCAAAGATCTAAGATCTTGTCCTATTTTAAACACAACCAAATCAATTATCAAATAATCGATTATAAATCTTCACGGAATCGAGTGATTGAAAATGGAAAATTTTAGGCCCAGATTTTCCCCCCCCCCACGAAATCAGAAACTTTTCTCAATAATCTCCTTTAATCATATATCTCTCTCTCTCTCTCTTTCCCAACCCGAAATGAAAACAAAACAAGACAAAATAATCACACCAAACTTAAGCCCCATAAAAAGAACCTAAAAATCGAAGATAATATGTTAAACTTTATATGAACAAAAATTGCAGTTTCGCAATATCGCTCCCTCTTTTGTCGCCGTGGCCAATTGAATGAATTCAAGGATGAGAGAGAAACTCCGACTCATGTTCTTCGTGCTATTTTTAAAAAACAAAACCAAAAAAAACACAAGACTTACTTAACCATGGTTAACTATTTTACTACACAGTTGAGTTTTTAATAACATGAGCTAAACTTAACCGGGTCGGGTCTGGATGGTAATTTTGTCTTTGTCTGGACTCAAAGATACACGACCTTAGATTATGTCCTTTTAAAAAATCAAAACCTTAGATTATGTCATGTTTATTATTATCTATATACTTATATAGTACTTGCAATTATATTCAAATCTGGTTTACCAATTAAATTTCTATTAGATCTATCTCAACGGTATAGATCTAAACTAGTATCTGACAACTTGAATAAATTATTTTGTACAGCACATATATATTAAGGATTATATTCTATGAAATAGCTTAATACGCAAAAGTGGCAACCAAACCCAAAATTAGTGATCACTTTTAATTTTTAAATACGATTTTAATGAGTTCAGAGTGTGCCAGGTCCGGTGGTCAAGCACCGGAAACTTTGACCAATTCTATTCTCGTTAATAATGTATTTTTGTGTATCTTAAGATTAGAATTAGAAGTTGTTGTTATATAATTTTGTAGTTTCTCATGATTAAAACAAAGAATACTAATAATATTTTGATTATTTTCAATTCATTTTTTAAAATTCATTAGACGCTAGTCGTGTATGCGGGTTAGGTTTAACGTCTAAACGATTAATTAACATGAATTAATCAAAAATTAGTTTTATATTATTTTAATATTTTAAAAATATATTTATCAATTATATTAATTTTTTAAATAATATTGTTTTCAAAATTATAGTAAATACATGAAAATGTAGTATTAAAAAAATATATATATAATTTTTATTTAAAAATTTAACATAATTTACTATAAAACATCACAAATTCTCAATATAAATGTTTGAATAAAAAACAAAATTTTATTTTATACTTGAAATTTAAAAATAATTAGATTATGAATGATTATGTAAAAAATAATCAGATTAGATGGAGATTAATCAGATTAGGTGAAAAGTAATCGATTAACTAATTTTTTTAAGAAATTAGTCATTAATCGAGTCGGCGAAGATAGATCTGACGATTAGACGGAATATAATTAGAGATATGCGGAGATTTTTAGAATATGGTTTTCAACTAGAAAACACGGAGTATATAGTTATGTTTTCTATATATGTGATTAATTTTTTTTTATTTTTTTGACACCAGTGGTCGAACTAGAGCAGTTTTTTATGTGAGGCACAATAACAAAATAAGCAATATAAACTTTAAATGATTTTTTACAAGAGCAATTTTATAAATTTAACCTAAATCACTTGCCTCATCCCAATTTAACGTAGATCCGCCCCTGAACACAACACCTGTGATTATTTTATTAAACTAGTCATATAGTTTCTAAAGTATACAAAGAATTACTCGACGTTCAAAATTTGCAAAAGTTAAAAACAAATTCTTCGTTTCAAACAAAGCTACAATCTATTTTCCACGTTTATACACAAAGGTTACGTAGAGACGTGAGAAGATAGTCGGGAGTTATAACTTATAGAAATTTGACGTTTTAATTGCCGTTTAAATTATTATTGAAAGTTTGTATTTATTCAAAATAATAATATTAGAAAAGCCCAACTCCCTCAATATAGAGGGTTAAAATAGTAAGCGAGGCGTGCAAAAGCACGTGATATTCACGTGTACCGAGGAGAAGACCAGAATGAGAAGAACGTGAGAAGCATTTAATTTTTTGGATCTTTTATTTTCAAATGCGCCTGCACTGCTGCATTTTCTTTTTCTTCTTAACCTGCTTCCGTGTGTGCTTTAAAAAAAAAAAAAAAAAAAATCTCGCACAACAATAATTGAATTATATAATTTCACTTAGGTGATATTATCATCAAAATATAAACAACGGCTCATGAAATTCTCGTATGCAAAAGTGAACAAATAACTAATAATAATAACTACTTATAGAAAATGGAGTCACGAGTGGATATATTATATGACGGTGAGAAACGCACAGCAAAAGTGGGGACCGCATGATTCACGTGTTTTAAGAATCCTTTAATCCAGAAGTGGGTCCCAGCTTCTGTAAGTCACCAACGACATCAATATACCTTAGAAATTAAATTGGGCCGGTACTACGGACCGGGTTTTGATAAAATTATGGTAACATGGGCCTCATATATTTTGTTTGCTTTGACTGTTCATCGTTTCCCTTAGTGGCCCATCAATTCCAATCGACTAGCAATTAGTGGCCCAACCCCAATTAACCCTCAAGACCATGATCAAATGAATCCTAAATTCTCGTTAATACTTGTGGTAAGAATAACGTGATGTGTCAAGACTCAAGAGTAAGCAACTATAAACGTGGCAAAAGGGGGAGGGGGGTTGGGTTTAGAATTTTCTGAGTATTAATAGATTTTGGTTATATAGGATTCGGTTCAGATTTAGGTATCCAAAATATTAGAAAAAAATAAATTAAATTAAAATTTTATAAATATAATTAAAAATATTGGATATATCGATTATTTTGATATTTTAATTATTATGCTATAAAATAATTTATAATTATAATTTTAAATAATTGAGTCATATACAATATATATATAATTATACATCATTAATATAATTATATATAATTAATATTTTAGTTATATAATTATATTTTCAGATATTTTGACATCTATTTGTTTTTTGCTTTAGTTTGGATTTGAATTTTGAAATATAAAAATTTAGAATATATTAAAATATTTTATTAGTTCGGATTCAATTTTAATTTTTAGGTTGGGATTCGAATGGACACTTCAGCTTTGTATATTTTGCCATGACCTAAATATCATTATGATCCCTTCAGAAAACAATAAATGCTATATAAAGCGACATATCTGGACATGCGATGCCCATATACATGCAATAACATAAAACTAATAAGTTAGCACTTAGGAAAATAAAGGGTTCTTTGTAGATATATTTTCACGATCATGGCATGCATGCACAAATTACACCTAATAAAGAGATTTTCATTCAAAGAAATAAATAATGTATTAATTTTTCCAGTGTCACTTATTGGCCGAAGTTTATATGAAATTTGTTGAGTAAAATATTTTAGCATTTTTGTTAATTTGCAAACTGTATGTACACTCACTATGAAATATGTAAAGTGTACGTGTACATGTTTACTGTGAAAATGTTAAGATATTGATAGTTAATATTATAATACTAGCACACTCAAAGTACATATATGGTTTTTTTGTTAGCTCTTATAGACTTTAGGTTCATAATCTTAATATGATTATAATTCATTCATTTAAGATCAATATATGCGATTAATTATTTTTTTAAACATTACTTTCAGTTTTTATATTTTCATTTTTTATTCATTGTTTATCATCCATCATAATCAACTACCTGTTTTAAAAAGCTTTTTTTTTTTAAATGGTGAGAGATCTCTTACCACTGGTAACGACAAAAAGAAAATAACTTTGGTACCGTACCAATGTGTGGAAAACCTTTTTTTTTTTTTTTGGATAAAGGTTTAGTTTGTTGAAAACTTTGCTGAGACTATTGGACAGAGCGTTCGCAGTACTTGAGAGCTATTGAAAACATTTCACCACCACTCCCGATTGCTGGGAGACAATGATTTGACATATAAACTTTATTAGTTAATTTGGCATTTGAACTTCTATCATATTGATATTGGACATCAATAGCCCAGGATTTTAAAATTTTGTTCTTATACAACATCAGGCAATTTTTTTTTATAAATCATTTTTTTAATTGTTTTTATTTCTTTATTTTTTGTCAAACTATATTTATTAAAGTTAAACTATAATCTGGTTTTAATTTGATTCAGCTGCTTACTGTAACAATTTATGGACGGACTACAAATATAAAGTCATGTTCACTGATTTCGCATTTTTTATAATATTAAAAAAAAATCTTTAATTACTGTTGTGGGGTAATATGAACTACAATTTCACTAGTTTAGTAACTGGTTGTAATTTATTTATTTTTGGAAAATTTACAGTCCGACAGACTAAATTTTATAATTCTATATATATTAGGGTATTTATGTAAATTTGTACAGCCATCCCAACGTTTTATTATTATAATTTATTAATCATCCGAACGTTGTGTGTAGTAAAACGGGGTTGGACGAGATTAAAAATGTTTTTTTTATTTTTTTTTTATAAATCAAGTTTATAAATGTTGGAAAACAGTATGACTTAAAGCATATAACAAACTTAAAGCATATAACAAACTCTTTTCAATGTTACAAAAGAGAATGAAGCTTTCACTACTTCCCGATAACGAACCGATCGCCGCCGTTAAATCATGCAGCGGCGGAAAAAGAGAAACCAGCTCGACAACAAGACATCCGGTGTACCATGGAGTTCGCAAACGCCGATGGGGAAAATGGGTTTCCGAAATCAGAGAGCCCCGGAAAAAATCTCGGATTTGGCTTGGATCTTTTCCGGTGCCGGAGATGGCGGCTAAAGCTTACGACGTGGCGGCGTTTTGTCTAAAAGGTAGAAAAGCTCAGCTTAATTTCCCAGACGAAATCGACGATCTACCTCGACCGTCCACGTGTACGGCCAGAGATATCCAAGTCGCGGCGGCCAAAGCGGCCAACGCCGTCAAGATCATTAAAACAGACGATGATGATGATGACGTGGCAGAAATCAACGACGGAGATGATTTCTGGGAAGGCATAGAGCTTCCGGAACTTATGATGACAGGAGCTGGGTGGTCGCCGGAGCCTTTCGTGGCCGGAGATGATGCCACATGGCTTGTCGACGGAGACTTGTATCAGTATCAGTTCATGGCGTGTCTGTGAGTGTTGTTGTCGAACGTGTCGTATTCGTGATACGTGTGCGTTGTATCGTTATTGTGTTGGCTAAACTAATTTAATGCATATATATTTTATTTATTTGTTTCTATAGTTGTTTTACGTGATTAATAAGTAGATATATGTTTCTTCATTAATTATTAGTTTTGTACGATACTGGAAATACGAATATAATGTGGGTTCTTTCTTATACAGTTTCACTTCAATAAATTTGTAGAAATAAGTAACAAATGTTACCACTTTTAACTAAAGTGTAAAACTCTAAGGGTTAAAAAATTATGTAGCAAATAGAGTAAAGTTAAATTAATGGTTTTCGAATCATTGGAGCTTGGATTAAACTTCTGAAAATAATTAAAAATCCTATGAAATATGAAATAGGAATATACTCTCATTTGTTTGGGGAACGTAATTCGCTACCTAGCATAATTCCGAATTGGAATTTGGAACAATTCTGTCGTTGTTCATGCAATAGTTTTCTGGACCCATATCCAAATTTAATATCAAAATATCATTTTCAATTTATTATTGATATTTATCTTTCTTTCTTTTTTGACGTCAATATATTATCATATTGTTTTGTTTTGTCTTTCATAATTTCATATAAAACACAAAACAGGACTCCTTAAATGAGTAATGGGGGTTCGAGATTGATGTTCTGTCCATGTGATTTTGGGAGTAGTAATGTAAGTTAATTAGTGTATACAAGCTATGTTTAAAATTCTGATCATATAAGAAACAAGTCAACCATTTTTTGTGTATTAACATTTACGATTGGCAATATTACTTAATTCAATAATTTATGTCGACCTCGAAATTTGTTCGATTTCAGTTTCCCTGATAGTTAGTTACTTTGTTTCAAATTTTTTAAAAAGTACTACAAGTTTTCAAGTATCTCAATTCAATATCAATTACATGATCGATATAAAAAAAACGATCCGGGATATTTCAACACTCAAGCTACCCAGGGATCAGCCACAATGTAAGAGAATGTCCATATAAAAAGACGGTTATGCCCTCTTCATGCTTCGTTGGACCTAAACGTCCTAGTTCTGTCCGCTCCGGAGTCTTTCCGTAATAAGGGGGGAACGGGCAGGCCATAAGTGTCATGCCGTTTTTCTATTAAAAAACGACAGTACGTGCTACTTCCTATTTATAATCCAGCACTCATGATAGTCAGTTTCCTAAATGCTAAGCAATAAGGAAAAATCTATGTACTAGTTTGAAAGTTTTGGCTGATCGAAGTATGTTCAAGAACCATACTAACCGTAGTGCGATGTTTCGGATTGTGATAAAAAAGAAAGGTGTATTTTTCTATATGATTGTTTCCTTAAGCACTTATATTTCGTCTTAAAACTTAAGTACCCTTAAGTAGATGTAGATCCTATATTATCACGTGGAGACACATTAAAACTGTTAATTGATCCAACTTATTTTATACAACATAAAGGCCAACTCCAATGAATAGATTTTCTCAGTATCTTAATATATAATTAGTAATAAATTTTAAGAAAGTGAAATATACCATGTCTGCAGATACACTAAGACTGTACTTTTATTAAATTTAATATTAATTAATCGTAAAACACTATATTTCTTTTTATGAATGTTGTTGCTCTATGAATGTAAATATAAATTTACGTGTTAAGAACTGGACCACATAAACTTTTATGTTAGATATAAATTTACGTGTTAAGAAATGGACCACATAAATTTTTACGTTCTCCCAAAGAATCATCCGTACATATACCACTTCTAAATGTATGTATTTAGTTCGAATCCTGTAAGCTCGACACTTTGTAAAACCTAAAGTCAATATGTATTAATATTTACAATAGTTATTTTTATCTTATACTATTTTAACATCATATATATAACATATTGATTATTCTTGCTTTTTAAAACAAAACTTACGAGCCTGGTCATGTAAACACAATTCGAAGATTAATCTTAAGGGAAAAGAAATGTGTATTCAAACCAATATTGGATTATATTAAACCTAATTTTGACCCTTTAATATCTCGACATCTAGATATTAAGCTGTGGTACTGGAATATATTGTGTTCATGTAGGACACACAAAAAGACGAGGACGCGGGAATGGTACTCGCATAGAACCAAGAGCTGTCTGGGTGGTCGTCTCTTTTGATGAAATTATTAATATTGTCCTTCCATCGTCATAGTACAGTTTTGCACCACATATTATTTAGTAGATTTAATACAACACGTGTTGAATAAATCACGGCTAAAACGACACTCGAATTTATTATCTGAGACAAGGATTCGTTGGACTTGAATTCAGCTTAGAGCTATTTTGTGGTTTAGAACTCGATCGTAAATGTACAAGAAAATTGAATCTTGGTTTGTAGATGGGAAAATCTTGCTGCGTTTTCAACCGCTTTTTAGTATGATAATGATCAATAAATTATATTTCTGCTAGCAATTCAGTAAAGTATCTTACAAATTACAACTATTCTTTTAATTCAAACGGAGATATAATATCAAATTTGAACAAAAAATGGCGAAATAAAAAAACAAAAAAAAAGAGATGAAATTTAAATTTCTTTTGTTTTCAATGTCTGTAAAACACTTTTTCGCGCACATGGATCAATGATATTAATTGGACTGGTAAAATTTCTGGATTTTTATTGCATATTATATTACCTTTAATCTTATTCTCAAACTTTCTCAGTTAATAATTATAAGATTGATAAAAGTTGATAATGGTATAAATTATACGCGTATACCATCCTGAGAGACACGAATCCAATAAAGTTAGACAACCCCTAAAAAATATCTTTATTAAAAAAAAAGTTTGGGTCTGAAATTTGTTTACAGAACATATGGGCTAAATCAGCAAATTGGGTCAAATATAGTTCCATTAGTGGTCAAATTGGGCTCAAATATGTAAATTTTTTTTTCCGACTCCAACATTCTCAAGCTTTTCATGCATTTCCAACTTGTGATTGAATCTCGTTCTTTTTTTTTGTCAAATCTGTGTAGAAGGGAGAGGGTCCCAACCAAAATAAGATTCTATAGAGTAGAATCTTTGACAGAAATATGCCACATACTTTTTTACATTAAGACAACGAAAACACACAAACATAAAACACAATTTTAGAAGCTAAGTGAATGTTATAAACCCTAAAATCTTGCAAATATGAGTTAGAAAAGACATTTTCAAGATTTCAGAACCACCTAAAAGGTAAACAACCACCCAACAGTCCAACCTAAGAACAAACCAGCACCAATAAGACTAAACCCTAATGCAAATGCCATCATATATCTCCCAATCTCACCCATTTTCTTCTTCTTCTTCTTCTTCTTCTTCTTCCCTCTTTGCTTCCTCTTCTTCAGATTCATTCCTTTGATCTGTTCTTCTTTTTCTTCCTCTTCCTCCTTCATCTGCAGATAAAAAGCTTCCATTTCAAGAAGCTTTAACCATTCCTTATACGCCAACATCTTACTCGCTTGTCTCAACAAGATAGTTATCACACGGTCTTTCTCAGCGCTAGCTTCTCTAGCGGCTATCTCTGCTTCTCGGGCTCTGGTTTGAGAATGCCTTAATGCTTCTAAAAGCTGCGCTTTGCTTAGATCATCACTCTTAGTAGAAGACATTGGACTTGTGTACTTGGTCTCTGTGCTACTATTGTAACTCAAAGATCTCTCAAACCGATCACTCCAAAGTCCTTGTTTCCATGGCGATTTAATCTCTGTTCTGAACCCTTTTTCGCCACTCGTGCAATGAATCCTCTTGTGGAGTTTCTGAGGTGGGGGAAGATCACAATTCTGGATATTATGATCAATTGATTTAGTCGCCACCAAGAGAGCTAATTCATCTTTATCCAACGTGCTCCTCCACCACGGCGTTGTAGCATTAACATTCTTACCAATGAAGCTGTAGTCTTCTTCTTCTTCTCGTATCTCGATCATGTCGACAAATTCTTGCAATTTCTTGCATTTGGTATCTTCAAATAAACAGTTTGTAATCTCCTCACCAGTTTCAGGTGGTCCCTTAAGCCACCATTTGGTATCGCATGAGAACTCAGAGGAATCTCCAAAACTCCCTGAAGAAAAACTATTTTTTTCCGTGTTGCCCGAAGATGAATGATGGTGTTGGCAACAAGCTAACCTCGGAGCCATTTTAGCATCTTCATGAAACACAAAGCAACGACTTGCTGTTCTTTGCCACAATGCTCTTGCTTCAGCTGCTCCCATTATTACATCAAAGTTAACACACACGAACCCTACAAAGTTAAGAGAAGAAAACACAATATAAAGGACAAAATTTTCAATCTATGAATAAAAAAAAAATTTGTTCTTCTTCTCCCCCAGATCCACGCAGTTGAAACATTAAACACCTGGGAAGGAGTTTGTTTCTTGCTACTCTCGAGATTGCTTCTAAGCAAATGATTAATTCACATACAAGCGAATGATTTTAAGGAATTTAATTTAACAATTCACGCAACTCTTGGGATCAAGCATTTTTTTAAAAGAGTCATTAACATAATAATATCTCCGTTAAATCAAAACCCATTCAACCAATCCAGATATAAAGATGATTGCTTCATTACCATATTAAAACAATAAAAATCAAATTTGAGCACAATTAAAACGTACTGTTGAAGAGAAATAAAGTCTTGAGCAAAATAAAGATCATGCGCAAGATTCTGCACTGGAACCGAGAAAATTTACCAAATATCTCAGCGATTCCAAAATCAGAAGCAGACCCATGAAACAAAACCACAAGAAATCATCGTTGACTGAAGAGAAAACAAACAGATCGAAGAGACCAGAAAATTTAAGAAAAACAGACAAGAAGACAGAGCAAAAAGTGTAGGAGTAGGACTTGTATAAATAAATAGATCAGAAAACAGCGAAATAACTAAAGATACCATTTTTATTAGTTCAAAGATTCCATGAATCTCTATTAACAAATGAAGCGATCTTCCAACCGAAGCTTTTGGCTTTTCTGCTTCTGCTTCCTTTTTTCCGTTCTTTCTTCGTTTACACTCGGGCCCCATGGAACCAATTTTACAGTTTTTCCGTAAAGATGTCTAAGTTACGATATAAAACGACACAGTTTCAATAACTTGTTGGCTTGGTAAGCATTTGGATTGACTACACGTGTCGAGTAGTGAGAGAATCTACGGTTTCTAAGATATGGACCCCACTTCGATTTAAAGGATAAGATGATTTTTTTTCTTACATGGGAAAAATAAAAATCTTTAGTCATATTCCATCTTTTAATGATTCATTCCTTCGTTTTGTCGGCTTAATTCGGCAAGGAATACCAAGTAAGCAATTTTTAATCACGTAAATTATCAATTTTCCAGTGCTTTATACAATTTAAACGAGGGGTTTTACTTGATATCATGCACGTACATACATATAAATATCCATCCAGAGGGACTTCAGTGGGACACGTTTCATTATAGAGATCTCGTAGTCAGCCACGTGTTCTTTAGATCCCACTGAATCATTACGCCATATTGAGTATTAGGGCCCAGTAGAAGTGACGTTTGAGCCCAAGAGAAAGCTTTATGAATTTCGTGTTATATTGAAAAGAAAAAGATCAAAGCTTCAAAATTAGTTAGTCACAAATATCCAACAAAACATGACTTTTTCGAATTAACCAATTCATATGAACATTTATACATATATGTATTTTTGATTATATCCCATTTTTCTTTTTTTTTTTCTTCTTCTTCCTTGTTCTCTTGCCGCAAACACAACTTACTTATCACCATTGATGCCAAAGATGCGGACCTTATGCATGTTGGGGAACTTGGCAACGACGAGAACCATAACAGCGAGTGTGTTGAGGAACAGCCATGGATGTCTGTAATCAGTTGTATGCGATGCTATCAAGTACCTGTGGTTATATTTAGATGTGTCAGTATCTACTGATTCAGAAACCGAAATAATAATGACAACAAATTTTGTTGTCAAGAACAAGTACACAAGATAAAAAGCTCAACGAGACAATTGCAAATCTTGTTTGTATACATTATCGGGTTAGCGCGTTTTCTAGAAATAGAGTGTGAACTAGAGTCTTAAGATGTAGCATATTGACCATATGAGATACAACACACAAGGATATGTGCAACTAAAGAGAATCAATTGCTAAGAAAATGTAGAATGGAAATAGACGAATGTTAAAATTTTTGAAGGAATGAGCAGGTGAGACTTACAGGACAACAGGAACAACGGTAAGAAATTTGCGGTTGCGGGTAAGTTGTTGACCGTTGTCCATTTGTTCCCACCAAGTCAAAGTGTTGTAGATTCCTTGGTCTTCTGCAAATGGAGTTCCTTTCATCCAGTGAAAGCAGTGATACGTTACCTGAAGACATATCACAAGTACAAGTCAAATTTCATATTTTGCAAAGAGTAGGTAAAATGCCAAAATACAAATTCACAAGTAACCCTATTTTATTCAACAGCTACTACACCTTGAGATGAATTGAATAGATGCCAAAAGTAATTTCAGTTTGTGATACCAAAGCTTGATGAAATCATTAATCAAAGTTTAATTGCATCTTAATTCAAAGCTTGGTGAACTCATCAACATTACTGATACTAACCAAACTGATGAAAGAATGTAATTATATCTCAAATTCGAAGCCTGATCCAAATGAAGATTAATGATAACAAAACCGAACAATTTCAAATTCAAAAGGGATCAATTGCATGTTAATTCGAACCCTAATCAACTAAGAAACCGCTGATAACCAAAGAGATCAATTCAAAAGATATAAAATCCAGATATCAGGAAATCAAAATAAGAGAAACAATTCAAGAATCAATCAATTAAAATACTAAAGAGCATACATAAAATAATAAAAACAAAAAGGAGGGAAGGATGAAGAAGAGTTACAAGGAAGTGAGCGAGATTAACAACAGTCCAAGCCATGCCAGAGGAACAAGCAGAGACAGAGAGAACAACGAGCCAAGAGAAGAAGAGAATAAGAATATAAGTAGTCCAAACTCCTGGATACATGAACCATTCCGTATTCCTATTCATATCCGGTGGTTGAACTGCTTTCACATACAGATTCGCCATTTCTTCTTCTTCTTCTTCAAATCTGATCGATCCGATCCGATCCGATCCGATCTCTTCTTTCCGATCAAAGTCTTTTATTATTGAAAACAAAACCCAGATTCACAAAATTATATTTCTCTTTCGGCGAGAAAGCAAAATATTGTCTGTTTTGTGGAAGACGACTGATTTTTTTTAGCATCTCTCTAGTGTGTAGAAGTAGAATACGAATTAATAATTATTGGGATATTTTTACTTACATACGCAAAACCAAAACGCTACCGTTTTGTTGCCCACTTTTACCAAAGCTAACACAAATGTTTTATTGTTGGATTGGATGATTTTGTCTTCAACTACAAGTCTTACATAATAACTTATTCATTACAAGCGTTGAGCAAATCATAAATATATGTTTCATTCACCTAACAAATTCGGTATCAGAATCTTCTTCTTCACCTTGCTCAATGGTCTTTAAGTCAAGGTTGAGAGCCAAATCCTCAACTGAAACCTTAGTGACATCGCTTCTAACGCCAATGTCCGTAGCATAGCGACTCATACAATACATTCCAGCAGTAACTGTTGCCACACCAATGGGACTTGGAATCAGCAGTTTGAAAGGAGAAGAGAGAAGTGCAGCCAAAGGAGCACCAACGATAGAAGATGCTTGACCGCTTCTTCCTACACCAAGCTTATCCATTATAAGCAAACCAGTCTTGCAATATAGCGCAAAATCCTCGCAGTTGTTCTTGAATATGTCGTAGTTGCCAAATCCGTTTTGGAGAAGGTACATTGCCCTGTGGATGACAGAATCAGTTGGATCAGATAGAGCGGTTGTGCAAGTACCACCCCGGATGTTGGTGAGGAAAACCGATGGACTGACTCCATATTCGAAGCAGTAGAGTGAGCCGTTCTTGAGGAAACAGTCCAAACATGAAAGGAGTACGTCACTGTTCGGTTGTCTGAAACCACAATCAGGAAATATGGAACAAACATTTTCAGAGGAAGATGATGATGACTCCATGGGAGAAGAATTGAGGTTATATTCAGGTCTGAAATGAACAACTTTGGACCCACCAACAAAGATTCCTGCAAAAAATATTGCTCTCCAACAATCTAATCAAAGCCCATTAGAAGAAACTGTCTACACAAGAGTATCAACAGACGAAATTGTGAATAATCTACAACGTCCAGCAGAGACAAAAGAAGATGATGGATAACAATCAGGGTCAAACAAGCAAAGATCGAAATCTGAAGACAATTAAGCAAAGTTAAAACCTTTTTTTTCTATAAGATCTGTCAAGACTCCAGCTAGATAAAGTCAACAAATGTCAAGACCAATAGAAACTAAAAAGACAAGACCAGCATTAACCATAATTTCACACATATAACAAAATCGGACCTTTTTATTTTAATGATAGAATAATCAAGAAACAGAGCAAGGAACAAAATTAATTACCATGGTGAGAATAAGCGAAAACTGCTCTGTAAGTGTAGATGTGATCTCCTGCCTTTAACTCTTCTCTCTCCATCTTGTTCGTTAGCAAACCCATTCTTCTTCTTCTTCTTCTCTCTCTGTACAAAGCTTTTCTCTTTCTCTTTTCTCTTTCTCTTTTCTCCTTGCTTGTGAAAATGCAGGAAACGTCGTTACAAGTGTGAGCTCTGACGGTGGGATATGACGTCAGCGAAAAGAGTAAAGTAACGTTTTATGGAGAAACATGATTTGGATCAATTAGGATCTGTTGAACTAACCCGTTACGGAGTCTTTTAACGGCGTTAATTATATTCTAATCCCAACAAGGTACAAAGTGTTGATGGACGAATCGCTGATTTTCCGGGGCCTTTTGACATTTAATTCCAGGCGAGGGTCATACTGTACTTTCACATATTGATGGTTGGACTATCAAGTAACCGGAAACAACAAGGGAACGACTTGGTCAAGCAAAGGATTTTGTATCCGACACGACATCGTTTTAGATTCCCCCTCGGATTCTTCGCAAGTATTTTTTTTTTGTTTTTCTCGTATAAATATATTTTCTTTTATTTTTCTCCAAAGGTTCAACCAAAACATAACAATTACATGGCGTTTATATATCAAAGAAACAAATACTATGACACTGTCAATTTATTATTAAATACAGAAGCTCCAATTATAAATTTTGACATCAAAATCTGGGTGTTCTTCCAATCTCTGTCTCAACTCCTTAGCTTTCGCTGTGTCCTTACCCAATATTAGAGAGAATCCTCCACCACCTGCACCTACAAGCTTGAAACCTGAGCTATAAGGTTATGAAAAAGCGAAAAGCTTATCCACGAACTCATTGCTGCAATACGGGTCAAGCTCTTGATGCAATCTCCAAGCTTCTGACATTATCTCGCCCAGCTCATCCACTTCACAGTTCATTAACGCTTCTCTCCCTGATTTCGCCAGATCCGTCAATCGCTTAATGCTTGAAATCAAAAGATTATCTCTTTGCAGATATCTTGCTACAACCTTGTGTAGGACTTGATGAGCAAGCCTGACCTGTTAAACAAATGCATGAATTAATGAGAGACTGTTATTGCCACCGTTTTGTATACCTAACAACAACTCTTCATCCTCTCTTGCCGTTGTTGTTATTACTTACTTGACCCGTGAAAACAACGAGGAGGCGTTGCTCCAGCTCTGAGATTAGTTGCTGCGAGGCGAGTAAAGGAACAACTTGAAGACGCAGAGGAACTCCTGGAAAACTTGAAGTAAATTTGATTCCTGGGTATAATCCACCTATCTGATCTTGCCAGCCACCTCCAGTACCCATGAGTTGCTCCAGCACCAAGACGAGCCTCGCAACGTTTTCGTTGCTTTCATCTCCATTAGATATCTGGAGAAGTCCTCTCACTACAGCTGCAGCTAGAATGCTAGAGGTTCCTAGACCACTCCCACGAGGAACATTGGCCCATGTCTTTATTGCTAATCCTGTGGAGTGGACAAAATCTTCCTGGACAATGCCTGTTACCAATAGAGCAGATTTAACAAGCCTGAATGGATCGTTGATTTCAAATGGTGTCTTGATGCTTAATGGATCTTCGATATGTAGCTCGTTTCCCGCATCGTCTTCGATTGAGATTCCACTCTTCTGATTAGTTGTTTCGATGGTTGTGCCTATTGGAAGTGAACCTTCTAAGGTTATAGCCATGTTCAGGACACAACCCGCACGTTCTAAACTCCATGGAGGTGTATCACTCCATCCTCCTACAAAATCTACGCGAACTGGTAGTTCAACTTTTGTCCTTCTTGGTTGAAAACCTCCATCCATATGAGAAATATGATTCTCGGAATTGGGCTTGCTGCTTGATTCCAAGAGATGTTCTGAAGAACAAATAAATAATTTATCCAACTTTATCCGTGAAAGAAAAATGCTAAGCAAACGCTGGTCGCTAAATTTTACCTCGAAAACCATATCTCACAGCTGAAGCAGTTTCTTCTGCAACTGCTCCCCAGACTTTATGCTCCAATTCTATAGCTTTTGCCTCATCCCCACATGCTCGAAGAAGATCAACTTCTACTTGATAAGCCCGACTCTTAGGAAGAATTTTGGAGTTTTGCTCCTGAAATTTGGGACACTGATCCAGAAAATTATGGCATATTTCCAATCCTGACGACTCTTTCTGTAAAATCTCATGGCACAGCTGAGACAAATTTCGCCCAAGCATGCCATAGTTCATACATGCTTTAGCGATTCCAGCGGCTAGATCAGCTTGATGATTGCTGGAACCATTGCACATCTCAGGAAAGTTTATTGAGCCGTGCAACTCCTCTAAGCTTACTCGTTGTGAGCTTCTCCACAAGGTAATCATCTCCTTATTTCTACTATCATCCAAACCCATCAACCATGACGCTAACTTCAGCATTTCACTATAAGTGAGAATTGGGAACAGTTTTGCTTTCCACAAACATCTGTCTTGTGCTGCATATGAGTTCCAGAGGTCACTTTCCTCAATTCCAAGATCAAACAATACCTTGTCCAAGGGTTTACCACAAAAAGTTCCATCTTTATGAATTGAGTTCTTTGGATTATCATGGAGACCACAATACACAATCACTCTATCCTTACGTCCCACTAATGGAACCTCCCAAAGACAATCCCTATCTGGAAGCATGAACCTGGAACTCTCTGGAGTTTCAAGACCTTCACTTGGGATGTGAATACCAACAACTATGGACTGCGAACCGATTTGTACAGCTCCAGAAATTGTTGAATCATAGATAAGTGAATCTTCACCAATAGAAACACCAGGTGAAATTTCACTAGACAAAATAACAGAAGATGCTGCAATGTCAGAAACCGTAGTTGCAGGGATGGAACATAAGTGTCTTCGACCTACAATTCCTGAAGCATCTCCGCTTAAGTGATCCAAGACCTCACTTGATGTTCCAAAATGCAAAAACTGCAAATCATCTGACACAAGATGATATAAAGGAATTAGAAAAGTAATTAAGTGCAAACGAAAATTTTCTAGTTTAGTTGGTCTTGGGAGCAGTACAAACATACAGGTGCAGTAGCTGTACATCATTTGCCTCCCTAGACTGTTAACAAGAAGTTCACCCAAAGGTCGGGTCCGTAGCCAATCATGCCTTGATGGAACCCAAGCAGCCACCAGATCTTCATACAGACTCATCTGCAAAGTCATTAAACCACACCATTACTAAAATTCTGTAAGAGGGTCAATGTCTGTTCAAAATGTAAGAAACTTGCCTCTTTTTTACTGCCTAGAAGCTCTGAGATCATGGGTTGGCACGAGCATCCAAGTGCGACCAGGTCCAACCATGCTCTGCCCCTTGCAGATATAATTCCAGTGTCAAGGAGTGTGCGACCATCAGGTAACATTGCATCTTTCTTGAGAAGCTCCTCAACTGTAGGCTTCTGCAGAAGATCATTTACTAAGCTGACAGTATAGCCTTCATCAGGGGACTCAGATTTGGAAGTGACAACAACACCATGGTTGGAAGCAACATCAAGAGTGATAGGCACAGTAACTATGGAAGCTGCGTCTTCAGGGAGAGTCATTTTAAATGCATCAAAACACGGAAGGACATCTCCAGTCATAATGAACAATCCACCTTAATAAGTTAAAAGTTAAGATCAGTCATCATAATGAAGACTCCTAAAACAGCAAGCTTCAGAACAGACAACAAGAGCACTGGAATCACATTGCAGATAAAGTAGGAAAAGTCACCTTCATCTTTGAAAGCCTGTCTTGCACATGAAGCAATTGCAAGTATATGATCAAAAAGAAGAGGAACAGGACCATCAGGATCATCAGCTGCAAGATATGGAAGTGGTAAGAATACTTTCCCCATAGGATTAGCCCAGGGCACCCTTTTGGAGTCGCCTCCAGCATGAAGCATCAGTACATGCTTTTCAGAGATGAATCTAACCCAAGACTTTGGAGAAGACTGCCTACAACTACCATTTGAAACTTCCACCTGATGATTATCAACATAATCATCAAAATTGACACTACAATGTTCAATCAAACGAACAGATCTAGTGATTATCCAGCGTTTGTTAGAATTCATGAAAATATCAAACCTGTCAACACAATTACCTCGGAACCATGATGGAAACCTAATTTCTCATAGTGGCGAGCGAGAGCATAAATGGCGTTAAGAGTGGCAGCACCAGAGCCGATCCGCTTGCCATGTGGATCAGGAACGGCCAAAGTGACAGTGGAGTTAGCAATCCGTCCCATGCGCTTGGCTCGAAGGAGCTGCCATTCGTAGAGCTCCGCTTGTTCAGGACTAGCAGCTGTGAGAACGATCGCATCCCAAGTAGGGACCCTAGTGGAATGGCGCACCGAGAGCCTTAAATGGTACCATGACTTGCGCAAAATCGTGGCTAAGTCAGCTTTCTTCTTTTGTTTGGTTTTGGAGAAACCATACATTTTGTTTCTCTTGGCGACCAAATGTGAGAAAAACGAAATCTGGAAGGTTTAGAAGTGGTCAGAGGAAGAAGACCCAAGTACTCTGTTTTTTTCAACACACAGATCCATCCGGTCAAAGTCAAACACCATTGTCATTTTATATCAAAGCAAAAAAAAAAAAAAAAAAAAAGACCTGATTTTATATCCACTCAAAGTTTGAACACTCGTAACAGTTTTGGTGGCTCAAATCATCGCTTAGACCAGACTACAGACCTGCAAGAATCTCCTTAATGCTACTTTACGTCAATCACTTGCAACATTATGGATTCTCTGATTTGATTTAAGGTGAGCAAAGCTCTGGAAACCACTATTGATAGATGAATTTACTTGATCTATCTCCCAAAGATTATAGCTTTGCGCAATCGAAACACCCCAGCCTTGCTGCATTCTTGGTGATTGGGAAATTGGATCAATATTTTATATAGATGATTGCTTAAATTTCCAAAATCTCTTGAGCTGAGACTCAAAGACACAAAGAAGCAGAGTATATAGAAAGAAAGGACCTGCAACATTTGCAATGGTACAACAAACTCAGAAAGAAAAGTAAAAAAAAAAAAAAAAAAAAAAAAAAAAGAGTGATCATTATTCCTCGCGCCAAGTGAATTCGCACTTCAAGCATCTATAAAACCTTGATTCTGGCTCATCAGCTGAACGAATCTGCATTGATCTGAAGTATGCCTTGTCGTGGCTGCATTTTGGACATGGAGCTGATATACAAAGAATCCAAAATGAGAAAACAAAATGTATATATAACCAGAACTCTTACTCTTTCCCAGTTAAATCATTTTTAAAGAGCAATACGAAGTGCTAATTCACAAAGCCACACAAGTGAAGTGTTATAATAGCAAATTGCGCTGTTTATCATCAAAGACATTCACTAAAAACCAAAAAAAAAAAAAAAAGAACTTAAATCAAATTAGATCATGGAGTACTCACAATCCTAGACTATAATTAAGAGACAAGAAAACACCTTCAGTTTCAGCTTCTGTTGGTATGTCCTCTTTTGTGACAACAGCTTCTATGGATTTCTTAACCAGAAGTTGTTTCTTCTTTATCTCCACCTGTTCAAAATTCCAAAGCATCAAGATTTACCCCCAAAAAAAAAACCTCTAAGAAAAAAAACAAACCTGTCTCTCGATATAGGCAACGTAAGGACATGTAGAACAGAAGAATCTAGAATTTCCACTTCCCTCATAACGCAACATGTTTCCACACGTAGGACAGAACTCCATCTTCTTCACCGATCTATTCGCTGTTCAAAATCTTCAAATCAATTCACAAAACTACGAAATATATTGATAGATAAAGAGAACGTATAGTAGTTCCGAATACATTGATCTACTGAATCAGCTTCAGAAAACAGTTACCGCCGTCGCCGAGCCGTCGTCGCTTTTCCCCGGAACGAAATTTCCTATTAATTTGATTATAACCTCAATCTTCTTATTAAGCGGACTTTATAATTGTTTGAGCCCATGTTGTTTCAACACTGTTCTCTTTTATTGGGCCTTAAAGATCCTGTTTTATCTGAAAGCCCAGCTCATATGACATAAACTTCGGTTTTTTTATGGAAATTAGAAATTCGTTTATACCACTTCCATATGTACAGTTATTCATTCTTCAAAGACTTTGTCTTAATTGAAAACAACAAATATCAATTGATTTTTTATTGTGTCATATAGTATACTACAATTAATCAATTTAATTTCCAGCAACAACAAAAAATAAAACGAAAATCCAATAAAAGCAATAAATTCATACATGAGGCAAGAAGAGTAGACAACAACCAACACTTGATGAAGCGTAAGAGCTTTTTAGGAAGTCTCCAGACAAAATGTGGGTTTCATGTTGAATCAATAAATTGATTTAGCAAAATAATAACGTTTTTAATTATGTCGGTCCATGCCCACAGCTATATTAACATTGTATATTGATTTAAAAGTATATAAAGTTAATTAAAAAAAAATGCACAGAGCATCGTTGCTGTCTCAGGAAAACACTTTTGGGATATTTAATATTAATATCGGTTTGGGTAATTATGACGACTTAAACCAAACCAATTTACGAAAAAATGGTTTGTAAAAGTTTTTGTTTTTATATTAAAAACGGTTTCGAATGGTTATGCTTTTCTACTCCGATGAGAACAGTTTGAGTTTAACCATTTTACCGAATTTTGTTCAAATTTTTTCCGAGCGTTTGGTTCAGAAATTTTAGTTTGGTTTGGTTTAGATTGGTTCGATTAATCAGTACTCATCAATATATAAACAAAACTAACTCAAACTATTGTATTTCCCTTTCTCTGTTTCACTCACTCCCACTTACTCAAAAAAGAGAGTCAAACTTTTTAGTCTTTATCTCCATCAACCCAATTCATCAATAATGAACGAAGAAATGAGCGGTGAGTCGCCGGAGAATAAACACGTAAGGAAACCGAAAATGCCAGAAAAGATCGATTACGTGTTCAAGATGGTGGTCATTGGAGATTCTGCTGTCGGGAAAACGCAGCTTCTCTCACGTTTTACACAGAACGAATTCTGTTATGATTCAAAATCAACCATTGGTGTCGAGTTTCAGACACGAACCATCACTCTACAGGGCAAACTCGTTAAATCTCAGATCTGGGACACCGCCGGTCAAGAAAGGTATATATAAACACACATTGATATTTTTTTTATTCAGTTGAATCTCACTTTTAAATTCAAATTAATTGTTTAAAGTAGGATCTCATTTTCTTGGATCACGATAATCTCGATATGGTTTAGTTTTGTTTTGGAACTAAATATTACTTGTATTTATATACAATGTCAAATTTGGTTAATGTACAATATACAATGTCTTGATTTGGTTAGATACAGACTACAGACTACAGACTACAGTGTCAGATAAGAGATAACTCACCGAATATCTTGTTGTAAAAGTAACAATATTTTTCGTACCCTTAAAAAAGTGTTTCAGTTTTACTATCGTTTTTTTCTAGTCTTTCTTTCTTAAGATATTTATATTTTGTATTAAATTAAGAGCGAAGAAATTTCTCTGAATCTCAGATTTGGATACAAATTAATCGTTCAAATAAATGAATTGAAGTGGGATCACGATATTTAATTTGATGGGTTCGAGTAAATAATTATTGGGTATCTTTATTTGCTCTGCAAATGTCTGATTTTGTTATAATTTATTCAATTTATTATATTTGTTTTTGTTCTTTTACTGCGTTTTCCGGGTATCAGATACAGAGCGGTGACGAGCGCGTATTACAGAGGCGCGTTAGGTGCGATGGTGGTTTACGACATTACCAAACGCGTCTCATTCGACCACGTGGCACGTTGGGTTGAGGAATTACGTGTTCACGCCGACGATTCCGCCGTGATTATGCTTGTCGGGAACAAAGCCGATCTTTCCACCGATCAACGCGCCGTTCCCACGGAGGACGCCATCGAATTCGCCGAGACCCAAAGACTTTTCTTCTCGGAAGTCTCGGCTTTAAGCGGCGGAAATGTCGACGACGCTTTTTTCCGTATACTCGAAGAGATTTTCAATCGCGTTGTCGTTTCCAGAAAAGCTCTGGAGTCTGACGGCGGATCCGCCGTAAAGCTTGACGGTTCGAGAATTGATGTGATCTCTGGTTCGGATCTTGAGATTAGTAAGATCACAGACCAATCTTCGTGTTCATGTTGAATTTTGAGTGATGGGTCATGTATGGGCTAGATAACATTTAAAACATAGTACAGTACAACTCAATTTTGGGCTTTCTTTAAGCCCATATATGATCCGGATCTTGTCATTCATAGTTGCTATCAACAAGCTATTCATGTGTCATCCGTAATCTCTTGGACATTCTTGTACATGTACAAAAAAGAACAATTCTTTTACCGCCAAATTCAAAGGAGATCTATTCAAATCAAAATACAGAAAATTGATGTTCAAATAAAAAAAAAATCAGGATTTTGTTTTAAAAAACTATAGATCAAAATATCAACTTATCCAGTTCTCGTAGAAGATAACGTTTGTGGTTGTTAGAAAAATTTCTTATGTGTTAACTATATGATCACAATATGTTATGATTCGTCTTCGTGCGTAAAACCACGTCAATATAAGTAAATGGAGATTTTTGTGTAAGATTATTCTGATCTTATAAGCATTACGACAAGATCACTAAGCAGATCGATATTTTCATAATATTTTCGTGACATCAACTGCAATTAGTGTCTTGTTAGAATATCGAATATAATCCAAATCAAACACAAGATATGATTCTATTTATTTTTATGCAAGCAACCGAATAATTTGAAGTGCTCCAATCACAAACTCGCTTTTTCTCAAGACCTAAAATTGCTCTTTATTATATAATCAAATACATAGCACATTATATATTAATATCACAAATGATTAAAGCCACCAAAGTATTTTGTGACTACTTAGTTATTTTTATTCTGATACCTCATACCTCTGTATCATGTGTAAAGCTACTAATTAAATTAATGTCTATAAGCAAAAGAAAGATACTAATATGAAAATGTAAATTTCTTTTTTGGATTTTATAATATTTCAATAAACGATACATCTCACATAAATGAGTCTCAGTTATATTTTTTTGGGGAGCTCTGACTCTGAGGCCACACAAAAATGAGAGTTCTTTTTCTTTTTGTTATTTAACACAAAAAGAAATATTAAAAACTAAATATATATATATATATATATAATTATGAGACCTAGTCTTGAAGTAAAGTTAATAAATATGTGGTACTTATAAATAAAATTTCATGTTTTTCTTCAAAAATTTGTTGGAGAAAAGGCATATCTAAGTTGGCAAGTGTACATAAAATGCCGTTAACGAAAAGAAACTAAGTATTAAAAGATTATCAAAAAAGGAAAGGTCTTTGACGAGAAAAAGCAAAAGTCAATTGGGGAGCAATTTTGAGGAGAAAAGTCGTATGTTCACCACTTGTTAGAGACTCATCGGAAAAATGGCATCTTAGAAAATAATAGTAGTAATTATACATGTACATATTATTTTATAATTTTATGTAGTTTTGTTAATTAAGCATTTCGCTTACATATGCAATCTACTTTATTAATATGCATATATACTCCTACACATTACCTATATAAAAATTGATATCATGTTTTTAAACCATAATATATATATATATGCTAATTGCATACATATGCATTCCCAAACAAATATTATAGTAAATATATAGAATACTCATCAATATAAAAAAATTATAATAAATTAAAAACCGGATCCCTTAGACAATTATTGAGCATGAAAACAGATAGGACATATGTAATGTAACTATAAATCTTCAATACTTTTAGATTAAAAATCTATGGAGGGATATAGTAATTTGAGTGTACCAAACATGTAATGACATCAACATATAGATGACCACAAGCGCATACTGGGTTATTATTTAGCATATACCATTTGAGCACTGAAAACTTTGGAATATATATATATATATATATATTTTTTTTTTAAATTAAAATTATTCTCCAATCTGCCATTGGCTAAGACCTTCACATATCGTACGCCTATTTAAAGCCTCACAAAGACCCAGACTTAAATCACAACCCAAAAACGGGGGAAATAGAAAACAAATCACACAAAAAAAGAGAGCACCAATTATCCATAAATGTTTTCTCTAAACTTGAGAACCGAAATAGAAAATGTGTGGCTAATTGCTCTTGCATCGAAGTTCAATATTTTCATGCAAGAACATTTTGTTTCGTTTCTTGTTGCCATAGCCATAACTTGGTTTACATTAACCATCTTATTTTGGTCTATACCGGGTGGACCAGCTTGGGGTAGACATTTCTTCACTCGTCGGTTTATTCCCGGTTTTAACCAAAAAAACAAAAAAATCATACCTGGTCCAAGAGGATTTCCACTTATAGGAAGTATGAGCCTAAGATCAAGCCATGTCTCTCATCAACACATAGCTTCAGTGGCTGTGATGAATAACGCCAAGCGACTCATGGCGCTTAGTATCGGTGATACTAAGATGGTGGTGACTTGTCATCCTGACGTGGCAAAAGAAATACTAAACAGTTCAGTTTTTGCAGATCGACCGGTTGATGAAACCGCTTACGGTTTGATGTTTAACCGAGCCATGGGATTTGCTCCCAATGGTACTTACTGGCGTACACTACGTCGGGTAGGCTCAAACCATCTTTTCAATCCAAAGCAAATCAAACGTTCGGAGGAGCAAAGACGAATTATCGCGACTCAAATGGTGAATGCGTTTGTACATAATGCTAAAACCGAGTTTGGAGTACGTGATTTGCTCAAAACAGCGTCGTTGTGTAACATGATGGGATTGGTTTTTGGGAGAGAATATGAATTGGAGTCTAATAATAACGTCGAGTCGGAATGCTTAAAGGGTTTGGTTGAAGAAGGATACGATCTTCTCGGTACGCTAAATTGGACCGACCATCTTCCTTGGTTAGCCGGTTTAGATTTCCAACAAATCCGGTTTAGGTGTGCCCAACTCATACCAAAAGTAAACCGGCTATTGAGCCGAATCATTCACGAACCCCGTGCTGCCACATGTAGTTTTCTTGACGTGTTACATTCTCTTCAAGGTTCCGAAAAATTATCAGAATCCGACATGGTTGCTGTTCTTTGGGTTAGTATGTCCCTTTTAACATTTATTCAATCCATATATCATGAGTATTAACATTAGTCAACTTAGCATTTGAGAAAACTCCATAAAAGTTTAATAATTCCGGAAATGAGTATCCAATAATTTAAAAAAATTTCCTTTGTTAAAAGGATTATAATTTTATTAATTTTGCTAAATAATTTTTTTTTTTGCTTTGATATAAAAGTACAGTGGTGTGTCTCTAAATTTTTTTAGTCAAGATAATCAGTTTGTTTTTACAAAAAAAAAAAGATAATCAGTTTGTGTATTTTTCAAGGAACGCGCAAAAAATATCATGAATTTTCAAATAAATGTTTTATTATTATTATTCTGGTGCTTTTTATGATAATTTCTTATTTTTTATATTTTGGTTCGTCAGGAAATGATATTTAGGGGAACGGATACAGTGGCGGTTCTGATCGAGTGGGTGCTAGCGAGGATTGTGATGCATCCCAAAGTTCAATCAACGGTCCACGATGAACTTGACCGAGTCGTTGGAAGATCCAAAGCGGTTGATGAGTCAGACCTTCCATCACTAACGTATTTAACGGCTGTGATCAAAGAAGTGTTGAGGCTGCATCCACCGGGCCCACTTCTTTCTTGGGCACGCCTCTCTATAACAGACACCACCGTAGACGGATATCACGTACCGGCTGGGACCACTGCGATGGTCAACATGTGGGCTATAGCACGTGATCCGCACGTGTGGGATAATCCTTTAGAATTTAAGCCTGAGAGGTTCGTGGCTAAAGAGAATGAAGCTGAGTTCTCTGTTTTCGGGTCGGATCTGAGGTTGGCACCGTTCGGGTCGGGTAAGAGGGTTTGCCCGGGAAAGAATTTGGGACTTGCCACGGTGTCGTTTTGGGTTGCAACGCTCTTGCATGAGTTTGAATGGCTTCCTAGCGTCGGGGCTAACCCTCCAGATCTCTCGGAAGTTTTAAGGCTCTCGTGCGAGATGGCTTGTCCTCTCATCGTTAACGTAAGCCCGAGGCGTAACGTAGTGTAAGCTTGGGTTTGGTCATTGCATGGGTGTTTCAGATACTATATATTGGCAGTTAAAAAAATGGCGTATAATGTTTAATAAATCTTGAAGGGGAAAAACAAGCATATTTATATCCGAAGAGCGAAGTAGTTTCGCCCAGCTTTTAATGATTAAGAAAATAATCATTAATGTATATGTATATGTTATGTAAAATCAAATATATCGTATGTTTTACGTGGATTTACGAATTTCTGTGTTAAACAAAAAAACTGAAAGATAGCGATATTAATTGGGCCATTTGTGATAGTAAAGCATCAATATGGGCTATAAGCCCATTTACTATTTCATTTGGAAAGACACCACTTTACAAAAATTTATCCATTTATCACTACTGGCTTTTTCATGGTTCCAAACTCAATGGTGTTATTTTTTTTTACTTTTAATTAAAAACAGATTTTTATATTATTTGGTGGAAGTAACAATGAAATAGAAAACAGTGAAAGATGTTACACCTTAACAGCATGAAACAAATTAACATGTTGTACTCACTTAAGGATGTCTCGGAATAAATATTTGATGAGATTTGATTTGATGAATTTTGAGATGATTTGATTAACTTTTGATGAATATAAATTTTGTTATTAATTTTTTGAAATCTCACATAAAATCATAAGATTTTTATTGTATGTTTAATCAAGAAATCCACTTAAATACTACTTGAAACTATTAAATCAAACTTTAGTACTGTTTTCAATAATAATTGATTTGATTGTACATTTAAAAATTATTAACCCAATAACAGTGAATTTTAAAAAATAATTAAATTCATGTTTCAGTAACACATAATTTATTATTTTACTTTAACTCAAATCTCATCAAATAACTAACCAATTCAATACACCTCTTTGTTATTTTCTTATAATTTTGAAGGGAAATTTTACTGTATAGTTGCTGAATTATATTGATATATATATAAATATAATTATTTAAAGCGTATAAGGAAAAGCCTAAACTAATTCAGTTTCGAAGACCAAAGAACTTAGGCATGGCGAATATAAATCTGGGTCTCGATTAACTTTTCATATAATTGCCCATTGAGTCAATAATCATGAAGATGGCAGTAGTGACTTTGTATATTGTATATACTACCAAAAATTATACCCACAAAAAAAAAACAGTTCAGGTTATATTATACAACTGTTGGTCAAACTGGTTCAGTCAAATTTATATTAAGTATCGAAAAGTCAAATCAAAATAAAATTTCCCGTGATGTGAAATATACATGGTGTCACGGTGAGTCTATAAATTATATAGTTTTCGATAGTAAGCTATTTATATTATTTATTTATTTTAAGCCAGATTATTCTATTTCATTTTCTGTTAGATACTTTTGTTTTATTTTGAATATATATAAAATAAAACAGAAGAAATATAATTTAGACCAAGAATGATGTATTGTTACAACTAGTACGGAATTATATATATATATATATATATATATATATATATCGTAATATACTACTCCATTTTCTTGCAATTTAATGTTTTCTTCGAGAACGGCCATGAGTATTTTTTGGTGAAGGACCATTTTTGTTCTGAATATATTTGAATCCTAAGTCATAAACATGCATCGACAATAACAAGGTTTCGTTCCCTATTATTTTTTAAAAATATATATATATTTTTTATCAACAAAATGAACCTATAGTACACTGAGAATAGTTAATAATATAAAAATAATAATCTTGAAATATGCAAGTATAAGTATAATTATTTTTATTTTTTTAAATGGATGCCATTATAGACTTATAGACTTATAGTTATTAATGGTGAAGAGCTACGAGACAAACATGCCTAAGAACTTGACAGTCCTTTATATTTGCGTTCCTAATTACAATGCTACGTCGATATCGTAGCCACACCTGTATTCTCTATATAAATAAATCTGTCTCAGAAGTCAGAACGTGTATATATGACCTAAAGAAAAATAAATCTGATGTAAGCTCCACTAAATACATTTTTTCTATACTAAATACTTTAAACAACAAAGAACGAAAAACATACACTAGTTGAGATATTCTGATTGGATTTTCATATAACCAGTTACTTTTCCACATTGTCGATATTCGAACTCGAGACCTTCAAAACTTTTTTTTATTGGTCAAGGACTCGGGTAATACAAAAGATGATGGTTCCGGATAAATTGGATATATTTTAAAATATGGATCGTAATTACAGTAGAAATATTTCATGTTGGCATATCAATGACGCAAGCAAGACGAGAGTAACGCAAGAAGAACGTTAACGTCCAAATCCGGAGCAACCGAGCAAGCAAATTAAGCATCATCTTTTCCGATGGCTTAAGGCAATGAATGTTTATTACATAGATAATTATTTTTTAAAAATACTAATAAACTAATCAAACTGAACATATAATAATATCTTAAGTGAGTAAATTCCCCACGCCAGAAAGAAACAACCACATGCCTTCACGTTGTAAACAACTCCCCGAAACTTCCAACTAGCTTAATCCTAATTCTCCGTATTATATTACAGGAAATCATCATTAATTAAAACTAATTAAACTTAATGTTTAGTTGTTTTTTTGGGGGGGGGGGGGGGGGGTAATATAAAAATTGAAACTCATCCATTTAAATCCGTTTTCTGAATAAGATTGTCGATGTCACCAATCCATCTTGTTAAATCTATTTATCTTCTGCTGTATGAAAATTTTGAATAGATATCAATTCATTACATACCCGTAGACATACAGTTGAACACTTGAATATATATATATATATGTGGGTTTATACCTGAAATGCCATTTGCGGGATCAGAGACTATAAGACTCGTTTCTGATTATTTATCGTTCGTTATTTGCGGTATGATATTCATCGTGACAAACTTTAGACTATACTAATTATTGCGAGTCTTCTTTTCCAAAAAATGAGAAAATTGTATCTATAGGACCAAATATAAAAAAATCTGTATCACGAAGCTGCAAATGATATAACTATCAAAATTTCAAATGTTTACAACTCGAGAGAAAAAGATTTTAATAATCAATGAAGTTGGTAGGATACCTAAAAAGCAATGCAAGAATTAATTGCAAATATTTTGTTTCCTAACTGGTCATCCTCAATTTACCCAACCACTCGTCTGACTAACTTCTCTTGCCTTCTTTATTTCGCAATTCAATAATACACTCTTGCCTCTTTCTATATATATATATATTTATATGCACGTATATAATTATATATATACGATTTGAGTTTTGTGACAAGTTCTGGGTATATTAGTCATAATGGATACTTCAATCTCTTTTCCATTGAACTTTGATACATCATCGACACTATTCTTTATATAGGTATGTCGGTTGAACTATATTACAAATTTAACTATAATATTTTGGCTCATATGGTAAAACCAAATCAAAAATTACATGGGGATGTTTAATTTCGACTTAGTTTTATGTAAAATGCGTGACGTGTCGCCTCATTCAAAAATATAAGCATCCACCATTAATAACTGCATGCATTGATATTGTTTTACCCAAAAAATAAAATTGCATTTATGAAAAAACAACATTGCTAGGGTTTAGGAATGACGACCTGTTTCTGTTGTGTCTTATTAAAAGCCCATCTTCTCCTTCGCCACTCATCATTCCCTCATCATAACACCATCATCACCATTCACTCACCCCCTCTCTCTCCTCTCTCCCTCTCTAAAACAAGATATGTATCTGCGACAAATTTTCTGATTATTATCATGAGAATTAAGCTATTTCAGTTGAGGGGAATGTTGTCTGGAACGAGGATATTATATATGCACATACATATATATATATATATATATGTTTGTCAAGTGATAATATATATTCATAGAGAGTATCCTCGGACCAGGCTTCATCCCCCTTAATATGTTATTGCATCTGATCACTAAATTCTTATACATCTTTGTTAATTACTGGCAAAAGTCGCGAAGGCTTAACTTGTATTTTCTTTTTTAGTTATGATTTTGGAAAATATATCAATGTTTTTAAATCTTTCATGCATGGCTTCTTATATGAGTAGGTTCACACATTTGCGGATCCATTCCTTTTTTTTTTGTTTCGTATTTTATATCATGAATTATTAATTTAGTATTTTGAAAGGAATATATCATCTTTTGATATGATGATTTTCATGAGTATTATTCTGATTCAGGAATACACTCTCAAAGATCTAAGTTAGATCGCTGGTTTTCTGTGATTTTCCTTGTCAGTATCTGATTAAAAAAAATGGTGAATTCAATTTTTTTTTTCTTTTTTTATTGTTCATCATCAGAGTATAATTCTTCTCGGCTTTAATTCATGATTTATTTTATTTATATTTTTTCCTTGATTCCTATTTGTATATATACTAAATTTTTAATGATAAAAACTAAAATTTTCTTCGGTTATGTTATGAATAGTCTGTGATTAATTAGGGTATTAATAATGTCAAGCCAGCTCAATATAAAACTACTTTTTGACTAGGCGCGGACTAATGGGCTTAACGGTCAGATCGGAAAGTTTGTGTTAGAGAGCCCACATTTTCATAAAAAGGTATTAGCGGGCCATATGGGCCTTCAATTGTTAAGTTCATAATTATTAGGCTGAAGACCAAAAATAGCCCTTTTGCGTTTTCTGGACCACCGATCATGTATATGTGGCGTTTTCATGTCCTTCAAATGTGTATATGGTCATCCCTGCCTTATGTACTTCTTTTTCTATCTATAAATGTCAACGATTTCCAATAATTAACATTTTCATAAAATATTCTTAGAATTAAAATATATAATTATCTACCAAGTACTAATCAATCAATACAATCACAACTGAAAAATCATTTATTGTAAAAACACTAAAAATGAATTGAGTAGCACATATTTTCTTGTTATACATCGTATATTTGAATTCCGCGGCTAATGAGATTTGCAAAGGAATCAGACTACATTAACCGAATCAATAACCCAATGTTGACCATCGGTTTTGACTTTTAACCGGTTAATCTGTGCGAACAAATTCACGGCTCTTCTCACTCCTCTATTGTCCGCCGCCGTGAAATAATCGTGACCAAATATAACTCCGCCGGGTCGGAGTATCCTAACGGCCCGGTTAATATCCGCCCAAGCCGAATTGAAATCGTGACCCGCGTCTATCTCCACCAGATCTGCCATCAATCCCCACTCACACAGCTTCTCCAAAGCCGAACCGGTCGAGAAAGGAACCGGTAAAATCAAACCGGAAAATTCCGAGCTAACCACGTTTTGCATAAACTGATACAGAAGCAAAACGTCACCGTTTACCAAAGCCACGTCCTTAAACCGGTCTCGAAAACCGGGCCAGCCACGGAAATCGTCGACACAGAGAATCTGAGTATCCTCGAGCCCGAGTCGGCGCGTGAGATTTGCCATGTGAATCGCCGACGCGCCGAGGAAACTTCCAATTTCAACGATCGTCCGAGGTTTGACTCGGCGGATAAGATTCTCAAATACGGAACCGTACGATCCCCAGCCTTTGATTTTTTTCGGCCTGAGAAATCTTGCGGCATGTGGTGGCGGGAAATCCAAGTACGGAGAAGTTCCATTAAAGATCCGGTCGATAACTGCACGGCGAACTAATTCCGGCGGAACAAGATCGCCGCATCGAGTTGTTACTCGGAAGTTGTCGATTGGGCAATCGTTAGGTTTTGTAGTCTGGACAGTTCTCAACGCCGCCGTAGACGGTGGCTGCTGCTGCGGTTGGCGATTATAGTAGGCGGAGAAGTAACCAAAGGCGTAGGCTAGCACAAGAAAGATAACGTACGCAATCTTGGTTTTCAAGAAGTGGAGGTCATCGCGTTTGTGAGAAGGACGCCGATCTTCCTTATTCATCATCAGTTTGCTGCAAAAGAATGAAGTAAAACAAAAATTTAAGGAATATGGTTTTTGTAGTTACGCTTATAAAATTCGGATTATGGAATTTAATTATTGTTATTTTGGCGGGTCACTTTGTTAAGACGTTTATCATAAATCAGTTAAGCTAAGGTCGTGTGATCTAATTTATTTGACTTTAAGTGTGGAGAAGGTTACATCTGATGTAGTCATTTGATTTATCTTAATACCCTTTGGATATAATTGTTTACAACCCTTTTGTATCTCATGTGTTTTTTTTTTTTCATTTTGACAGCTGGAAACAAATCGGTGTTTTGGATGTAGTTTTGATCATAATGAGAGATCATTTAAAAAAAAAAAAATGTCGGCGATCGATAAAAAAAAACATTGATAAAATTAGAAATAATACATTTCAAAAGTTTACACTCAATCTAACTATATACTCTTTTGACATCTGTAAATGTAGTGTTCAACAACACGGGCATATATGAATAGAATCGATGTCCCATTTTGGTCTTTTCATATGCAAGCGAAAACGATAAGACGATCCTCTACCACCGTTGAATTCCAGTCCTGTGTTTAAGCTTCACTGTCTCTGAATCGGCGACGAAAGGTATTTTACGATATAGCTAGAACGATTCTACAAACCCTTACTTTTTTTTTCTGATGAATTCAAGCTCTACTAATTTTGTTCTTACGAATTTAAACCACCAATTATCTTTTCACTTCACTAATTCACTGATTGGTTTTGTAAGTTGCTTCTTCACCCCCAATTTGTTTGCGTTATGATTGGTTTTTTTATATTAAGTAAAGCTTTGATGATAACCCAATAATTATATGGCAATTTATCTCTTTCTTTTTATTGCTTTATATGGAATCTTTACATGTCTTTGTTGCTGATTCTTGAACTTCATATGTTGAGTTCATATTCGTGTACTTCATCTCTTGTTAACTTCATATGTTGTGTATTCAGTGGTAATAATGTTGTATTCTTGTGATAATCACACTTTTAGCTCTAGAAGAAAATGGCCACATCATCAGGAGGTAAAGCCAAATACGTAATCGGTGCTCTCATCGGCTCTTTCGGAATCTCTTACATCTTCGACAAACTTATCTCTGATGATAAGATCTTCGGAGGCAAGTTTTGTTCATTTTTGTTTGTTTTTGTTTTCAACTTTGGGATAATGTAAATGGGTAACTTCTGTGAAAAACTCTAGGGACTACTCCAGGAACTGTCTCTAACAAAGAATGGTGGGCAGCAACAGATGAGAAATTCCAAGCATGGCCAAGAACCGCGGGTCCTCCCGTCGTCATGAATCCCATAAGCCGTCAGAATTTCATCGTCAAGGCTCGCCCGGAATAAGAAATGATCGATGCTTAGGTTGTCAGTGTAATAATAATGTTTCTCAAGTCTAAACCAATCCAAGCTTGTACTAAATAACAATACATTACAACACGGTTTGTGGAACTGTTCCACTGTCTATCTTCAGTTAAAACTCAAATAAGCTATTGCAAAAACCCTTAAAGAGACTCAGAAGTCCTAAATATCAACAAAACAAAGCTTTTTTGGATCCTTTCACTTGCCATCATCTTTTCCTTGTCCATCTCCTCCATCTTGCTTGCCTCTAAGCCCCACTGTTATTAGGGAAAGAAAACGAACAATACATTTAGGAGCTACCAATAATCAAATACCAACCAAGCCATTAAGAGTTACAACTGCGTTAGAGATTATGGAAAGAGTATTGTCATAAGTCAATAGAGTTACCGTTTGGGCCGCTTCCTCCAAGATTGGTTTCTGGTTGTTGCATTGGATGCTGCATCCCGTTGTTGTTGATACCCATTGGTCTAATCCCCATGTGCCCTTGCATAGCTTGTTGATGTATCTGCTGCTGTTGTGCATCTTGAAGCTGGTGTGGGCTACCAAACTGTAAAGGACCTCTTGGAGGGAAAATACCGCCAGGTGATGCTTGTGGACCCATTCCTGTAGCTTGTGGGTGTTGCATGAAGTAGCTAGGCGGTTGCATCGAAGGATGCGGTGTCATCTAACAGAAATCATACCCAAAAGTAAGCAAACCAATCCGATAAACTATCCTTCAATCCAAAACATATATTATGACAAACAACCTGGGAAGCCATAGCTGGTGCTGCTGGAGCTCCTGGTGTAGGTGGTGGGGGTTGAGCATCAGCAATTGCAGCAAGATACATTAAGTTCTTCTGCAGATGAGCTTGGTACCTGAAAATAAAAAGGAGCAAAAAAATTAATGTCTAAACCAAACCAGTAACAGTAATTTTCACATATTTCAATTAATGTTAAAAGTGATATATACTGAAAGCAGACTAAGGAGACACTTACTGAGCACATTCTGCAAGTTTCCCAAGATTCTGATTTTCCATAATCGCCATTATCAGCTTCTTGTTCTCATCAAGGTACTGCGCCACCCAAGCAGAAGAAATATATTCAAGAGAATGACACGGAAATGTAGATGTAACCTAACATCTTGATCTTATCATAAACAACTAAAGACATGAAGCAAAACCCACCAAGCATCTAACCTCAATATCGGATTTTAGGTTCCAAAGCCAAACCAATAAACATAGTTTGAAACTTAAACAAAACCCACAAAGTGTCTAGTCTCCTAGTCCTAAAACTGTCTGTTTTCATCAACAAGACCAGACCCTAGTTTTGTGACAACTAAGCAGAATTGTAGTGAGATTCCTATTTGAGTATTAACGAGAAAGCTTCAAATATAAACACAAATTACTGTCAGAATGAACATTACTAGTACTCAAATCACAAGAACAAAAAGCTCGATTAAGATTATAGCAAAGAGAGACTATTGTCTGGAAGAGGGATATAGAAGAAAGAAGAAACCTTTTGGATCTGTTCGGTAGTGATGTTAGAAGTAGGAGGAATCGAAGGAACCATCGGAAACATTTGCGGAGACTGCTGCATCTCGCCGACCAAACCTAAACCCTAATTTCGTCTTTACCCCAAAAAACTACTCGAAATTATACCAAAACCAGACTGGATCAAGCGGAGAAATTCGTATCGAAGATGATTACAACAAATATTTATAGATTATCCTTCAATTTATTACTTGGATTCGTCTGGATGTCGTCGACGAGGTTTGAGAGATTTTATGACCAAAGAAAGCGTCTAACTTTATTTATAAGAAAAATGAAAAAAAAACTAATTTAGCAACCTCTAAGCGAATCAGAAGGTTTAAATCTTAATTAGACAATATGATTCAGCCTAACAACAAGAGATTCTAAGGCCCATGGGCCATGGATGATTTTGTCGGTTAATATGAGTGGTTCGCTTCTCTATACTGTAATTGTATTTTCGAATTTCGAAAACAGATTACACAGTACGAAACAAAACGGTGAAATCGTAAATCGATTCTCATACCTGGAAAAAAAAATGGTGAACGGCATTGAAGATGAGAAGAATCGTCTCCCGCTTGACGAAGATGTTATCGCTCTCCTCAAGAGTCCTCCTTATGTAAGCGACTTGTTTGGTTTTGCGATTTTGACTCTTCTGGTTCAGCGCATATTTTAGTTACTTTCACCTTCTGCTGAGTTTCGTCTTCTTGCAAACCAATTTGATGTGATCTCCTGAGTAATTCGACCTTGAGATGTACAATTTGATAGAGTGGTTATTAATTTAGTCTATTTTAGTTCAATTTTGTGTAGCTAGGTCGCAAACAATATGATTAGTTTTGCTGACTCTGCCTCATCCACTGTTTGAAGTGGAAACATTCTTAAGTCATATTTTGTTGTATCTATCTTTCAGCTAGCTGTTGAAGAAAATGGCTCTGCGAGTGAAATACACAATGCTCCAGATGTTTTCCATTACACTCATGTGCATCCCAAGAAGCGCCACTACGTTGAACATGCTTGTATTGTATGTGACATTTCAGACAGTTGTGTAGTGCCTTGTTCTGCTAATGGCTGCCCTATTGCTCTTCATAGGACATGTGCTGACTTTGGTTCTGAAGATCCTTCCATGTCGTATTGTCCTTACTGTTGGTTTAAATATCAAGCAACAAGATACATCCCACTCAGGACAATGGTAGTTGCAGCTGCAAAAGCACTTGTGCTTTATGGACGTTCAAAGGCTGACGTGTTCATGGCGAAAGAAAGCATTCATCTGCAGGATTCTTCCCAAAAGTCATTGCCAATGCACTTACATGAGAATCTTGATATAATACGTGAAGTTCTCGAGCAAGTTAAGGCTCACAATTCTCAGTTGGAGGTTGACATGGATAAAGCTCAGCAAAATACTTGTGGAGAAGGTCCTCTTGTTATTAATGATCAGCCAAAAAGGATAATATGGACTGCCAAAGAAGAAGACATGTTGAGGGTAAAACCACCACACTATTTATACTTCTTGTACACTACATTATATATTTATCTTTAAAAATTCTTTAGTATATTCCTACTTTGGTCAGGTGGGAGTGGAGACATTTTCAGCCAAAATAAATAAAAACATGCCGTGGAATAAGATTTTGGAGATGGGAAAGGGTGTATTCCACAAGACTCGTAATACGTCTGGGATTAGTAAGTCCTTTAGAGCATTAGATGACACATGCAATAGCAGATTAAGAAAAGTGGTCTGTGACTTTTGAAAGTAGCAACATAGTAGTGTAAAGTGTGAAGAAACTTTGATGCTAGTTAGTAGTTTCTTTTTGTTAAGAATGTGTGTTTCCTGTCCTTGTTGTAATCATTGTTTCGGATGTAGATCTTTTGGTAAATAATTGTGCTTCCTTTTGAACATATCTGTAGTAGGCCCTACCACTATGTTTCTTAAACCATAACAGAGGAGGGAACAAAGAGGTTTCAAGAATTGACATACATGCTTATGAATGGTAATCTGTGGCTGTTTTTTTCTTCAGTTCATCGCTGTGTCATTAGTAATTACAGAAACTTGTCCAGATCTTTCTTATAGCTTGAAAAATCAAATGCAGCAGACGATAACTGAACAAATTATCAATTCTACAGAGCAAACGAAATGTCAAATGACAATTGTAAGAGTAAGACAATTAACTCATGTATGCTTGTTCATTACTTTGACTCAAAATCTAATAGGACGTAAATGCTTATATGGGCTACACATTAATAATATGGGCTCTTTGAAGAAGTCCAAATTAATTACGATTAGAACAAAACCATACGAACTTGAATGTTGGATTCATTGGGAACTCCAGCTAAATCGGAAAGTAAGTACTAACCGAACCACATATTAATTGAAAAAGTTCAAATTCATAACCAAGTGAAATCTTCACAACTAAATCTGGACTGAAGAAGTTCAAATTCATAACCAAATGAAACTGCCTTCATAGGATGGTGATTTGATATTATTATACCCGATTTTAAGAAAATAATAATAAAACAGACTCGATTATTGAATGTGTGCATTATTATTATTTTCAGTAGTGTGCATTATTGTATATATTTATTGTATTATTATATTATTAAAATCGGGTATTATTTATTGTATTATTATTTGATATTGATACTGTATATAAATAGATGCATCTATGAAGGCACACTACATATATGAACAAAAAATCAAAAAAGATGCATCTATATCCAAATACTGAGATATATTATTTAAATGGAGGAAGAACCGAGAACGTACGTAGAGTACACACGCGGAACCAAAATAAAAAATGTGCCGTTGTATGAGAAAGGGACCCACATAAAGCGCGTGAATCACACTCTCCCAATTATATCTGTGGCTCTCTTCAGCTGTCTCTCCTTGGCCTTATATTGTCAGCCACTAGGAGAGAAGGACGAAAGAAAGAAAGAAAGAGAGGATCACATTTCTGATTTTTAGATTCGCCGCCGATTAACGTCACCGGATTTTGTGTTTTTTTTTTTTGTTTCATAATCGGCTGGAGAAAGAAAATGAGCTGGAGCAGAAGGAAGACGCCGGCGAGTAGGACGCGAGTGGGGAACTATGAGTTAGGACGAACTTTAGGAGAAGGAAGCTTCGCTAAGGTGAAATACGCTAAGAACGCCGTCACCGGCGATCAAGCCGCTATCAAAATCATTGACCGAGAAAAAGTTCTCCGTTACAAAATGAATGAACAGGTTTGTTATGTGTTCAAATACGATAAAACAGACATGGTTAGTTTGGTTTTAATTTAATCTTTTAGTATAAGAAAAGTTTAATTTCCTGATTAGGGACCCCACATGTCCGAGGTAGGTGTTAGGTTTCTAACGTTAATGATTGATTAAAGATTTAAATAATATTTTTAAATTTTAAACAGATTCGAATTGTATATGAATGTTCTGAGTAAAATGATTAATGGTTTGAATGATAGAATCTAAGTAAAATGTAGTACAATAGATCTTGATATGTTTTTTTTTTTTTAATAATCTGGTGCAGCTTAAAAGAGAAATATCGACAATGAAACTGATTAAGCATCCCAACGTGGTTGAAATCATTGAGGTATGGAACTATTAAGTTTAATATTTAATTAACCTTATATTATATTACAGTATATATATTAATTTGGGTTTAGAATCGTAGGTTGTAAAAACTCTCAACGTGCTGTTTGTGTTGTTAGGTTATGGCAAGCAAGACAAAGATCTATATCGTTCTTGAGCTTGTCAATGGCGGTGAACTCTTTGATAAGATCGTAAGAAACCTATCCATATATATATATATATATATATACACTTTTTACTCTACTCTCACTTGCTCTTTGACCATGTAATGTTTGCTTTTTGTCGCAAAAAGTTTTGATCTTGACGGGTTTCGATTACTCTTGTAATTTCAGTCTGATCTCCTAAGTTGTAAAATAATTTGGAGTTCTTGGATGTGAATCATACATAGGCGCAGAAGGGGAGACTCAAGGAGGATGAAGCTAGGAAATATTTTCAGCAGCTCATCAATGCAGTGGATTACTGCCACAGTCGAGGGGTCTTCCATAGAGATCTCAAGGTCTTTCTTTTATCTTATGACCTGCTATATAACGTACATTTTGTTCAACTTTCATATGTTAACATCTGTTCCTTTGTTGCAGCCTGAAAATCTTATCCTTGATGCGAATGGAGTTTTAAAAGTCTCTGACTTTGGATTAAGCGCGTTCGCCCCGCAAGTTCGGGTAATGCTGTTTGATTTTTCTATTGGACATCATCCATGGAAACTCTAAAATAAACCAAGATATAAACTTGTTAGTTCCAACTCAATGCAGGAAGATGGTTTGCTTCACACTGCTTGTGGAACACCAAACTATGTTGCTCCTGAGGTACATTCAAACTTTCAGCACTTTTGAAGCAAAGCAATTTAAACAAGGGTTTAAGGATCAACTGTGAATTAAAGAATCAAGATCCAATTTAGCAAATGAGATAGAATCATATATAGGCTTTATTTCTAGATTTGTTTCCTATTTATGAGGCAATCAGATATAAGACTGATCTAATTTCTACCACCCATTTTGGATTTGTGAGCAGGTTTTGTCAGACAAAGGCTATGACGGTGCAGCAGCAGATGTGTGGTCTTGCGGTGTTATTCTCTTTGTGCTCATGGCTGGTTACTTGCCTTTTGATGAGCCAAATCTCATGACATTATACAAACGTGTATGTGTAAAAAACCTCGCTTCCTCTGCTTCTTACTAGTACTTTTTTTTTTCTAATCTCATCTTTGGTCTTTACAGATATGCAAGTCTGAGTTTAGCTGCTCACCTTGGTTCTCGTCAGGTGCCAAGAGAGTCATTAAGCGTATTCTTGATCCCATCCCTGCAACCGTAAGCTCCTCTTACATGAATGAATAGTTGTGATTTGTGAACATGATGCTGCAAATCAAAGATCAGTTGGTCTTTATTATGCAAGAGCTCAACAAACATGGGGTTTTCGAAGTTGCAGAGGATAAGCATTGCAGAGTTACTAGAAGATGAATGGTTCAAGCAAGGGTACAAGCCTCCATCATTTGACCAAGGTGATGAGGACATAACCATAGATGATGTTGATGCTGCTTTCAGTGACTCCAAGGTAAAAAAAAAAAAAAAAAAACCGTCATTTCCCAATTCTTATATCATAATTCTGTTATGTTAAACCAATGTGTTTACCAACTAAGATCACTCTTTTGTGCTACTATTCTAGGAATGTCTTGTAACAGAGAAGAAAGAGAAACCGGAATCCATGAACGCTTTCGAACTTATCTCTAGCTCAAGAGAGTTCAGTCTTGAAAATTTGTTCGAGAAGCAAGCAGTATGAACTTTTTTCTACTTACAATTTGTGTATTAACTGTTTCGATTTTCTGAAATGAATGCATAGGTTTGTCTAAGCAAACAGTTTTTTTAATGAAATTGCAGCAACTTGTGAAGAAAGAGACGCGGTTTACTTCTCAAAGATCTGCGAGTGAGATAATGTCAAAAATGGTTGAAACTGCAAAACCATTAGGTTTCAATGTCCGCAAAGACAACTACAAGGTTTGTTCATCCTCTTGAATTAGTCTGTGTCACAACTCACAAATATATAATTTATTTGTGCCTTTGTTAAACGTTGTTTAACTGAATTGCAGATAAAAATGAAAGGAGACAAAAGTGGTCGTAAAGGTCAGCTCTCAGTGGCTACAGAGGTAATCAACTATAAAATACTATAGATCAGAAAATAACACTTTGGTTTTAGTTAGGGTTTTGGATTTTGTTGGAAACTGTTATCTAATTATTCTGGTTTGGTTATTTGTTTTCACAGTTGTTTGAAGTGGCTCCATCGTTGCATGTTGTAGAACTTAGGAAAACAGGCGGTGACACCCTAGAGTTTCACAAGGTAATATTTTCGGTTTAATCTTCATGAAATGGTTCGGTAAACATCTCTAATTGATTTGATTTAATTGGGTTTATGTAAAATCTCTTTTGCAGTTCTACAAAACCTTCTCATCTGGATTGAAGGACGTAGTGTGGAATACTGAAGAAGCCGCTGAAGAACATTAAGCAAAAGGATGTAACAACTTGTTATATCCAATTAAAGAGTTGAAACTGTAAAATGATTAGTAAAAATCTGGAGTTGGCAAAACAGAAATATTGCTAACAGAAAGTCAAACCTATAAATTATAGATCCACAGGTTAGCCATATGCCATCTTCCTCAAAACTCGGTTTGCCTTGCTTTGAGTTAAACCAATTAGTCAAACATTTCAATTGGTCAAAACTGATGAGATCGTTTCGTCGAGTTCGGGAAGTTCACAATTTGAGTATAGTTTTTTTTTGGTTGGTCAACTATTTGAGTATAGTTTATTGTCACTTTTAGGTGTTAGTTGGGAGGCAGTTAGGCGTAGCAAATAAAAGAGTAAGTAAAGATTAATCGGGGATTAGTTTTAGAGTTTTTATAATATTTTTTAATTTATTTTAATTTATAAATCTTCACTAAATTTATAATTTTGATATAATATAACATTTAAAATTTTATAAATTTGTCACTACAAAAATCTTTCAAATATTTATATTATTTCTAAATTTTTACTTTACAAAAATAACATTCATCAAAAATATATTTAAAATATAACAAAAATCAATTTTGGGTTAAATTTTTTTTTAAAATTAAAAAAATCGAAAAAAAATCAGGTATTAATTGGATTTTGACCTATTAATTTTAGTAAAATCATCTAGACAGATTTTTAGAACAAAGTTAATTTGTATTATATGTGAAGTACAAAATCAGTTTTTGTTTATATAAAAAAATGTTGTCACACTCAATGAGCCTAGTCAGAGCACTGCGTAGTACTAGTACTGTTATATTGCAAACGTCAACCTTTTTCGCTTTGTTTCATGTAGACCAAATCGTTTATTTATGTTGGAGCCAAATAAACTGTTAGTTAATTTTATAAATGGCATAGATGTGAAGTTATTATGTACATTCATACATTAATTGATGAACTGACTAGTTTGTAGTTAGTTTGTATATACGTGAAGCGATGTACATTCATACATTAATGACGGCCTGGTTTCTAGTTGGTTGTTATTAAGTCGACCATCATTAATTGTTGGTTTATGTCTACACATGGCCACTACTCCACCATTTATTATTACCATTATCATTTAATTTACGAACTAATTACTTACATATGTTCATTATTTAGTCCTCCACTTTATACTGTGCATGCATACACATAAACCTACATTTATCGACTAATAGCACCTGATGAACTCAGAGTACGTATTGTCCAAACATTTTTTTAGTGATCACTATTGATCGAAACGGCATCGTTGGGGGTGGTTATTAATCTTTTTTATTTTCCCAATCTTTGAGAGAGTAATTAACGATCTCAATTTTCTTTGACATAGTCATGATATATAATTATGTAAGAACATTCTTTAGAAGACAGGGGTATGTTCTTTGACTTTTAAATAAGATGGTAAGATATAATAAATATATTGTAATTCTTACATAAATGATTTCACAACATGGCGAATTATATGCAAACAAAAAAATTGTGTGGTTGGTTTGCTGTTTTTTTTTTGGAAATAATATGCACAAATATTAAAAGATTGATCATAACTTATGTTGAAAGAAGACTAATTAATACAGTAGTAATTCATAAGTCACATGCAAAAATACTTTGATTGGCACGTAATTTAAAACTCTGGCAAAAAAGTGGACTTCGGATTTCTAGTTACCAAATAAAAATGTAAAATAGCTTGAAACGATTAACTACGAACACATTTAATTAATGATTTTATTATCCCAAATCGGAAAAACAGAGAGTAATCCACTTTTTGAACCTAAATCCGATCATTTTTACCTACAAGGCTACAACTATACCCATCCAAGGTCCACATTGGACACCTTGGCACAATCAATTTTATATAAAACAATATTCGAAAATAATAGAAATATAAATTCAAATGTTGGTGGACGGATACTGTTGATTACTAATCACTATGATATTTTCATATTAAGGTATTAACAACTATACTGCCAAAATAGTTGTATTCTAAAATTTTATTATTTTAACTCCTAACAATTAAAATTTCAGTGGAAAAGAAATCAACTACTTGCTTCTAAATTTAAAAATATGGAATTTCATTATAGGAATCAACGTCGTAGAGGATAGATAAAAAAATAAATGCAAATGATAATAATGGTGAAACATCTAATATGGATGGTATATGACGGAGAGTACTAATACGATTCATTATCAATTTTTTTCATCGTTCATACTTCATACTAAGGAGTTTTATGCATGTGAGATACACATTTGTACATTACCATACCAAATTTGAGTATTTAGGGATACGCTTTCGTCGACCCTTGTAACTGCAATTTGGACAGGGCACGCTTCTCGTGAATGAAAGAAACGTTTCACAAACTTGTTTCTCTCTTTAAATTTACAATTTACTGCAAAATATCTTCAACCAACAGTATTTAATTGATTTAACTTTAAATTCCCCTAACCCAATTTAAGATAAACTATACAGTTGCTAATGAATAAAAAACAAAATTATCGGTGTCCAAAAAGATTTGGGTTTATAAGAAAAAAAAAATATAATAAAGATGTCATATTTTGTTGTTGTAGTAGTAGTGCTCTAATTTACAATTAGGTTACACAAAAATAGAAAGTTTAGATACCCAAATTTATGATCTAACTATGTAAGATTCAGCTGGGTTTTGTTGGACTTTTACGAGTATGTACTATATAATTTGCATTTCGTGTGAACAAAACGTGAAAATAATCTGAGAACGTAAATTTAATATCAAGGTCCCATAAGTAGTTGAACTAATAATAGTATCTCGGAACCACCCACCATTAAATTCGAATATCATTCCATCTTTTCTTTTGCTGATTCATTTTATTTAATCCTATTATCTTTTCTCTTTCTTGCACTTAATAGCAACGCTATATATCTTTCCTCCCTTCATTCCTAACTTCACCAAAAACCTCCAAATTCACCAATTTTAGAATTTTCATTTCCTCGCTTCTCTCTTTTTCTCCAAATTTGCCTAAAGATTTAACAACTATACCCATTTTTGTATCAATCTTTGATTCCAATTTGAAATATTTGGACCCAAGATTATACTTATGGAGAGAACAAATAGAATAGACATGGATCAAGAGAGATTAACGGCGGAGATGGCGTTTCGAGATCCATCATCGGCCGTTGTAAGAATCCGGCGTCGTTTGCCGGATTTCCTAACGTCAATCAAACTCAAGTATGTGAAGCTTGGACTTCACAACTCTTGCAACTTCACCACCTTTCTCTTCTTCCTCATAATTCTTCCCTTAACCGGAACCGTGCTGGTTCAGCTAACCGGTCTAACGTTCGATATGTTCTCCGAGCTTTGGTCAAACCAGGCGGTTCAACTCGACGCCGCCACGAGACTTTCCTGCTCGGTTTTCCTTTGCTTCGTTTTGACGCTCTATGTGGCAACCCGGTCTAAACCGGTTTATCTAGTGGATTTTTCCTGCTACAAACCAGAAGACGAGCGGAAATTGTCAGTGGATTCGTTCTTGAAGATGACGGAGGGAAACGGAGCGTTTTCCGATGACACAGTTCAGTTCCAAAAAAGAATCTCGAACCGGGCCGGAGTTGGGGATGAGACTTATCTGCCACGTGGCATAACCTCAAACCCCCCAAAGCTAAATATGTCCGAAGCACGTGCCGAAGCTGAGGCAGTTATGTTCGGAGCCTTAGATTCCCTCTTCGAAAAAACCGGAATTAAACCGGCCGAAGTCGGAATCTTGATCGTAAACTGCAGCTTATTCAATCCGACGCCGTCTTTATCAGCGATGATTGTGAACCATTACAAGATGAGAGAAGACATCAAAAGCTACAACCTCGGAGGGATGGGTTGTTCCGCCGGATTAATCTCAATTGATCTCGCCAACAATCTCCTTAAAGCAAACCCTAATTCTTACGCTGTCGTTATCAGCACGGAAAACATAACCCTAAATTGGTACTTCGGAAACGACCGATCAATGCTCCTCTGCAATTGCATCTTTCGAATGGGCGGCGCTGCGATTCTCCTCTCTAACCGCAGACAAGACAGATCAAAGTCAAAGTACGAGCTAGTCAACGTTGTAAGGACACATAAAGGATCAGACGACAAAAACTACAATTGCGTGTACCAGAAGGAAGACGAGAGAGGAACTATCGGTGTCTCTTTGGCTCGAGAGCTTATGTCCGTCGCCGGAGACGCTCTGAAAACAAACATTACGACTTTAGGACCGATGGTTCTTCCATTGTCGGAACAGTTAATGTTTTTGATTTCTTTGGTCAAAAGGAAATTGTTCAAACTCAAGGTCAAGCCATATATTCCCGATTTCAAGCTAGCGTTCGAACATTTCTGTATTCACGCAGGCGGTAGAGCTGTTCTTGACGCGATGCAGAAGAATCTTGATCTTAAAGATTGGCATATGGAACCCTCAAGAATGACTTTGCACCGATTTGGTAACACTTCAAGCAGCTCGCTTTGGTATGAGATGGCATATACCGAAGCAAAGGGTCGGGTTAAAGCTGGTGATCGACTTTGGCAGATTGCGTTTGGGTCGGGTTTCAAATGTAATAGTGCGGTTTGGAAAGCGTTACGGGCGGTTTCGACGGAGGAGATGACGGGTAATGCATGGGCTGGTTCGATTGATGATTATCCGGTTAAGATTGTGCAATGATTAGTTCAACTGAATATATGTGGAGTGTATTATATAATTGTGTTCTTCTTGATTTTTTTTTTTTTATGTAAGTTGTCGAATATAGGTTATAATTTAATTGATTTATGGATGTGTGTTTGGTATACTTTAGTTGGGTTTTCATACTTTTGGTAACCCAGAAATTTGAATAAATTTTTCTCAAGACAGATAAAAGTCGTTATCCACTACACCTGCGTTCACACACTCATAAAAATAAAATCGTCACTTGGAAAATTGCCAATGGTTGTGGTTTAGATTAGTAAATCCTTTTTCGCGTAATATTCGTGGTTTAGATTCATTCATTACACAGTTTGGCAAAATTATGGACGTACCATCTTTTTTTAACCGCAGGATTTAATTTTAACAAGGTTTTTTTCAATTATTATACCCTGCAGAAAATTTTTCTGTAATTTTCATTTTCAATGTTCCAGCCATTCTACAATGTTACATTTTGACCACATACAGATGTAGAATGCATATATTCTTCTAGATTCGTAAAAGTGACTAAACGAGTCAAATGCGATCGAATCTAAGAAAATAAACAAAAAACATATCAATTACAAAATTCTCTTGGTTCTTCAGTACCTTCGGCTTAAACCATTGGTTCGGTCTTCTAGGTCAAAGTGGTGGAACCATCATCTGCATATCTGGTTGCTGACATGCCAACAGATCATAACCAAAATAAGCAAAAACGTTTAATTTTTATGAAGCCAGATCAGATATCTCACTCGGTATCTTCGTAGCCTTTAATGCACATGATTTTGACCTTTCAGAATGATAAATGAACACGTTTTCCACTTTTTCCAGGTGGCATTACGATTTTGATTACTTCACAATGCCAGCTCCTTCAGTTTGTTTTTTGTTCTGGTAAGTAGTACTTCATTTAATTTTGATGGCCCATTGGGCCGTGTAAGAGATGACCACTACCGCTTCGTGGACTGAAGACGCACACTTATGAGGTTCTACATTCACGTTTTTTTCTTTCTTGTGTTGTCGTTGTTTTCTTGAAGAAGAGGATCTTAAGCTGCCAGAATTCACAATCCTTGCTGTTCTCATTCAGAGGACGCTAACTACATGCCATTTTGGAGTTATATATTTCTTATTGATTTGAGTTTCATTGTTTTCTTTTGTAAATAATGTGTGATGTTTTGATATACTTTTCTGCTTTACTGGTTATAGACATTGATAATAGATATAGTTTCTTGTTACAAATGATTTTGTTTCAGAAGAAAAAAGCTCGTATGAAAAAATAGATATTTATTTACTAGAGGTGAAAGTGATACGGAATTGTGTGTAAACGTCAAAAGATAAGACTTGTGATGTTGGGAATCATGTCACATGGGTGATGTTCTCTGCTCGGTTTTCAAGTTGCAGTTTTTTTTTTTTTTTAACTCATTCTTATAAGATTTAAGAGTGATCTCACTTTATATTAAAATCATCAAAAACGAAAATTTGAGGGCCAAAGTGGAATATTCAAATCTTTTTATCATACATTTATTTCTGCAAAAGGCGAAAAATAGATCTAAAAGCCATTCGTTTGGGAAACATAATATTTGTAATTATATCACTTTTGTTTTTTTCTTCTTACAAGTAATTTGATTAGTTATCTAAAACAGAATCTATATATTACCTTAAAGCAACATGTCAATATGTTAGCTTTTAAAATGCAAACAAATATTCTCTTAACACTCAACTAACTTCCATTTATTCAATCAATTTAGAAGCATTTAACATTTAACTGATTGAAAAATCACTAACATTCATGCAATTAAAAAGTTACAGATCAATGTTAAATTTCCAAATCCAATTTAAATTTAACCTCAACGACACAATGTAAAAAGTCAATCTTCTTTTTTCCTGAGGTTTTTTTTTAATCCTGGAGGATGAGTTGTGACCGTTGATTTAGCATCACCAACAATCATCTAAGCCAATTCCTACAGTCACTTGTAGAAGCTGGAGAGATCTCAACACCAATAGAGTCAGTGCAACATGAAGAGTAATTCGACTGTTGCTCCAATAGTCCCCCAAAATGTGAACCAGCCACACTCTTAAAGCTTGGACTCCTCAAGCTAAGATTGTCCTCATATTCTGGTGGCGGTGGTACTGGATACGAGAGGCGTTTCTTGACTGAACCTGCACGGTCCCTCTCAGGAGTCGAAGGTCGTTGCCTAGGCGCACTCTGAGACCGGATCCTCGCCTTAGCCGACTCCGTACTCGCCATGTAATTAGGCAACAATGTTGCATTATTAACCATCGTGGTACTAATGCTACATCCACTCCTAGCTGTGAAACTGTAATTAGATCTCAAGCTAGGTGTGTTTGATGTATAACTATAAGCTGCTCGATCACGTTCATCCCTTGGATCTCTCTGGCCCCGAGGACTAGCTGACCGTATATGGATAGGTCTAGACTTAGCCGGAGATGGTGTAGCTGAGAAATTATTACGTGATTGGTAATGGTGGCTAGTTCTTGATGGAGAACTAGGTCTTTGGTGACGACTGGGGCTCCCGGTTCTTGTTTTTGAGTAAGGTTGAGAAGTGTCAATTTCAACGGTTTTAACCGGAACCCTTTGGTCAACCGAAGCTCTATTAGTAGCTCGTTTATCCCACGGTCTAGTAGCCATCCACCGGTCAAGCCATTTCGGTCTTTCCTCCTCGAGTTCTGCCTCATGGCTACCAACCGCTTTCCACATCTTTTCCTTAAAACTCAACGGTCTTATCAATACGCTCAACATAAATACCAAAAACATTTTTGATCGGTTTAGTTATCTTACCTGTTGCGAGAAAGCTTGAGACAAATTAGTCTTCTCCTGTCTCAATGATGTGTCACGTCTCCGTTGTAGCATCAATTTCACTTCGTCTATAGTGTGTGGTCGATCATCCCAATCTTCCGCGACACTGCTTCCTCCTCTTGACTGCAACAAATACATAATCAAAATCCGGAAGAAGTTAGCCACAAAAGTTTCGCTAAATCTCAAACCAATCGAGGCACACTTACATTACAGGACCTTAATTAATTATGCTATAGTTAAGGCAAGGGCAAAATAGAGATTTCAAACTAACCATGGATTGTCGATCTGAAATATCTTGAAGATAGCGAGATTCAAAAACAGCGTGAGAGTCGCTGAACGCGGATTTGCGACTGCCGTCATGAGACAAGCGTTTGCGTTGGTCAAGCACACGAGACTGGACTCGAACCAGAGCTTGCATACACCGTAATGTCATTTTGGCTTGCTTTCTCACATTATGACCCCTCACTAATGCTTGTAGCTTCACTAACCCTTTTAATGCTCTTAATGCTCTTCTTGCCTTATCCATTTCATTATACAAAAACCAAATTAGAAACAACATAACTAAATCGAATCCTAATATTTTACCGTTAAACTCTCGTGTAATGCTAACTTTATAAAAAATGCTATTTAGTTTGCTCACCAAATATCCTCTGAAAGAAGTTTGGATAACAACAGCAGCGTAGTTTTCTCTTGCGTAATAAATCCGTCTCGTGGGTTTCGGCAAAACCGCTGGAGAAGCTGACGTGGCGATGGAGACGACGGCAGACGGAGGTTTTACGGCGTTGAATGGCGGGGTCATCGTTGCGTTACTCGGTGATGCCTCTTGGGAGATTTTCGAGTTAGCGTGATCTGGTTCTTGTGGTGGCGGTGGAGAGATACCGGAAGACTTTACCGGAGAGTCTTGACTTGCCGGTTTTCTAAATAACCACCGTCTCTTCTCTCTCTTCTGTTTTCAAAACAGAGCAAAACACGATTTAGAAAGAATTTTTTTTTTGTTATTCCATAAACGAGTAATAAGATCTAGAACTAACAAACCTTTTCCTCATCTTCTTCGACTTCATTACCGTGAGGGTTACTATGTTCTTTCTTGGTCGGAGATCGGAAAGCTCGCTTAACGGCGGTAAGCCATGAAGAAGAAGAACCTTTCTTTTTCCCCATGTGTTTAACTTTTGGTTGGAAGGTCACTTTTCAACACATTATTACCTCACCGTTGTCTTCTTGTTTCGGTCTTCCGTAAGTCTCTGAGTAAATGAGATTGAGATTTGGGTTTAGATTTTTGCAAAAATAAGGAGAGAGAGAGAGAGATAGACAGCAAGTACAGATAATTTTTGGTTGCTTGTTTGTGTAAGATATTACTCTGGCCGTCTGACCTCCTCTTTAACTGTAACCACGACACCGATGACTGTGTTTTTTTTTTTTAAATTATTAGTTATTATCTTCACCAAATACCATTATTTTATTTCGTATGCATCGATATTAACATGCATATATTCGTTATGGGTCCATAAGATATACAGTGCAGGATGATATCGAGATAGACTGCACCTTCATTTTGCTCGATAAACTAAATTTAGTTCAAATAACTTCCGTATTAATTGTTATTTAACTTAATGCCAATCATGGCTAAGCTAGCGCATGTTGAAACCAAACAAAGATTAGTGCATGCGTAGTAACGAATTTTGTACTTTTATTATATAGAGTTATAGAATGATAGGATGACTGATTATAATTCGAGGTTCTCATTTTGTGAATGATAAAGTGGAATTAAATCGTATAATCATTCGTTCTTTACTATATAATATAACTCTGTATACCCACGTCATTAGACATGATTATGTAAATTAAAATGAGTTTAGGAAAAAGTAATTCGTGATTTAAAAAACTCGTGATTTTTGAATCAATATCAATGTAAAAGACAAAAAGGTTCTATTGTTGGATATCAATAAAAAGGATGGAAATTGAATTGTTGAATTTCATATCATGAACATATGTTTTATCCAAGATATATATTATATGATGACGATTGAGGAATTATGTTATATGAAAATGACAACCTAGTGCTTGACCAAGCTCATGCTGTCACGTGCGTGGAGCCAGTGCAGAGATCGAGACATCAGGTGCATGATGGACCACCTAGAAACCGAACCAATAAGTTTTTGGTTTTTCTTTGGTTAAAGTCAAATATCTCTAATTGGGCTCTTGTGTTTAATTTATATTTATCAGCCTTATAAAACACAAGCGCATATAGGCCCAATAGTATGAAACCCTAATCATCTCAAACTATCTAGACGATTTTAAATGGGCCGAATGAACATATATCCGGCCCATATTCACTGGAAATTAACCTTTATAATCTCTGCGTCCCCGTCTCTGTAACAAACCCTAGCTTCTCATACTCGAGCCGCGTTGCGATATCATTTTCGATCGCAGTCTAAGGTACTCTATGATTCTTCGTCTATATGGTAGTTCTCGTCAAAAATTTTGTGTTTTAAGAGTTTATAATCACTGGTACATTGCTAATGTTCTCCGATTGTTCTCCGTTTCATTTCCATGGTTTTAGGAATTTTGTCACGTTTGCAATTTTGGTTTTTGCGTTTGTGATTTTGATCTGTTTTTTTTTCTTACTTTTTATGTGTTGTTTGATTTAATATAGTTTTGGACTTAAATGGGTTTAATGTTCCTATTTGTATATAAGCGATTGATATCTTTTGTTATTGTTGTTAAATTGTTTCAGGAAAAAATGTCGACAGTGGGAGAGCTTGCTTGCAGCTACGCTATTATGATCCTCGAGGACGAGGGCATTGCTATCACGGTATCTTATTATTCCCAGATTTTATGTTTTTTTTTTCATTACCTTAATCAGTGGTTTCTAGCTTGTATGCTCTTGATTAGTCTCGTTGTGTAGGTGATTTCATTGATTATGTTTTCATTAAGCTTAATGTTCTGTTGATAGCTTCAAATTAATTCCAGTTTTAGTTTTAAAGTATCCAAGTATTGAGATTGTTTGGCTTAATAGTCAATAATTGATGTTAGTGTATTTGTTTTCGTTCTATATCCTAAGTTCTAAAAGGTTCTAAATTGAGGTATAAGCTTATGTTTTTTGGTGTTTAGGGTTTTTAATTTGATAAATAAATTTACTTTCATTAACTGTATCTGTCTGTTCATATTTATAGGCTGACAAAATCGCCACATTGGTGAAATCTGCTGGTGTTGAGATTGAGTCATACTGGCCAATGCTTTTCGCCAAGATGGCTGAGAAACGTAATGTGACTGATCTCATCATGAACGTTGGTGCTGGTGGTGGAGGTGGTGCCCCTGTTGCAGCCGCTGCTCCAGCTGCTGCTGGTGGTGCTGCAGCAGCTGCACCTGCCGCTGAGGAGAAGAAGAAGGTATAAGAAATGACATTAATAAACACTTCTTATTATTTACTTGTTATGATTTATTTTATTTTCAATCTCATTTTGGTGGATTAATTATTGCAGGAAGAACCAGCAGAAGAGAGTGATGGAGATTTGGGTTTCGGCTTGTTCGACTAAACGCATTCACTTATTTTTCTTCGTAGTTGGCTTTATCGATTTGAGACTATATTTTATCATATGGAGTTATTACTTGTTGGATCTGGCTAAAGAACTTTGTGGGTGTTTTTTTTCGAAGCATCTATTCTACGATTCGAGTGTCCGGGAAAATCAATATGCTCATTCATATGTTGGAATTTTTTATTTTTTTCCTTCGTTTACTGTAGTAAAAAAAAAAAAACGTTCAAGATACGAACAACCCTATTTTCTTTGAAGATGAAAAAGATAAGATCGTTAATTAGGCTTTTAGTTAGAAATCGGGCTTGTACAGTAGTATACAATTTATAATCGTGTGGGGCCCATTATTTGTGTTAATAGGAGCCAGCGTTGTTTTGTCTCAATCTCAAAGCAAGCAAGTAAGGTCTCGCGCGGCTAAGGAGAGTGGATAATACAAGCTATTTGTTTGTTCATTCTTACACATCTGAACATTTGGACATGTGTACGTCTGGACTCTTGAGAATGTTTATTTATTATATTTTTGTAAATTAAAAGTTTGTTGTAGGAATGCTTTATACAAGGTCCATGTTTTAAAAGTCACAAGTAGTTTCACCTATGATTCCTACCATAGAACGAAAGAATTCATGTATTAAGAATGGAATTGTAGATGGGCATCTTAACATAGGTGTTAACGAAAGAATAGAGTTGGGTGGGTCCAAAATCTATAAGACAAATTTTTGGAGAGAAATAAAATACAATAATAGGGAGAGAGAGAGAGTGGAGCCTCCGCCTCTTATTAGTCTTTCAACACATCTCCCTCGTTCTCTCCGCCCTTTCTCTCTTTCATTTTTTTTTTTCATATTAGAAATGGCTACGTCTTTCTCTCCCACCAAGCTCACTGCCAGCCTTCCTCTCCATGGATCTCATCAGGACAATCGTCTTTTGCTCCCGATCCGATTGCCTCCTCCTTCTTCCTTCCTTGGATCCATTCGTTCTCTCACTGCCATTCATTCTTCTCGCAGACTCTATCACGCCAATGCTTCCCGTCGATCTCCCGTCGTCGGAGTCCAGGAAGTTGTCAAGGAGAAGAAAGCCTCCAATACCCTGGTTTCTACTCTTCCCTCCAATTTCTTCAATTTTTACATTTTCTTTTTAATTATTGAAATCTGTGGTAGACTTCGCTTATTTTCTTAGTATTGATCCAAGGAATTTAATTTGTTTTTGAAATAGTTGATTACGAAAGAGGAAGGATTGGTCTTGTATGAAGACATGATACTAGGTAGATCTTTTGAAGACATGTGTGCTCAAATGTATTACAGAGGAAAGATGTTTGGTTTTGTTCATTTGTACAATGGCCAAGAAGCTGTTTCCACTGGTTTTATCAAGCTTCTTACCAAGTCCGATTCTGTCGTCAGCACTTATCGTGACCATGTCCATGCTCTTAGCAAAGGTGTCTCTGCTCGTGCTGTCATGAGTGAGCTTTTTGGCAAGGTTACTGGATGCTGTAGAGGTCAAGGTGGATCCATGCATATGTTCTCTAAAGAACACAACATGCTTGGTGGCTTTGCTTTTATAGGTGAAGGGATTCCAGTGGCTACTGGTGCTGCCTTTAGCTCCAAGTACAGAAGAGAAGTCTTGAAACAGAATTGCCAAGATGTCACTGTCGCCTTTTTCGGCGATGGAACTTGTAATAACGGACAGTTCTACGAGTGTCTTAACATGGCTGCTCTCTGGAAATTGCCTATTATCTTTGTTGTGGAGAATAATTTGTGGGCTATTGGGATGTCTCACTTGAGAGCGACTTCTGATCCTGATATTTGGAAGAAAGGTCCTGCATTTGGGATGCCTGGTGTTCATGTTGACGGTATGGACGTCTTGAAGGTGAGGGAAGTAGCTAAAGAGGCAGTCTCTAGAGCTAGAAGAGGAGAAGGTCCAACCTTGGTCGAATGTGAAACTTACAGATTCAGAGGACACTCCTTGGCTGATCCCGATGAGCTCCGTGATGCTGGTAAATCTCTCATTCCTTTGCAGTTTATTGCTTATTGAATCATCTTAGGATTCAACAAATCATAAAGTCTACAGCTTTATTTAAAATTGGAACTTGGTATTTCTTAATTTTTGGCAGCTGAGAAAGCCAAATACGCAGCTAGAGACCCGATCACAGCACTAAAGAAGTATTTGATAGAGAACAAGCTTGCGAATGAAGCGGATCTAAAGTCAATAGAGAAGAAGATAGACGAGTTGGTGGAGGAGGCTGTTGAGTTTGCAGACGCAAGTCCACAGCCCGGTCGCAGTCAGTTGCTAGAGAATGTGTTTGCTGATCCAAAAGGGTTTGGAATTGGACCTGATGGACGATACAGATGTGAGGACCCCAAGTTTACTGAAGGCACAGCTCAAGTCTAAAAACGAGAAGCTATGTCTTGTCTTTGGCTTCTGTTTGATGTTTCTATATATTATTAAGTTAATAATGCTACAGATAAACAGTTTGAATCATTTGAACTTTTTCTTTTTGTTCGGTCTTACTAAATTGTCACAAGGTTTCTTATAAGTTTGAGGAGTTTCAGAAAGAGCTTGGTACCAAATTAGAATTAATATATCTTATTCGGTTCAAAAAATGGACCGGTTTAGATTCGGTTTAAATTCTATAAAGGAAAGAGAGAGAGAGAGAGGTCTCATCTCAACGCCCAGGATATCAAAGGGTTATATATGACCCGACCCGATTTGTTCTTTTTAATTTCTGTTTTTTTTTTTTAATATTTCCTATCAAATTATTTATTTTCTGGTTCGATAATGGCAGCCTCTTGCTTCGCGATTCCCTTATCTTCTTCTTCTTCTTCACGATCATCTTACAATGCCATTCCCAAATACAAAACCCTAATATCTTCGAATTTTTCTTACTTAGATTCCCTGAAACCTCAATTCTCTTCTTCCGCTTCTTTTCACCTTTCTTCTCTTGTAGCTCAACCATTGCAAATTAAGGTTTCTTCTTCAGAATTATCAGTTATCAATGAAGAAGAAGTTAAAGGAGAAGGAGAGGTTAAAACTGGAGAGGGAGAAACCGATGGAGACACTGTCATCTCGGAAGCAGAACCAGTAGTGATGAAGAAACCGAGACCTTGCGAGCTTTACGTGTGTAATATCCCAAGAAGTTATGACATTGCTCAGCTTCTTGAAATGTTTCAGCCTTTTGGAACTATACTCTCCGTCGAGGTAATTCTGAAAAAAAGAACTCTTCTTCTTAATTCTTATCCAGCTCTGACTGATCTTTCAATGCAAATGCCTTGAGAAATACCAAGCTTACTCTTTCAAACGGATTCTGTTAAATCTGAAAGTCCTTAGATTTGATTTGAGTTCCATCAAGACGAACCAGACTTATTGTCAGGGCTGATTGATACATATAGTGAGAGGTGTGAGTTGCTTGATATGATCATGTAGGTATCGAGAAATCCTCAGACGGGAGAGAGCCGTGGAAGCGGATACATAACAATGGGTTCTATAAACTCTGCCAAAATCGCCATTGCTTCTCTTGATGGAAAAGTAAGAGCCATACAAACCAAAAACTCTCTATTTTTTCTTTCTTCGTCGAGCTTTTAAAGTTGACTGCTTTGGTTTCTTGGTATGAAGGAAGTCGGTGGTAGGGAAATGCGGGTTAGGTACTCTGTTGACATGAATCCAGGAACCAGAAGAAACCCTCAAGTCTTGAATTCAACTCCAAAGAAGATTCTCATGTATGAAAGCCAATACAAGGCTTATGTCGGAAATCTCCCTTGGTTCACACAGCCTGACAGTTTGAGAGACCTCTTCAGCAAGTTTGGAACAATCGTAAGCACAAGAGTGTTACATGACCGTAAAACCGGGAAAAACCGAGTCTTTGCCTTTCTTTCTTTTACAAACAGTGAAGAACGTGATGCAGCTTTATCATTGAATGGAACAGTTAAGTTCTTTATTGTTTTTGAAACAACTTCTACTCTCTGGATTTACTTCTTTCCTATAACAAAATCTCTCTTTGCAGGAATATGAAGGTCGCAGAATCATAGTCAGAGAAGGTATCGAGAAGAGTGAGGCGTAAACAGAGTGTTCTTCTTTTGTTTCAAAACATCCTACATAAAACTATCTCCAAGAAGGTCTCAAGAAGTGAGCTTTACATATTACATTGACGAATTTGTTGATCTCCTCCCATTATAACACCTCTATGATTATCTTTTCAATCTTCTTCGACTCATCTACTCTACAAGTGAAAGTTAATCGTCAACCTCCCCAAGTGTCTAAGATACAATGCCTTCCTCAATCTTCATTTCATCGAAAGGCTCGACCGCATTACTTACTCTCTCGAATTTGTCGTAGGAACCTGTAAACCTCAACATCTCACTCGAACATTTTGCCAAACGCTTGGTATGCATTACTCGAGTATCTTTTTCTTGTAGAATCTTTTGTAAAGGCTTAGCTCCGAAGACTCGAATGAGGAATTTAGGATCCTAATACGACTCTCGAATTCCATTTTCCATTGACCAAGATATAATAGCAAACGAAACGAGATTTCTACAAGAAGATGACGTGGCACATGCTTTGTTAAGATTTCAAATTATAATAATTGGGCTTTTTTGTGGCTCATGGGCTTTCAAAACAATGATTAACAACTACATAAAGTAAGTATGCATCTCAGGGTGGAACACTATCTTCTTCTTTTGTTTCAATGATTCGTTTGCCACTTTCACCAGATACATACTACATTATCTGTTTTCTAAATTGTTTTGTTCGCATCTTCCTATTTCAATATTTTAATCCATCGAGCTCTGTTATATGCTGAATCACTACTAGTTCGATACCCCTACATTTGGGAGAAAAAAATAATAAACTTTTTCGTTAATTTATGAAAATTAAAATGTTAACGACATTTATAATTGACAAAACGAGATAGTGCAAACCAAATGGATCCAATGGAAGGAGAGCATAAATGGATCAAATCCAAGATGCGAGCAATTAACATATATGGAGCATGATCTAATCAAAGTTACAAATTCTCACCAAATTATGACTAGCTTTTTCTCTTTCCCACACAATTTATGATTAGTTTATTTCGTTGAGAAGTGTTTTTTCTTAATCATGTCGAATCTGAATTCAAATACTCCAAAAGAATATGAATCTATTAGGGATCTATATTAATAGTGGTTGATTTGATCTAAGGAGAATATTAGATCATGTTTAGTATGATTTTCTCACTTAATCTCTTAGAAAATAGAAAATAATAAATATCAATAAAATATCATAACTCTTTCAAACAATATAAGAATTTTATGTATGCACTTCTTAGAACAGCTAACAAGAATTTTATGAATGAATATCTAACAAGAGTTCTAATTATTAAAATAATAAGAAATATTAAAAAAGGAGATAAGTGAATGGCAACCTTATCTCAAATGAGAGACAATGAGATACCACGGGAATTTAGCCACATATTTTAATGTTATTAATTACGTTTTTATCAATATAAATTTAATTCAATAATAAAATTTATATTTCAAAATAACATTATTTTATTTTTTGAGATGCCCTTATGATATATACACGGATATAAATGCTTTTAAATTCATAAATTTTATAGAGGTTTATATTATTTTATTTTTTATAGAAATTTGATGAGAACCTATTATTAAATATGCTATTAATCTTAATACAAAGGATTTGCCTGTCGTGATATAATATTATTATCTTCGTATTATATACAAGTTGTAATCATCAGGCTTAAATACATTTTCTTTTTGGTTTTTCTTACATCTTTTTAACGCTCTTTTAAAAGATGGTGATTCAAACAGTTTTCACAAAAAATTAAATATGTAAATTTCAGGTCTACCCTTTATTAATACTGTAAATAAATATCTTTCTCTGTTAATAAACTGAAATAATGGAAATAAATTTGATATTTCATTTAAAATTCTGCACTGGAAACATCCAATAATATTCTATGTGAAACAAAAATTAATTTTCATAATGACTAACGGAAAAGTATTATATATTGAAACTTCTGTAATTTTTGGGTATTAAATTGATATTTTCACCCAATTTTCATATTTATTAATTAATAAATTAATAAAATATCATGATCCTAATATTTTTATTTAGAAATTTTTTACTGTATTAAGTTTTCTTCACATAGTAATGGGAAAAAATTCCTGTTTGTTCTTAGAATATATAACTTATAAATTATAAAAATTAGTGAGGTACAAGTCGACCCACTATTTTTATTCTTTAACTTTTTTAAAACGTTATTCTTGTCTCGTTGCTTTCTATTGCTTTTCTGCTCCCTCCAACTATTTTTTAAATGAAAATACATGTATTTGACGAAGATTTTTTATTTTTTTTTACATTTGCAAAGTTGCATTACTAGTTTATGTGCAGAGTTAAAACTCAAACGTATTTATAATGTTCAAATAAGCAGTGGGAGGTAAGGAAATGGCGATTCAGTACCTAACGCCTAAAACATTTAAACTGGGCCTAGAAAATATTCAGCAATTTATGCGTTTATAAATATATAAATATTTTATAAATTTAAGGTAATAATAATGAGTTATATGATTTACAGAAAACATAATAAATTATATTTTATAAGTTGTAAGAAAAATGAATAGCTGAATTTGGTTAACAAATTATATAGCAAGAAATTTTTATTTGTTCTTTTTTTTTGTTTTTGCAATATCATAAACTTTTAATAACATATAGTCTATAATTATATTTGTTTAATACGTTTGAACCAGTAAGTTGTAAAAGTTAAGTATATCCAAATTTAAAAGTATATAACAATCTATTATATAATTTTTTTTAATGTGGGTTCCACTTCCACGACCACTTCGTCATGCACTCGAACTCAGATAGCACTATCAAGTTCTCCTTTTCGTCTTTTCCTATCTTTGTTCACTATAAATAAACTCTTACATTCACTTCATTTCATTGAAACAAATAATTAAGATTATATTTTAACAAAATAATAAATTAAAGTATTAGTTAAATAAATAAAATAAATTTTTAAAATAACTATGAAAAATAGAAAAGTATATTTAAGATATACAACTCAACTTATCCAAAAAAAAATATTTTGTTTTACTTTTAAGCTGTTTTATTTATTTATTTTTACATAAATATAATATTAACTGACATAATTTTATTGGATGAATTTAGAAAAACTGAATAAAGAGGCTCATTCATAGAAGTAAATCCAAAAAAAAGTTCTTAATGGATTTATATATACACCTATACAAAGAAAACGAAAGAGACTTAGGGACAATATATATATATATATATATTTAAAAAACTTGGTGACAAATATGTTAACGGCAATTTATAAGATGCGCGGCAAATGACACGCGCGCCAGTTTATCGGTGTCTCATGGAACGTGTGATAAAAGCAAATTTATCAGTGTCTTATTCAGCGTATTACATATACAAATCTATGAAAGCAATTCTAATTTAAAACGGAAGCATTCGATTAAAAAATGTATATATTTTGATACCACACAATTAAGCTAAACTGGGTGGGAACAATTGAACTATTCTTCATTTTAACGAATATTGATCGATATTCTGTTATGCTTTATCAAATCAACTATGTCGGGTATATATAGCTAGCTATTCACTGAGAATACTGCAAAACACATGAACATATTATTAATATAAGTAAAATAGTGTAGTCAATTTAAAACGTTGAAAATCCGGAGGGGATACGAATAAAGTAATGGAAAATTAATAAAGTTTGTGGTCTGAAGTGAATATACATGACTAAGTATATGTACAACTTGGGGGATGGTTAACTTACGTCAAAATAAGTCCAACGTGGAAACATCACATACAACTTTGGTTATAAATATGGGAAGGTTTGTGTTAAATTCAAAGCACAAAGAGTCTTATAACTCTCTCTAACATACATATATAGAGAGAGAAAGATGAGTCTTGTTGAAGGAAAGAAATCAGCAGTAGAAAAATGGTCACCGGTTGTATCAATCGTGGTAGCAAATGTGGCGATGGGTTCGGTGAATGCACTTGTGAAGAAAGCTCTCGATGGTGGTGTGAACCATATGGTCATTGGTGCTTACAGGATGGCTATTTCCGCTTTCATTTTGGCTCCTCTAGCGTATTTCTTAGAAAGGTTTGTAATTTGATGTAACTAGATGAAACAAATTAATGGTTAACTATATTGTGATTTAATTATTTTATCTCTCTACAAATGATGTCTTATTTTTAATAGGAAAGCAAGACCGAAGATAACGATCAGGCTAATGATCGATCATTTCATCAGCGGTTTGCTTGGGTTCGTCCTCTCAAATCGTATATCCATTTTGTTCTTATATACACTATACGTTACATTTTTATTTTCTTTCTTTTTTTGCTAAACCCATCAATAGTTGTAGTTAAGCTCTAAATCTTTAAATATATATGTTTTAATAATTATGCGCAGGGCAAGTCTGCTGCAATTTTTCTTTATGCTTGGCCTATATTACACGACAGCAACGGTTTCGTGCGCTTTGCTGACCATGTTGCCCGCAATTACCTTCACTTTGTCCCTAATTTTAAGGTACTCACTGATGAACCCTTTGGCCCTAATTCGTAGAATGTTAATAATTAGATTAAAGAATCATAAATCCTTTAGTAATTAAGTTAATATATAACACAATTTAATCTTGTAAATGATATCAATGATCATTTGATTATACAAAATATATTTTTTCTTTATGCAGCATTTTAAAAACTGACATGCGAATATGACATCAAGCATTCATACTCGATTTCTTGGAATTCTATATTTTAAAAGCACCATTCTTTTCAAAATAGTGTATTCAATTTCATGACATTCCATTTTGAGGGATTTTCGTAAAAGAGAATAAAATAGACTTCCGTTTTCAGATATAGACATAATTTACTAAACATACAATGTAATTTTATTTTGTTTGCCATAATGTTCCTCACATATGAATTTGACTTACTTAATTTTACATAAATACATGCATACCAAAAAAATAAAATTGACCTATATACTAATTTTGTTCTTGAATAATTTTATAACTTTTTTTGGTTAATGGATTTAGTTTCATTATTGTTGCTTTTATATTTCTAAAATGCTTTTTTGCCCCCTTATACATCAATATCATAGTCGGAGTTAGACTGTGAAGTTGGCTAAAGAAAAGCTTGTAACGTAGTCTTTTATCTTATGATATTTTATAATAAATCACCCATGAATGTGTATTTAGCATTTTTTTAATATGTCTTACTTAATTACACGTAACAGATAATCGAGTCCCCTTTTAAAAAAAAAAAACTAGTATTGCTTTAACTGAATAAAAAAGATACGGATTTCAAAGAAAAAGAAAAACTCTTTGTAATTGGAATTTGAACAGTTACTATGATTACTAATTTTTTGTTTAATTGCTTTTTTGCATTCGCTATTTTAAAGCATGGTTTACTGGTTAAATACTACTGCTTGCATTGTAGTGTTTCATATATATATTTCCTTGCATACACAACCAGAAAAAAATGAAAAAAAACTACAATGCATCCAAATGCAATCCCAAAAACACCTGAACAAGAAAATAACCCATGAATTTCTAAGGAGATAACAAAGAATCAGAATGGGACTCCATCAAAGACAATAAATCCTTAAAATATTTTTTACAAATAATTTTCAGGATTGAGAGTGTGAATGATCTAAAGAGCAAAGCAGGAATGTTAAAAGTGATGGGAACTTTGATAAGCATAAGTGGAGGACTGTTTTTAACATTCTATAAAGGTCCTCAGATATCAAACTTTCATGACTCCCCAGAGGCTCTTCACCACAACAACAGTAACGGTCAAGACAAGAGCAAGAATTGGGTTTTTGGATGTCTATATGCAATCATAGGAACCACGTTTCTGTCTATTTGGATGATTTTTCAAGGGACTTTGAACATTAAGTACCCTTGCAAATACTCAAGCACTTGTCTCATGTCGGTTTTTGCCTCATTCCAATGCGCTCTCTTGAGTCTTTACAAGAGGAGAGATGTCAACGACTGGGTGATCCGCGATAGATTCGTCATTTTCGTCATTATATACATTGTAAGTCGATTATATACATACCATTTCTCGAATTATATTTTAAAATGGGGTTTACTACTAATTTTCACAATCCATGGGGCTGGCTTCAAAATCTTTATTTAATTATTTATTATAACATATTTTTTCTACTAACACTACAAGTATTTATACTTCGGTTTTAATCATTTAAAAATACTAACTATGAAAGGGAAAAAAAAACACGGATATATATGATTAACTATTATAGAACAAATGAAGGCACCAAGTGTCAAGTCTTCGATAAGATTCTCTTTCACTAGCTCATTACTATATTAGACGTCGTTGGGTATATATGGATGGCTTTGATTTTACATGGCTGTTACATATGTGTGGTTAAAAATAATATTAGTTCTCAAAGTTTATTTTGTATTCTCTACAGTTTAGATTTACAAACATGAAACAGTTTTGTTAAATAAAGTACTACTAGCAGAGTATGTGTGTTTTTGCATTATTAGTATATGCCAAAAACCAGGCCATGTCACTGACCACTAATATATTAATATATATACAATTATGTTTTGAAACCACCTTAGTTTTACTAGACGCTATTCTTTGGAGTGTACCGATTATAAATTTGATTGAAGAATTCTTTCATTTTTAATTATGACGAGATAATAGTGTGTTATAACAGAATTAGTAATGCCAATATTTATGAAAATGTCTATATTTATATATAGGGAATAGTGGGACAAGCAATGTCGACAGTAGCAACATCATGGTCGATAAAGAAAGTAGGAGCCGTTTTCACATCAACATTTGGTCCCATCATCCTCATCTCAGCTACTCTATTCGATTTTCTCATCTTACACAGTCCAGTGTACCTCGGCAGGTAATTTCATTATTATGTAATTTTATATAAATGTGAATGTCGAAGGCGTTCATGCTCATAACACTAATCAATATATTACATTTTCGTACAACTTTGTTTACAGTATAATTGGAGCAGTGGTGGCAGTAGTGGGTCTCTACGTGTTCTTGATGGGTAAGAACAAACAAATGGAAGCAGTAGAGACATTGTGTCCTCCGAATCAAAACGAAGACAAATATAATAATTGTAGCAACAACGACGGCTGTAGGTTGTCTGTTTAAGATAGCTAAGTTAATCTCATCACTAAGTATTATGTTTTAATGAGTCAAATTAATGTGACGATAATCTTGTTATATATGTTATAAGTCTCCCCAGTGCCAATAGTTTAAAGATTTTGTATATTCACTAATTAATTGGATTGTGGAGGGTTAATGTAAACTTGCCTTCCTCATATGTTATAAAAATATATTCTTAAGATAATTGTTTTTGATTATACGTATACACGAGTTTTCGATTCAAAATCAATTTGATTACATGCATTAAACCAGTTGAGTGACTTATGTTTTTAATACTTTATGTACAATTTTAACTCATGAGTGCTATCGAACATAAGAAAAACAGAATCGGAATTCCTAACATCTATGATACCGTATGATATAAGTATATATTAATATATGTGTGTGTATCAATATATGAATATAACAGAAATACATGTTTTTGCAGAAAATGATTGTGAGTAATGAACTTTTTAATATCTATAGCGTGTGGCGTACACAAAGTAGTTCTAATATTTATGTACATAAGTCTTATTGGGATCTTACATGAAAACTGGAAATTCAAATAAAATAATGTATGATATTCGAATATAATTTTTTGTTACGAGTTATATGACATTCGGCATACAACGAAAGTCCACAAAATGGGCTTTTCAAAATAAGCCACGAAAAGCCCATTGGATCACAGAATTAACAAGACATATTGGAAAGATTTGCATTCGATAATACGTATCTGCAAATTAGCCTTCAACGTTGATTCCGATTGTCTTGGCGACGATGAAGATAATCTCCGAGCGGTTTCAATCCGTGATTTCGTATCCGTGGAAGATTAAAAAGAAACTTAACATAGGATCAGAAAAGAGTTGTGCGAGAATCAATCGTGACCGTCCATAAATTCGCAGACGAGATCGTGCGTAATAGGATATATAGATCAAGTGGCAACGAAGAGGATTTGCTTTCATTTGAATTTGACGTGTGGTTTCTGATTGTTTTATGGACGGATCCATTCTTAAATCAATATATGTCTTGAAGGATTGTTCAAGCCGTTCAGAAATTTCGCTTGTTTCCAACCTCAGTAAAACTTTTTTTTTTTTTTTTTTTTTTGTTACAGGTTTCAGTTAGTAAAAAAATCCAACTTTTTTTTTTGTTTATTACATATACAATAGAATAATTCTATCACTTTCATAGTACAAACTAAATAATTCTATCACTTACAATCAATTTTTCTACAAAAAGAACCACCTTCAGCGGCGTGGGAGATTTTTAAGAATTTATTCCGATCAGAATCGTTACATTATATTTTTTTTTTGATACCAGAACTTATAATATTCCGACCTAATTTATCAAAAAAATTCCCAAGATAGCATGTTAACTATTGGACGAAGATAGGCCCTACAGTGAGATAGTAGGCCAAACTACGTGGGAAAATAGTGGGCTGAGATTTTTATTTTCGTGCTTGATTAAAATTTAAAACACATCATTTATAAATAGAGAAAATGTTAAAGCAATTTTTTTTTCCTTTTATGTTAATGGGCATATGTTAAAGCAAGAGTTTCAGAGTACATTACTAGAACCGAAGTAGTGAAGGCTGCTGGAATCTAAACTGCAAAAAATGCTTTAATTCTCAAGATAGTTTACCATTTTTCTATCGAATTGAAAGAGTCGCATGTTGCCAACCAAAATAAATATTTTTGTGTTGTGTGTTTTACTCTTGAAAAATAATAATAAAGTAAAGATATAATTTGTTTCTTGTTTTTCTCCAATTTAATTTTTTAATGGTGTCAAAAGTACAATAAACTTTTGATAGAAATATAATACTTTCAGCACTTAGTCGTTATATTAATATTATTGTGCTCTAATGGATATAAGTTAGAACTTAATTAGTGACTTACATGTCGACCCACTATATTCCTAACGTCTTTTAAAAATATTTGTCTTAATACTTTAGATTCTTTTTTCGGTTCTCTCCAAATAGTTTTAGTGGGTTTGTTACATATTTTAGGTATTTTGTTCATAAATCTTTAACTTTCCCTAAAGAACATTTATTTATTTAATCCAGGGCTTTCTTTTCATTTTCAAAAATGTAGCTTAGAACTATTAAACATATATTTGACTAGAGGTTCCAGTGTTCCACAACAATTTATGCACTCGAACTCGGATAGCATTATGCTTCTTTTTGTTTTCAATAGATACCGATAAAATCTAGCTAATATTAGTAATGACTTTCCGTTTCAATTTTCAGTAATGTGTTGTTGTTAAGTCAGTTGAAGTGGTTCAGGTAGAAAAATCTTTGAATTTGACATTAAATTTTTTTTTTTCATAACTCGGTTTTTACTCCGTAAACTCAAAAATCTATTGAGATTATTTGTTTTAACCTTTTTGAATTAAACGTTATATTTATTTGAATTTGGAATTTTTAATAATAAAAAAAAGAAAATTTTGATTGAATATAATATTTACTTTCCATTGACTATTCGATCGCTGCCTGAACAACTACTATCAAACCAAAAAAATTGCATGAAAAAGTCATACTTAGAAATTTGAATTTTGCTTCTATTTTTTGTTCTTCTAAACGTTTATCTCCCATTACGTGTTAATTTTTTTATGGATGGAGTACTTGAAAACTTCAATGAAATTTGGTACACATTTGGACCAACTGGTTTTGATAATATATATTAAATTTTAAAAGCAACAGATTATAAAGATTCTAATCTCTTCGACATTCCTTTACGAAATTTAGATTTTTCTATATAAATTTAGATTTTTGGAGTTTTTAAAGATTTTTTTATTCGACCAGATTTAGTATGTTTATATGAATGCTCGAACACTGTATACATATTAGACAAAAATGTTAAGAGATGTATTTGTACTCAAAAGCTATTCATATGGACTTTCATGGTCTGACTGTGGTTTCAATATCCATCCTCTTGTAATTCTATTTTTCTTAAACTAATATTCTTTTATTACTAATAATTAAATTTAATTACATATTTCCACTAATATCTTTAAAATTCATATTTTATTGACCTTAAATAAGTAAATTACATAGGAAAAGAAACAAAATATTAATATTCATGAAACAAAGTAAAGGCTAAAAATTCAATATGCATAAAATGGAGAAATTATATGCTCCATAATACACATAAGTACATCCTAACTATCGGCGTATAAGAACCGCTTTCATAATTACTGATAAGTTCCCGTCTGTTCTTTATGAAATAGAAAAATAAAAATTATTAGTAACTTTTTTTGTGCACATTCGTTTTTACGTAAGTGCAATTTTGTTTTTTTTACGTAAGTGCCATTTCATACCGTATGAGCTATTAGTTATATTGTTAGTTTTAAAAAAATTCATTTGGCTACACCACTCATAATACGAATTGATAACACAACGTGCAGTAGAATGACACGAACTAAATGTGACAAAGCCAATTCACACGTGTCTATAAATCTATCGCTGCAAATAAACTAGTTGTATGAACATTAAATTGTTCACCAAATTAACGAATGTTCATCATTTTTATTCTTTATTCAAAATCAAACACGCCGGCGTATTTAATAAAATTTTAAGCTAAATAATTTAAACGTTTGAAAATAAAAGGGAATACAAAAATGAATTTACATGAAACAATAAAGTATGGCACATATACACACTTCATTAGTTTTTCTGCATTAAATCACATCATTAATTTTTCAACAGCTAAATAAATAAATATGTTTTTAAGTACGTTGTGGAGAATAAAAACTTCCCCTTTTTTACATCTTTTATTTTTTAGGCAGACGTCAAAATTAGTTCTATGCGGGAGTAACCCATACACATGCACTTTCTTATATATATATGGGAAGGTTTGCCAAACTCTAAGCACATATAGTCTTTTCTCTCTCTAACATACACAGACAAAAATTAAACTCACATAAAGCGACAGAGAGATGGGTGAAGATATGCTAGGACTGAGAGTAGTCGAAGAATGGTCACCTGTTATAGTAATGGTGACGACAAACGTAGCGATGGGTTCGGTGAATGCACTGGTTAAGAAGGCTCTTGATGTTGGTGTGAACCATATGGTCATCGGTGCTTATCGAATGGCTATTTCCGCTTTCATTTTGGCTCCTTTCGCCTATATCTTGGAAAGGTTAAATAAGAAATTACTTGTGTGTTATTGTGTTAATTTCTCAAACAGAGACTTTCAAACGATAATATTATCTCATTTGAAAATTTATAAGACGAATTTTCAAAAATTTAATGACATCAAAAGATATTTTCATATATATATATATACTGCTTATCAAATGTTATTATAAAATAAATTACTTCTTGAGGCCATGATAGAATCTGATGATTGTGCGAATACTCTATTTTAACTTGTAAATAAATGCCATTAATTATATACTATGTTACTATATATATGTAATTCAATGCCCTTTTTGTTCTTTTTACAAGTTTATATTTTTGCTGTTAACAGGAAAACAAGACCGGAGATAACTTTTAGGCTAATGATTGATCATTTCATCAGTGGTCTGCTCGGGTTTGTCCTCTACGTACCTCACATCTGATTTTACAGTTTCGTTCCATTCTTTTGACGTCCTAATTCAGTATTCTTATATATTATTAATGTTTAAGTTATTTTTTTCTACATAAGAAATATGTTATCTGAAGCGCCATATAATAATCACATGTTAAAATTATTACGTTTTAAATTATTTGTGGGTTATATTGGCAGGGCAAGTTTGAT